>OX352772.1:176292164-176302164 GCA_947095535.1 Poecilobothrus nobilitatus
ACCAAAAAATTTTTGAAATAATTAATTCATTTGTGCAAAAAATTCGTAAAAAAGATAATACCACTGTACCTTGGTTAAATAGAGATCTCAGCATATTGCGTAATCAACGCAATAAACTTTTAAAAAGAATAAAAAATACAAAATATCATAACAATTACTTCTGAAAACATACAAGGAAAATGCCTTAGATTTTAAGCTTAAAGCAAATTCAGCATATGACAATTATTTTACTAATATCGGTAATCGATTAATTTCAGATCCCAAAAAAATTTTTTGACCTCGATAACACAAAAGGTAAAACCTTTGATTATCCAAATACTACGTCAATTGATAATACTTTTTCCTCTTCCCCAAAAGATATCTGTAATTTCTTTGTAACTCTTTGGTAATAGGGATTATATAAATTTTAATTTAATAAATAGTTGAAATTCATTAATTTTCGACTTGCATCTTTCTAACAATGACATTTTTGAAGCATTAAAGAACTTCGACATCAAAAAAGGTGCTGGTGCTGACTTAATTCCACCGACCTCTTTGTACATTTGTGCTTAATATCTTATACACCCTCTGTATACTATTTTAAATAGATCATTATCGACAGGGATTTTTCCAAATGTGTGGATATCCTCGTTTTTAACTCCTATTCATAAAAAGGGTGATAAAGCATCTGTGGAAAACTCCCGTGGTATAACTATTTTATCGACTATACTTAAAATTTTCGAAAAAATACTTGTCGGTAAAATTATGCCAATTATAGATACAAAACTTAATGAACAATAGCTTGGTTTCAGAAAAGGCCGTTCTACTACTACGACCCTTATGATATACACATCTGAAATTTAAAATCAAATGGAAAAAGGGTACCAGGTTGATGTTGATGATTACACAGATTTCAGCAAACCTTTTAATCGTATTGGTTGTATCATTTTGTTAACATTATTGCATTATTGTTAGCATCATTATTACATTAACTAAAACTTGCTACGTTTGGTATATCTGAGTAGATCAGTAGGCACTTGAACCGTTTTGAGTTTAAGCCATTTTTAGAGGCAACTACAATTACTTCAGCGTGTAATTTGGTTTTTAGAAGGAATTTTTTAAAACCGTATACAATTGGACTTATACCTAAACAACCATATCGTTTATCAGAAAACTAGTCAATCATTGTCATAAAATGGTTAATGTGGGAAGAAAAATAAAAATTCAGCATAGTGGTAATGGAAAAGAAAAAATTATTTTTGGTCTTCGTGTTAACAGATATTGTACAGACACAAAACAAATATTTGAGTTTTATGGCTGTTATCATCATGGCCATCCAAAATGTTTCAAAAATAATAATGATAAAAATTTTGAACCACGTTATGAGCCTAAACTATCAAAAGTCAATAAATTACGCTCTTTAGTTTATGAAGTAATTGAAAAGTGGGAGTGTTAATTTCAAAATGAAATGAGGTCAAAAGAATACATATAATTTTTCTTAAAATTGCAGAACAAAAGTTCGATACCACTAAAACCCCCGGTGCGTTTTATGGCGGTAGAACAGGAAACATAAGAACATATTATAAATCTGCACCTGGTGAGAAAATAATGTATATAGATATATGTTCAATATATCCTTGGGTGTGTAAATACGGAAAATTTCCAGTGGGTCATCCAAAAGTTCATGTAGGACAAATTGAGTGCGTTATAGACTGGGTTATAGATGAAGTAAGATAAGCTGTTAAACAGCAATACAAAATTGTGGAAATATACGAGGTATGGCAGTATACTGTTATACAATGTAATCCGCTTACATCACAACAAGGAATTTCCATTGAAATGATGAACAAGTTCCTTAAAGTTAAACAAGAAGCTTCTGGCTGGCCTAGCTTTTGTAGAACACCAAAGTAAAAGTGCAATTATTTAGAAAAATGTTCCAAAGTGGAAGGCATAAATTTACAGTTCAACGAAATAGAAAAAATTCCTGGACTTAGATTATTAGCTAAATTAATGTTAAACTCTTTTTGGGGTTATTTTGGGCAGAGAGAAAATGAATCAAAAACTGAAATCATAAATGTTATTGTTAATATATTGTAAAAATTTTGTATTAAACTATTAAATTACAGTATTGAAAAAAAAATCTTTTAATTTAACCGTTTTTAATTTTCAGAATATAGTCGAAAATTTATTTACATATATAATATATCAGTATATATATAAATATATATATATATATATATATATATATATATATATATATATATATGTATATATACTGATTTTATTCAAATTCACAGTTGCAGTTTAACTTTTCAATAATAATGTCAAAAGCAGAAATAATATCTGAAATTCATGGTCCAGTTAGACGTAGATTTCGAAGACGAAAAATATCTCAAAGAGGGTTAAATGATACATGGGAAGTTGATCTTGTAGATATCTCGGCCTATGAAAAAGAAAAATTGGATACAAGTTCCTCTTAACTGTCATCGATATATTTTCGAAATATGCATATGCCGAAAAAGTTAAATCAAAGGCAGCAGATGACGTAGTTAAAAGTATGGAAACGATTTTTAAAAAGTAGGGAAAGTCTCCAAAAAATATTCATTCTGACCAGAGAAAAGAATTTTTTATCAAAAAATTCCAAAATGTAATGAAAAGCTATAGAATAAATCACTATCATACTTATACAGAAATGAAGACTAGTGTTTGTGAAAGGTTTAACAGAACATTAAAATCAATTATATGAAAACAGTTTAGTTTACAAGGAAAATTTAAATGGATAGAATTTTTACCAAAACTAATTGAAAAATATAATAACACAATTAAGTTAAAACCAAACCAAGTTACATCCCAAAATGAAAAAGAAATTCTTCGTTCAATTTATAATTACCCTAAAATATTTTAATAAAGGAAAATTTAATGTTGGTGATTTTGTTAGAATTCCAAGATCTAAAGGTACTTTTCAAAAACTGAACTTTTCAAAAACAAAACTGTTCAACTGAAGTTTTTAAAATAGATTTCAAAAACTAGACAGACCCGATTACATATAGTTTAAATGATTATAAAAATAAATTAGTTCGTGGTGGTTTCTATGAACAGGAACTAACTAGTGTCAAAGACCATAATGCTTATTTAATTGAAAAAATTGTAAAACGAAAAGTCAATAGATTATATGTGATATAAATAGTCTTTGATAATAGTCATAATCAATGGATAAGTAAATATGATATTCGTTCATAAAAAAGTATAATTAGAATGTATGTAAAAGATTTTTTCTAAGCTTTAGAGCACTGTTAAATGCAACAATGTTGTAAAAATTCTAATAGAAAAACTAAAAATAGAAAAATACTTGCTAATAAAAATAAATAATTTAGAAACAGGTAAAAAGTAAAAAATATTATTCTTTCATAAAAAAGTATAATTAGAATTTATGTAAAAAAAGCAAAAGAATTTATGTAAAAAAAAGATTCAAAGAAGCTTTTAATAACAAAAATATTGAAACTAGAAAGAGTTTCTTAAAAACAAAAGATATGGAGTTTTTTTAATTCAATTTTGGTAAGATATTTTACAAAATAGAAGCTGATTAAACAACATTCCCATTTAGTGAGGGAACTGCAATAGTCAGTATACAAAATGAGATTTAAGTTGATGAAATTACATCTAAGAGGAATTAATGGAAACTGAAGAATTCATACCACCGTTTCAAGTCTTAGATGAAGATACAGTGGAACAACAAATTTCGGAAATAAATAACCAAGAAGGAGATCCTGACTATTTTGCAGAATTTTTTAGAAATAATTTATAGCCTAAAACAATATATCTGAATAGTTGTATAAATGTATATGTATCTACTATATAATATGTATAAGTAATTTATTAAAAAAAACAAATTACAAATTTTTTCATTTATTGTTGTTCTTGACTAAAATATTAGAAATTTTATTTTCTAGTAGTACAGATATTTTAAAAAATAATCTAGAATAATTGTATTGAACGCTACAACGAATTTTTATTGGAATATATATTTCTTCGTGCAATTTCATAACATGTTTTTCTTGACACGTTTTTATATATTTAATAACATATTCTTGTACATTTGTTTCAACACTTTTATTGTGTATAATTACAGCTTGAAGAAAATCAATTAAGTTGTAAAATGTATCAGCTTCCTCTTTGTTAATGCTAAGATATCGGCCAATAACCATTCTTAACCCATATTGTAAACATAATTTTGTATTCTTTATTGATTGTTTCGAGTACCTTTCATATCAAATTGCTGATAGAATTTACACCAATCACGATATTTTAAAATAGCTAGTTTTTTTCCAATACGATGAAAAATGCAAATCGCTAAGTCGCTACAAGAGATTCTGTATCAAAACCAACAAGAACTTTTAATGACTGATTTTTGTTGAGAAAATATGTATAACTCATCATCAAACTTGTGTTCGAACCTTGATCTTCCATTACTACGTTTTAACTAAAGCTTTTTAATATTAATTATATTGCTTAGGTACAAAAGGTTGTGAAAAATTTGAATTTCCAAATAACTTGTAAAACATATTAATAATCAGATTGTCGTTTTCTATATGATTATCTTTGCTAAATTCATTCAAAAAATTTTTGATACTTAAACCAAAACATCTATACCAGCCACAAACGCAACAGTATTGTCCATATGTATTCGAAAGGACACCCTGTATTTGCCAATTATTAAAAACTATACACTGATTTTTCAAATATTTCAAAATTTCCGGTTTATCTGGAACTCTACCATACGAATCAAAATATTCTATGCAACCATGCTTTAGAATATAAAGCGCAAACTAATGTTTTCCTGGATCTTCTATCTTGTCAGTGTTTACAATTAAAAAAGTAGGTTTTTCTATTATTTTTGGAATTTTGTCTAAAGCAAAAACTCCCTTAAAATTTGTTTGTAAATTTGTTACATTTTAAAACTTTAGTTATTTCTAAAGTGTTCATAACTGAAACCGACTCAAATCATATACTCTACATATTTCATTAACGTAGTTCATTAAAAACTCCTTTTTTATTTTATTATTTGTTATAATAACAACAAATTTTTCTAGCACCTTCTTAATTCTTTAATAATTTTATTATTATGTACAGTTCCAAAAGAGTAATTTTCAAAATTTTCATTTATAATTTCTTTGGTTGGAAATTTGTAAGTAAACTCTTTTACAAATTTTTTGCAAGGTTCTTTAATTCTAACTAAACAAATATTTTTTACAAATTAAGTATTTTTATGATCTCAACAAAACTTCACGTCCATAAGCACAGAACGATGACATCTTGTTGAATATTCAAATACATGTTTCAATATTCTATTTATAGATTTGTGAATATATTTCGATTTTTATAAATTTGTATGCTTGCTTCAAATTCTGCGTAAACAATAGCTGTTAGAGGAGAAGGAAGCGGTTTTGTTAACCTTCCTTCAATTCTAATTGTACCCTGATTAAATAGAGCTTGACATAATCCGTTTCTTGATGCATCTGGAAAAATCAAAGGCTAGTATAAAAAATCCATTACTAAACATAGTTTTCGTCAACTGATGACCTTTATCGTTATGATATATTCCTGTACCTGAAAAGAGTGTGTGATATGAACGAGTATGACAATTATTCTCCTCTGAGAAACTAGTTTCAATTGCAGTGTTAGGAATTTGCACATCATGTACATAAAGCATATATTGTGAAATATCAAATTGTATTATATGGGTTTTTTGACCTCTTTCCAGAGTAACCCACATTTCTGTCATGCAAAAAATGATTGTATTTGGTAACTGCCCAATAAAAACATTGTTAAGTAAAATTGATAAGCTGTTTATTGGAATTGGAAACTTTTTTCACACAACAGCATTGTGTGCTAACAGGACGCTTGGATTAACGGTAACATGCCTAATAAATAGCGTGGATTCTATAATTTTTAATTGTGATTCATCAGAATCGTCTACAAAAAGGTAAAAATCTGGTTTTTCAAGTGTTAAAATACGAATGTCAACATTATTTATAAGTAGAGTAGGTTGATTAAACATATCAACGTGTAGTTTACCCATAAGTTCCAGTGGACTGCTTTTATCATACAATTTTTCGTTTTTTTTTGCCAGAACCATACATTTCACTCAGTTTTCGTACGGCACCACGTCGTACATTTTTAACAATCTCTTTACTAAGATTGTATGTTATTATAAGACTTGTATGTTATTAAATGATTTCTCCACATTGCAATATTGAATATTACTGAATTCTTTTACAGTATCAGTGAAAGCTTTTTTTATGTTAACAGATCTTAAACACATCTTTATCGCTATTTTTTGCCGTTCAATTATATCTGTGTATATAAAAGACACATCTGGTTTAATAATTGGAATCATCTATAAAAGTTTTGATTACGCATAGCTTCTATTATGCGTGATTTATATTTTTTGAAATCTGTAACTTCCGAAGATACTTGATTGAAACATGTTTTCAAAAGTGCTTCCAGGGTATAAGCGTAATTTGCTCTTATTTTCATATATTTTAGGCCTAGTAACATATATTTAATTATTTATTTATTTATTATAATCAAAACAATGTTTTTACAAAAAAATCTTACGGCTAAAACTTAATAATAACATGAACAAAATAAAACATGATACATAGTAAATTAAAAAAAAAAAATTATTACAATAACTTATACGGTAAATTATAAATTGCTTACAAAGCGAAAACACAGTTAGAAATGAATTAATATAACTGATTTAGGTAAAAATAAAATAATTTGTACAATATAATATTAATTTGAATTGAAGTTTAATATAATATTATGGAGGTTAAAATTATTGTGTAAGATTAGTAACAAATGTTTGTATTAATTATTGTTTGAAAGTGTTCCTTGATATTTGTGTGGAAAAAAGATTACTGTGTTTGTTGAATGTAATACTACATCTTTTAAATGATTCATTTCTTCCATTTTCAGTTCTATGAGTATTATCAATTAAATACTTAGTGTTTCGTGTAACTCTAACTTCACTGTTTAATTTAAATCTATCTATCAAAAAATGAACGTCAATATTTTTTTTATTTAAAACGTCAAAAGTAAAACAGGATGAAAGTACATGTCTGCGTGAAGATACATGTTAACTTTTTCAATGAATTTAATCTTACATTATAAATAGGTAAAATTGAATAGTCAATAGGATTATATTGATTTCTCAAAGCAAATAATAGGAATTGTTTTTGAACAGATTCTATTCTATCGGAATGTATTTGAAATGCAGGATTCCAAACAATGTTGACGTATTCTAGAATAGATCGTACTAAAGAACAGTACAGAGACTTTGTCACCGCTATGTTACTGAATTCTTTAGCTCTTCTTTTAATCAATCCTAACATTTTATTTGCTTTGGAAATCACATGCTCATAGTGAAAATGGAAATTAAACTTATCATCCAAAAGAATCGCTAAATCGGTCATACTGTATATCCTTTCTAGAGTTAACATTATCAATAGAATAATCGAATAAAATATCATTCCGTGTAAAACTTATAGCCTTGCACCATTCTGAAGAAGGAAGGTTTGACTGAAGTACGCAACATCAAAAATATTTTTGATAAAATGATAAATTTTAAGATCATCAGCAAATGCAACGTGTGATGCACCCACTAGTTTGGCCAAAAGGTCTGAAATTAATATATTAAACAGGAGTGGATCCAAATGGCTACCTTGTGGTTGTCCAGAAGTAACATTGATTGTGTTCGATAAAAAACCTTGGAATGTAATATTTTGAGTTCTATTTGTTAGGTAAGAGTACATGTAAATGTCAAAACCATGTAAGAAATGTACCCCTAATGCATCGCCACGATCAAATGCTGTACTAAAATCCGTGTAAATAGCATCAACTTGGTGCCCATTTTCCATTTCATTAAGGATTTCAGATGTATAAACCAAAAGGTTTGTTGAGGTAGAACGACCTTTTCTGAAACCATGTTGTTCATTTAATTTTGTGTTTATGAGGGGGATAATTTTGTTTACGATCATTTTTTCGAACAAATTAGGAATAGTCGATAAAATAGCTATACCACGGTAGTTTTTGACGTGTGCTTTGTCGCCCTTTTTGTGAATGGGGATTAAATAAGACGATCTCCAAGCATATAGGAAAACACCTGAAAATAAGTCAAATAACTGACACTATTGTCAAATAATTACACTATATAAAAGTCAGCGCGATTAAGTCCGGTCCTTTTTAGACCTTCTTTCGTATCGATGTTAATGATTTTTTTTTCCCCTAAGGGAGATGGGAATCTTCCAAAGACAGCAAGAATGTCCCCCTTGGTAGTATACAAACAGATTCTTACTGAATTTATTCAAATATTTCATTTTCAGTAAGATATAAATTCGTAATAAGTGATATTATTTGTTCGATTTTAAAAATCAAAATTTATAGAAGATTCATGTGGACGATAAACTTTTTGAAAACAATCAGCAAAGAAATTACAGATTACACTAGAACAAGAAGAGGAAGTGTTGTCTTTCGACATTGAGTTTGGCTAGCTGTAACTTTTACGCTTAATATTTACAAAGTCAAAAAAATTTTTTGGATCTGAAACTAATTTGCTGCCGATGTCGGTGACATAATTATCGCATGACAAGTTAGATTTATGTTTGAATTCAAATGCAAGATCCTTGTGCATATTCAACAATTTGATATTAGACTCCTTTGATAATTTGATTTTTTTGTACAATTTGATGCGTTTGTTACGCAATGTCCTAAATCCTATCGAGCCAAGGTTCTATTATCTTATTCTTTTTACGAATTTTTGGCACAAAGGAGAAGTTGTGATTTTGAAAATGACTGCGTTATGATTAGAGGTGTTAGTGATAAGGCTTACTGCATCATGAGCGAGCTTTACCACTACTCTATCATATGTACTGGAAAATGCAAGATTTTACCACTTGTTATTTTTATTGGGAAAACTGATAATTTGTTGTAAATCTTAACCATAGAATGTACTAATAAGGTCGAAATCTATTGCGTCCTGAAAGTTAGTTGGTTAATTGGTAGTAATAAAATCGAAGTGTTCGACAATAAAAGAAAGAGAAGGACCATTCAAATCTCCAAAAATAAAAATAGAATCATCCTCATTCATATTTGATAATATGTATATATAAACCATTATATGAGGAATTGTCAGAATTCGGAGGGAAGTAAACTATTCCAAGGTAAAAAAGTATTTACTTAAATTTACTTTAATAAATTGATGGTCGAAAGAATTACAAGTACTAGTGGTTAATCCTATACTAGATAAGTCATTTTTGACTTGGCTTTTGGTAGTCTCGATCTTTTCTACATATAACCCAATTACTATATAATATTTCTATGTATTCATATTTCTATACATTTTTCTATATATATTTAATAATAATAGCTAACCATGTAAATAAATAGCTAAACCACGTAATAGATAACCATGTAAATGTAAATAGCTAACAATGTTTCAGTAATAGCTAATACATTGAAATGACATGACTTAGTATTTATAAATAACTTTTTACCTTACCTCTCAAACCAGTACAATTGTGATAATAAACTTTAATATTATTACAACAATTAACGCTATTATTATTATTTGTATTAGAGTTAGACAATGCTATATATTTCACTATAATTAAATTGGATGTTGTATTAGAAATGATATTGAGATTTAAAGCTGAATCATTACTTGGAGCTGGGCCGAAACAACTTATTGTAGTTCTCACGAGATTGGCACAGGTCATTGTAGTAGTTACTATTGCAGTAACTACGGAAAGCTATAAGGTCTTCTTAAAGCTCTATATCTTCTTTATAGTTTGACGGTAAACATTCATTATGTATCAGCACAAGGAAGCTGGTTCTCGTTTTACCCTCAATGACACAATTCTAAGCATCGTCTTGTAAATATGCAAAGAATAATATTACATAGTTTAGAATTTTCTCATCTTAAATCTCGGAAGTGTAGTCCTCGGTTAGAAATTGTTGT
>OX352772.1:176329664-176334664 GCA_947095535.1 Poecilobothrus nobilitatus
GTATTGAAATCATTACATCGTACGAAGAAGTAATTCATGGTTTTGACATTCAGTGCAGATGAACCATTGTTCCAGAGATGGATAATGCCAACCTCTATCGGCATACATACATATAATCCTATGCATACTCCATATAATTTTCTTCCGCAAAATGCACGACATGTGATTGTTTTGATTTATTATAAAAAGGGCACAGTTAGTAGTATACTTTATTATTTTATATTTAGAAATTTATTAAAATGTATTAATAAAAATTAAAATTTTGTATATGTTAGCAATAAGCTAATACTTTGAAATTATTAAAAAATTTAAATTAATAAGAGTTAATAACAATGCAATGCACCTTGATTCAATCAATATTATTGCTTTTTTATAAAATTAAATTAGAAGCTTTAATTATTTTCAAAAGTTTAATACCGGTTAAAATAAATATTGAACAATTAATTATGACGAGACGGTAATAAGTATTATTAAGTTTTTTTTTTAAATTAATGAGATAAATCATGATTTATTATATAAAATTTAATTAAATTAAGCATAAATAAACACGTCTGTACTAATTGAACTATTAAGAACGATTATTGTAGTGTAACTTATATTTTTAGGAGTCTCCTCAGCTTTTTCTGATTGTGTAAAATGAACTTCATCGTTTATAAAATTAAAAATTCCCCAAATCAAATGTCGTTCAACTTCTTTTCTTGTAAAACTATTAAGTGGGCGTATATTTTGAATTAGTCTTGGTAGTAGAAAAACTTTAAAGTAGCATATCATTTGTTTTTCTATATATGGAATATATGATGTTCCAACTCCTGCATACCTTTAATAAATATTTGATTACTTTTTTCCCATTCTTCACCATACACATTGGGAACGAAATTTTAAATAATTATTAAAATACATTCCTGAAATACTGACTTTCCACCTTGAATCACACATGTATTTATTCAAGTTATTTGTAAAAGATGATAATGAATGTTTTATGCTCAATAAAAATTAAATAAAAAAAAATGCACTGTTTAAAAAATTCAAATATATTACGCACTGTAAAATATTTATTATCAGGTAGAAAATAAAAACGCACTGTTTTAATTTCAATTATTTAATTCCTTTATTTCACTAACTTTCTTTACGGCTCTACGATAACGAGTAATTAAAAATTCATAAAACTTGGGTTTATATAAACTTGAGTTAAACGGTTAAGGACTAACGTTTAACTCAAGTTCAGTAACCTTGAATTTGAAGTACATAATAAAGTGAAACAAAAAATTAAAATATATAAAAACAATATGTTATATGTAGTGCATATAAAAAAATTAAAATCATCGAATATATAAAAAAAAATATAAAATTATTGGAAATTAAATTAATTATAGTCGATGTAACTGACATCTTATGTTACAAAATAAAAACAATTCTACTAATTCTACTTTGACAATTTCTGTATAATATTTTGAATTTGTTTGGCTTTGACAATTAATGTTAGTATCAATAATACTTTAAGTTAAAATGTATATAAATTTTAATGTAAACATAAAATTTAATGTATATATATAAAGCAAAAATAATTTGTGCTGCTACAAGATGTTATGTGCTGATCGGTTGGACGGGACCAGAATTTAATCGTTACTCAGATAAGTATACGTTTGTGTTATTTGAGGAACATGATTCTTTGTGTTTAGTTTTTTTTGTTTATTTTCAGATGCTGAGTATACTGAAGACGGAACATTCTCCCGGTCTTGGTATCATCTTATAAAGATGTCAACATAAAGTTGATGTTGACAAGTATCATCATAATTAAAAAAAAAACTCCATTTATATTTTTTGTTTGTTTGTTCTTAAAAAAAAAAAATTGTGAATAAATCAATGATAATAAAAAAATTGTCAATGTGACTTCTTGTTGTGATAAATTTACTGATTATTTTTCGATTTTAGATAACAAAACAAAGCACATCATCATTTTGAACATCGTTGGATTGAATGGACATCATCACGACTCGACTATGCAAAGAGAATAAGGAATTAGAACAGATATAAGTAAGAATGAACAAATGACTACAAAAAAAAAATATAAGTATATGTATACAAGTATTGTAATCAGTATATTAGTATTATTTTTAAGTAGGTCTTCTCAGCTATTGTGTAGAATTGTTATTGTAGGTGTTCTCGGTTGACGATATTAAATGTTTTTTTGTTTTGCTTTAATCGTTTCCTAGTAAACAAATTTTTGTAATGGGCAGTTTTAACGTACTGTATTTAGTGCGTACCTTGACAACTCGAACCAATCCATCAGATCTGGGATGTATTTCAATAATCTTGCCCAATAACCATTTATTGGGTGGCAGGTTATCTTCTTTTAGTAAAATTAATTGATTTGGTACTATATTTTCTATTTTGCTTGTTCATTTAGATCTCTGTTGTAACCTTGATAAATATTCAGAGTTCCATCGACCCCAAAAATTTTGTACTAAACCGATCGCCTTAACCATTATATATTTATATCGGCGACTTCTTCTTGTGGTGCTGCCAGCATTGAATCACCGATTAAAAAGTGTGCTGGTGTCAGCCGTGCGAGATCTTGTGGATCTGAGCTGATTTCTGTCAATGGGCGTGAATTAAGTTATGCCTCGATTTAACACAACACCGTATTAAATTCCTCGTATGTGATGGCCGTATTACCCAAAACCCTTTTCAGATGATATTTTGTGGCTTTCACTCCCGCTTCCCACAATTCTCCGAAATATGAAGCAGAAGGTGGGTTAAAATGAAACGCAACTACATTATTCTCCATCAGCCCGGCAACTTCAATATTTAAATCTTGAAACATTTTTTTAATTTGTTTAGTTAAAATTCTATTATCACCAACAAAATTTGTATCATTATCGCAAAATATTTTTTCACACAGGCCTCTTCGGACGCAAAATCTTCTTAATGCAGCGACAAAGCCTTCAAACGACATATCACTTACTAGCTCCAAATGTATAGCCTTGGTAGCCATACAAACGAATAGAGCAATATAAGCCTTATATTTTGTGGAGCCTCTATATTTATGGTATTTTATTTCAAAGGGATCACAATAGTCCAAGTCTGAATTTGAAAATGGTCTTGCCATTTGTACTCTTGCAGGGTTCCCATTAGTTGTTTACGTGTTTCGGCCTTTTGTTTGAAACAGGTGATACATTTTTGAACATTATATCTGACAGAATTTTTAGCGTTAATGATCCAAAAAGTTTTTCTAATCTGAGATAACATGAACTGAGTTCCAACATGCAACGTTTCCTTATGAATTTTGTCAATCAATATTACTGTGAAATGATCTTGATCCTTTAGTATGATTGGAAATTTGTCACTGTAATTTAGTTCCCTTGCGATGTTTAATCGACTTGCTACCCTTAATATTTCGTTTTTATTAACAAATGGATTTAGTTTGATTAGCCATTTTTATTTGAAATTGGTTTGTTCTCTTGCAGTAATTTAATTTCTTCACAAAAACTTCGGGTTTGTGAGCGTTTTACCAGAATTGTCATTGCTTGTGTTATTTCTTGAGCTCGTAAATATCCTTTCAATTTTATAGGTTTTTCTTTGCGTTTTTGATAAAGCGGCAACAGTAAGATATGATTCGTGATAATTTGATCAACGATGAAAATTTACATTCGAAATCATCTTGCGTTGTGTTCACATGACATTGTACAATTTTTCTTTTTTCTAGTTGAGTTTCCACTTGTTTACTGCGAGGCCAAGCCTTTGCTGGTTTGGACAGCCATTCCGGCCCATTCTACCAAAGTTGAAAGTTAGCTAATTCAACTATTGGTTGTTCTGGATCCTCTCGCCACACTATTCTTTGATACTCTTGCTTTTGATTAACCCATACTTGTCTATACATTTTCTCTACGTCGGCTGTGAAAGCGATTTTGTGTTTACGCCACCGAATAAATAGGTGTATTAGTTCATCTTGAATTGTGGGGCCTTTTAACAACATATCGTCTAGCGAAGTTCCACTCTCGGTTGCTCGTGACGCATCAAATACTACCCTTAATTTTGTTGTGGTGCTCGATTCTTTGATAATTCCATGGTGTGGTAAATAACTTGTGGAGCGTGTGTCTTGTGATTGATAAGTTGTATACATTTTTTTATTGTACTTTATTGGGACCATATGACCCAACAGTAAGTATTCATTTATGACTTGCGTATATTAATTTTTGAATTTCACATTACGTTTAAAACGAGCTTCTAGTTGATAGAATCGTCGTAAAGTTATGTTCCGTGATACTCCCAAATATTTTGCATTCGATATTGGGTAGAACGGTGGTGATACTTGGTAGATTCCTGTTGGAATTCGTATCGTTGTTTTGTCATAAAATTGTTCACAATGTTGTTCATATTCGGTGTATTGTTTGTGATCATCTGGTAGCTCTTCCAGTTCCCAGAATCTTTTAAGTTGACTATCTAATGTTGTTAAACGACAACTTCTAATTGTCGCTAAAGATGTTTCTTGTTGAATCTCCTCTGACAATATCCAACCAAAAATTATGTTTTGAGCTAATGGGGTACCCTCTGTGCCCCTTTTTACACCAGGTAATATAATTTTGTTGAACACTTCGGCTCCCAATAATAAATCGATAACTCCAGGTTGATTGAAATGAGGGTCAGGATCCACTATCTTCACCCACTTTTCATAATCGATTCTTGAAGATGGTAATATTTGAGTTAATTTTCTCATAATGATCCTTCCACGTCAGTACAATGGTCATCCACGAGTGATTTATCTCCTATACCTTGTATGGTTGCACTGGTGAATTGTTTGTTCAAGTTCAAACGTTGTACCACTTTTTCTGTAACCAACGATGCTTGTGACCCTTGGTCAACTAGAGCACGCACTGTGATCTCGTTTCCTGTTGAGTTAACCACTTTAACTAAGATGGTGGCAAGCAAAATTTGCTTATTGAATTTGGTGAACGCTGTAGTTCTTACATCCTTGTCAGGACACTGAAGACACTCCGGAA
>OX352772.1:176339664-176819664 GCA_947095535.1 Poecilobothrus nobilitatus
TGTTATTTGAGGAACATGATTCTTTGTGTTTAGTTTTTTTTGTTTATTTTCAGATGCTGAGTATACTGAAGACGGAACATACTCCCGGTCTTGGTATCATCTTATAAAGATGTCAACATAAAGTTGATGTTGACAAGTATAATCATATTTAAAAAAAAAACTCCATTTATATTTTTTGTTTGTTTGTTCTTAAAGAAAAAAAATTTCGTTTTTGGTGATTGTTTGTTGACTTGTTGTTCTCAATGTGACTTCTTGTTGTGATAAATTTACTGATTATTTTTCGATTTTAGATAACAAAACAAAGCACATCATCATTTTGAACATCGTTGGATTGAATGGACATCATCACGACTCGACTATGCAAAGAGAATAAGGAATTAGAACAGATATAAGTAAGAATGAACAAATGACTACAAAAAAAAAATGTAAGTATATGTATACAAGTATTGTAATCAGTATATTAGTATTATTTTTAAGTAGGTCTTCTCAGCTATTGTGTAGAATTGTTATTGTAGGTGTTCTCGGTTGACGATATTAAATGTTTTTTTGTTTTGCTTTAATCGTTTCCTAATAAACAAATTTTTGTAATGGGCAGTTTTAACGTACTGTATTTAGTGCGTACCTTGACAACTCGAACCAATCCATCAGATCCGGGATGTATTTCAATAATCTTGCCCAATAACCATTTATTGGGTGGCAGGTTATCTTCTTTTAGTAAAATTAATTGATTTGGTACTACATTTTCTATTTTGCTTGTTCATTTAGGTCTCTGTTGTAACCTTGATAAATATTCAGAGTTCCATCGACCCCAAAAATTTTGTACTAAACCGATCGCCTTAACCAATGATATATTTATATCGGCGACTTCTTCTTGTGGTGCTGCCAGCATTGAATCACGGATTAAAAAGTGTGCTGGTGTCAGCAGTGCGAGATCTTGTGGATCTGAGCTGATTTCTGTCAATGGGCGTGAATTAAGTTATGCCTCGATTTAACACAACACCGTATTAAATTCCTCGTATGTGATGGCCGTATTACCCAAAACCCTTTTCAGATGATATTTTGTGGCTTTCACTCCCGCTTCCCACAATTCTCCGAAATGTGAAGCAGAAGGTGGGTTAAAATGAAACGCAACTCCATTATTCCCCATCATCCCGGCACTTCAATATTTAAATCTTGAAACATTTTTTTAATTTGTTTAGTTAAAATTCTATTATCACCAACAAAATTTGTATCATTATCGCAAAATATTTTTTCACACAGGCCTCTTCGGACGCAAAATCTTCTTAATGCAGCGACAAAACCTTCAAACGACATATCACTTACTAGCTCCAAATGTATAGCCTTGGTAGCCATACAAACGAATAGAGCAATATAAGCCTTATATTTTGTGGAGCCTCTATATTTATGGTATTTTATTTCAAAGGGATCACAATAGTCCAAGTCTGAATTTGAAAATGGTCTTGCCATTTATACTCTTGCAGGGTTCCCATTAGTTGTTTACGTGTTTCAGCCTTTTGTTTGAAACAGGTGATACATTTTTGAACATTATATCTGACAGAATTTTTAGCGTTAATGATCCAAAAAGTTTTTCTAATCTGAGATAACATGAACTGAGTTCCAGCATGCAACGTTTCCTTATGAATTTTGTCAATCAATATTACTGTGAAATGATCTTGATCCTTTAGTATGATTGGAAATTTGTCACTGTAATTTAGTTCCCTTGCGATGTTTAATCGACTTGCTACCCTTAATATTTCGTTTTTATTAACAAATGGATTTAGTTTGATTAGCCATTTTTATTTGAAATTGGTTTGTTCTCTTGCAATAATTTAATTTCTTCACAAAAACTTCGGGTTTGTGAGCGTTTTACCAGAATTGTCATTGCTTGTGTTATTTCTTGAGCTCGTAAATATCCTTTCAATTTTAAAGGTTTTTTCTTTGCGTTTTTGATAAAGCGGCAACAGTAAGGTATGATTCGTGATAATTTGATCAACGATGAAAATTTACATTCGAAATCATCTTGCGTTGTGTTCACATGACATTGTACAATTTTTCTTTTTTCTAGTTGAGTTTCCACTTGTTTACTGCGAGGCCAAGCCTTTGCTAGTTTGGACAGCCATTCCGGCCCATTCTACCAAAGTTGAAAGTTAGCTAATTCAACTGAGCGTGGCAACGAAATTGTTTTGATTGGAGCTACTTTACTTTTTGCTGCGATTAAACTTACAGCTCTTAGTCCTGCCTGGTCGATGGTGTACAAATAAGCAACTACAGCGTATGCCTTGATGGATTCGTCTGAAAATACATGAAGTTCGATTCCAGAATTTTTTATTGAATATTTGATCCATCTTGGAACTCGAATTTTTGATACGTCAGTTAACTGGTTGTATGTGCTCCATTGATGTTTTAAATCAGGGTTTACTTCTTCATCCCAGGTTAGTCCTTCTAACCAAAGTTTCTGCATAATAATTTTCCCTATGGTACAAAATTAACTGAAAAATAGTACATGTCTGAATTAGGGTTCTAAGTGCGTCCAAGTGTACGCACTTCATCCTGATCTTCTTCTGAATATGAGGGCAAATCTCTTTCTTCTCCAGGATCTTGACTTGCTGATCTCAACTCTTTTGCGTTTAACATTCACTTTCTCAAAGGAAATTCTTCGCTCTTCATTAACTCAATCATTTCCCTCTGAACTTGTAGAGCTGATTCTATGTCTTCTGTGCCGGACAGCAAATCGTCGACATAAAAATCCGATAATGCAACTTTGGATGCCACTGGGTAATGCTCTGATTCGTCACATGCTAATCGTTGAATAGTTTTTGTTGCTAGATATGGTGCACTTTTAGTGCCAAATGTCACAGTTAGCAGCTTGTAATCCTTTATTGGTTGTTCTGGATCCTCTCGCCACACTATTCTTTGATACTCTTGCTTTTGATTAACCCATACTTGCCTATACATTTTCTCTACGTCGGCTGTGAAAGCGATTTTGTGTTTACACCACCGAATAAATAGGTGTATTAGTTCATCTTGAATTGTGGGGCCTTTTAACAACATATCGTTTAGCGAAGTTCCACTCTCGGTTGCTCGTGACGCATCAAATACTACCCTTAATTTTGTTGAGGTGCTCGATTCTTTGATAATTCCATGGTGTGGTAAATAATTGTCGAGCGTGTGTCTTATGATTGATAAGTTGTATACATTTCTTTATTGTACTTTATTGGGACTATATGACCCAACAGTAAGTATTCATTTATGACTTGCGTATATTAATTTTTGAATTTCACATTACGTTTAAAACGAGCTTCTAGTTGATAGAATCGTCGTAAAGTTATGTTCCGTGATACTCCCAAATATTTTGCATTCGATATTGGGTAGAACGGTGGTGATACTTGGTAGATTCCTGTTGGAATCCGTATCGTTGTTTTGTCATAAAATTGTTCACAATGTTGTTCATCTTCGGTGTATTGTTTGTGATCATCTGGTAGCTCTTCCAGTTCCCAGAATCTTTTAAGTTGACTATCTAATGTTGTTAAACGACAACTTCTAATTATCGCTAAAGGTGTTTCTTGTTGAATCTCCCCTGACAATATCCAACCAAAAATTATGTTTTGAGCTAATGGGGTACCCTCTGTGCCCCTTTTTACACCAGGTAATATAATTTTGTTGAACACTTCGGCTCCCAATAATAAATCGATAACTCCAGGTTGATTGAAATGAGGGTCCGCTAATTTTAGATCCACTATCTTCACCCACTTTCCATAATCGATTCTTGAAGATGGTAATATTTGAGTTAATTTTCTCATAATGATGCTTCCACGTCAGTACAATGGTCATCCACGAGTGATTTATCTCCTATACCTTGTATGGTTGCACTGGTGAATTGTTTGTTCAAGTTCAAACGTTGTACCACTTTTTCTGTAACCAACGATGCTTGTGACCCTTGGTCAACTAGAGCACGCACTGTGATCTCGTTTCCTGTTGAGTTAACCACTTTAACTAAGATGGTGGCAAGCAAAATTTGCTTATTGAATTTGGTGAACGCTGTAGTTCTTACATCCTTGTCAGGACACTGAAGACACTCCGGAAAGCTAATAGTGTTTGAAGGTGTGAAACTGGGACTGTTTATGTTCAAAATATAATTGCTTGATTGCACATGTGGCATATTGGACGCCCCAAGTGACTGCGTGTGAGCAGCTCCCCTAGTTAAGTATAGTATTGTATGATAGGACTTCTGGCACTCATGGCACTTGTGTTTGCTGGTACACTTAGGTACCTTGTGGCCTTCTACTAAACAATTCCAGCATAACACTTTCATTCTTACAAAGTCCAATCGTTTTATGGGGGGAAGTTCTAGAAATTTTTACATTTTCTCAAGATTCTTTACACATGGCACAAATAACTCCAGTCAATGACGCGATGTGAAAACTTTTAGTAGGTGCTTGCTTAACCTCCTTTGAGTTTATATGATTCGGATGATTACGTTGCACAGATTCTAAAGTCCGAAATCTGTTTTCTAAAAAGTCTTTGAACACTGTGAATTCTGGTACTGTTTGAGAGTTACCAATCTTTTCCTCCCATAACTGTTGAGTTCTAAATGGTAACTTCTGAAGCAATAAAAAAATCAAAATACTATTTCAGCTTTCAACGAGGATATTTAAGTTTTTTTAATAAATGATAGGCTGCAATGGTGGTGTCCAGCATGGTCTTAATTGCTATTGCCAACTCAGTTGTAATTTGTGATTGATTTAGTAAAATCCTTAGCTGGGTGTTTACCAGCACTCTTTTGTTTTCGTAACGACCAGTGAGAATAATTATGGCTGACTTAAAACCTGATTCTTCTAAATTTAAATGTTGAATGAGTATTGCTGCATCCCCCTCCACCATAGCCTTTAGCACATTCAACTTCTGGATATTCGACATTTGCGAGTATTGAAGGAAATATACCCCATATACTCCTAAAATGTTTGTCCATGTTCCACTTTTCAAATATTCTTCGACCTCATCCATGCCAACAACAGCCATATGAAATTTCTCCGACTCTTTGTACCTGTTTTCTAGTAATGTCAGCCTTGTTTCCAACTGAGTAGCACGTAACTTTGACCCTAGTTCCTTAAAATCAGCTTGAAATGTTTGCATATCTTTTAAGTTGGTTTCCAATTGTGCGATAATTGTTTCTTTTGTTTTTGCCTTTGACATTTTACGCAATATACAATTACTGATAACTTTTATAAACTAATTTTGTTAATCCTTAGTTTGTTAATAGTTAATATTTGTGTTTTATATTTAATAAAATTTTAGTATAAAATTTATATGTTCATCAAATATAGTTAAAAAAATATTTATAAAATATTTATTTATTTTATTGGTGTTGCTAAATGTGAATATTTAATGTTGTGTGAGTTTTATTAGTATGTATAATAATTGGAACGGACTTACTTTGTTTTGTATATTCCTCTTTTGCTTTAAGAAGCCGTACCGAACGCGCGCTTTTTAACCATACAGCTTGCCAAACCGTTAGAGATTTTGTATGATCAATTTTTCAAATTTACTCTTTAATTTTTAAAGGGTTTAAAGTGTGACTATTTTTTTTTTATTATTTTTTTTTATCAAATTTAAAAGTTCACTATCTTAAAAAAGTTTAAAATGTCAGTGTTTTTTTGATCTTTAACTTTAATTTCAAAATTTTAAAATTTCAAAAGTCACTTTTATTATTTCAAAAACTGCAAATCTTTTATATAATTTAACTCACATTTAATATTCAAAATTAAAAAAAAACTTAAATCATCTCTATTTTTTTTTACTTTCTTTTTTTTTTATATATTGAAATTAATATCTTTTATGTAATTTTATTACTATAATATTTTACTTTACTATTACAATAACTTCAATATTTTGTATCTTATTTTAATAATATATTATCTTTAATATTTTATTATTCGGCGCGAAGGACCAAAAAATGTTTTATGCTCAATAAAACTTAGATAAAAAAAAATGCACTGTTTAGAAAATCCAAATATATATATTACGCACTGCAAATTATTTTTTATTATCAGGTAGAAAATAAAAACGCGCTGTTTTAATTTAAATTATTTAATTCCTTTATTTCACTAATTTTCTTTACGGCTCTACGATAACAAGTAATTAAAAATTCATAAAACTTGGGTTTATATAATCTTGAGTTAAACGGTTCAGGACTAACGTTTAACTCAAGTTCAGTAACCTTGAATTTGAAGTACATAATAAAGTGAAACAAAAAAACAAAGTATATGTTCAGATTAAATCTGAACAGCTACAGATTTAAAACTAGATTAAAACAAAAAAAAAACTAGAAAAATTAATTTAATTATTGTTTGAACATTAAAATAAGAAAATATGTACTTTTAAATTGTCTACTCAAAATTCACCACATTGCAGTTCAAATTTCAAAACAAGCACTCTTCGTTAAATTCATTAAAAAAAGAACAAATGTAGTAATTTTACAGTTAAGTAGAAATTCATATTTTTGGTTTTAATTGCAATTATAATGCACGTGTTAAAAAGCGACAGCAGTAATTTTTATAATATTTCTTGTAAAGTCATCGTATGAACTCCAAAATTTCTTTCTTTTCTATTGTGGCATTGGATCTGATAGGACGCTAAAAGGTTGTTTTTTAATAATTATTAAAATAATATTGAAAGAATATAAATTTCAAATAAATTAATAGATTTTTAAAGCATTTATAAAAATAATTAAAATAATATTGAAAGAATGTAAATTTTAAATAAATTAATAGATTTTTAAAGCATTTATAAAAATAATTAAAATAATATTGAAAGAATGTAAATTTTAAATAAATTAATGAAGTTCTAAAGCATTTACAAGAATAATTAAAATAATATTGAAAAAATGTTAAATATAAATAAATCAATGAAATTCTAAAGTATTTATAAAAACAAATAAAACTATATTTTGAAATGTAAAAAATTTAATTAAACTAATAATATTAGAAAAAATAGAATGATTTGGGCAAATCTTCGTTTAATATCTTTTTTGTCAACAATAATGGAGTTTAAAAAGGCTTAAGCTCGCATCATATGGTCCTTCGATCCGGATATCTTGGAAGTCCGCGAAACAAAAATAAAAATAAAAAATTAAAATCCCGTTTACACGTACTCGGATTTTGACACACACACATTACTATAAGGTTACATACAATATACCACTACATAAGTCTTTATTTTAATACATGTTATAATATTGCACATAACATATACATATAATTAAAATGACATCAGAGACGGTGTCACAAGCTGACGGAAACAAAATTGAAGAACACGATCCACCTGGAATTGTTGCAAGTCTTCGCAGGCAACGGGACGTTGTAATAGGTCAACAGACAAGAATAAAAAACATTTTAGATAAAAAACAAGCTTTACTTTCATTATCGGAAGCAGAGACTAGACTTGGAATGTTAGAGAGCTATTACATATCATTCGATAAAATTTAATCAAAATTGGAATCGTTGGATGCAAAGGAACGACAAAAATCGGATGAAAAGCGCGAAGGATTTGAGGAAGCATATGTAAGCATAAAATCAAAATTATTAGAAGTAATGGAAGGTAAAAGAGCAAAAACACCACCTGGAATAGCTCGTTTGCAGAATCAACAATATTTCACATTAAACCAAAAAATAAATCTCTACCACAATTAAAACTAACTGAATTTTCTGGTGAATATATCTATGTTTACGAATTTAATACACAACGATGACGAATTAACAAATATTGAAAAATTTCAATTTCTTCTATTCTGACTTGTTACAAAAAAGGCATTACAACCGATTGAACAACTTGAAATTACATCGAATAATTATGCGCAAGCTTTATCTTTATTAAAAACTAGTTTTAACAAAACACGTTTAATTTTTCAGGATCATATAGCTAAAATTATAAATTTTCCAACCATTGAAAGGCAGTCATCGGCTGAACAACTGCAAGCGCTAAGTAATGGTATTAGTTCCCATTTTCGGGCGCTTCTCCAATTGGGAAATAAAGAGCAATTAGCAGATTCATTATTAGTATACTTGATTTCATCCAAATTGGATTTTCAAACGAAAGTTAAATGGGAGGAGGATGCTTCTACTTTAAATTTTAAAACTTCCAAATGGAATGAAATAGTTGAATTCCTACAGAGAAGATGTACAACATTAGAAAATTTACATATCTCAAAACCTTATGTCTCAAACTTCAGTTATGCCTGTATTTTCCAAATCAAATAAAAATTTACAAAAAAAATCTACATTTATCGCGTCGAAATTGGAAAATAAATGTCCATTAGATAGCAAACATAATCATCCGATTTACAAATGTGAAACCTTTTTAAAACTTTCACCAAAAGAACGATTTTATGAAGTAAAATTAATTGTTTGTGTGTAATTATTAATTGCTTGTAATTAACGGCTGGTCCAAAAATAAGAATACAGAAAGAAAAAGTCAATATCCTATTAGGTGGTATTGGTGAGTATCTACTAACATCAAATATAAAACAAATATAAATATAAAATCTCGTTTTAATGGTTTTCAAGAAAATATCGAAGCATTCATCTTACGTAATATATCATGTAATCATCCAGACACATTCATAAATATTAATAATTGGAATATTCCGAGTAATGTTTTAAATAATTTGGCAGATCCTAACTTTTTCAAGCCACAATAAATAGATAGTCTATTAGGAGCGAGCATATTTTATGAATTACTTTCTGTAGGCCACATTCGCTTAGGAAAAAATTTACCCACCTTACAGAAAACTCTGCTTGGTTGAGTGATATCTGGCCCGTATAACAATCAGTATCTATCACAGGCGTCATGTTTCAAAGTAACGATGCAGGACTTGCATAATGAAAATTTCGACAACTTAGACAAAATCGTCAAACAGTTTTGCGATGGAAATTGTAAAACATCAAACAATGAAGAACAAAGGTGTGAAAATCATTTCGCAAATAATTATCAAAGGTTACCATCTGGTAGATATTGTGTATCATTACCATTTCGACAAGATCCAAGTGTATTAGGAAATTCGTTCGATATCGCATTAAAAAAGGTGCTATGGTACAGCACCAGTCAGCTTTTTAAGTATAAGATGTTTAAAACAGCTAAGCATAGATGAAAAGGTAAAATTTCCATTAGGCTGTGACATTCTAGCCTCAAACTTTTAGGTTGACGACATGATTGCAGGATCAGATAGCTTAGATGAAACAATTAAAATCAAATATGAAATTGAAGAACTTTTAAAACTAGGTGGCTTCAAAATAACTAAATGGTGTTCGAATCATAAAACAATCCTCTCGGAAATTGATGATGCTAGCAAAGAAAAATTCAAACGGCAACGTCATTAATACATTGGGTTTATACTGGAAACCTGAAGAAAACAATTTTCGCTATTTTCATCAAGCAATAAAATTACCTTCTCGAATTTGTAAGCGAACAGTTTTATCAATGGTTGCAAGAAATTTCGATCCATTGGATTTAATTGGACCTTTGATTGTTTTAGCTAAAATTTTTATACAAAAATTATGGTCGTTAAATTTGAAACAATACCACAAAATTTACAATCATACTGGATATCTTTTTATGATCAATTACAATTAATTAATATAATACAAATTCCAAGATATATAATCTCGACCAACTTACATCTCTAATTTCACATTTTCGTAGATGCCAGCTCAAAGGCTTACGGAGCATGCATCTATGTACGCAACATTGATGACTTCGGCAACATTTCAGTAAAGTTGTTAACTTCCAAATTTAGGGTCGCACTCTTAGAACAACTTACAATGCCACAACTTGAGCTATGCGCTGCCCTACTTGGGTCGGAGCTGCTAAGTCGAATTATATGCAACTTGCAACTTGAAAAGAATGCAGAACATTATTGTTGGGGTGATTCACAAATAGTGTTGGCTTTGGATAGCGGCCGATAAAACTTTCGTAGCTAACAGAATAGCTAAAATTAAAAAACTTACATAAAAACACAAATTTAATTGGGGATATGTAACAAGCGATGAAAACCCTGCAGACTTAATTAGTAGAAGTTTGCTAGCAAACAAGCTTATCGATTCAAAAACTTGGTTTTGTGGTCCACAATTATTAGCGAAATCAAAAAATAATTGGCAAGATACAGAAAGCTAATTCATTGCAAAGCTACTCGAAGAAAAACGGTCAAAAATTTCGTTACACATTTTCCAAACCGTCGAAGATGTAACTCTCGCATGCAAATTTATTACCTCTTACAAAAACTATTAAATACATTTTGCTTCGTATTTCGTTTTTATAAAAATTGCAAGCCAAAGCAACATATCAGAAAGTCGGAAGAACATTTCCATGTCGACGAAATAGAATTTGCATTATTATCTATTATTAAATTAATTCAGAAAACTTCATTCAGTCACGAATATCAGTTATTGTCACAAGGAAAATTTCTACAGAAGAGCAGAAAACTAAAAATGTTATCACCCTTCATAGATAGTTCTGGCGTTATGAGAGTATCTGGAAGACTTAATGAAAGCAACATCGACTATGACGCTAAACATCAAATCATTTTGCCGAATAGTCATACATTCACAGAAACAATAATTAATAATTTTCATAATAAACATCATCATGCGGGTTGTCAAGCCCTACTTGCAATTATACGGGAACGCTTTTGGCCAATTAGAGCAAAACACATAATAAAACGAAGGTAATTTTTAAATTCATTACTTGTTTTAGGCACAAACCGAGATCCATCGAGGAATTTATGGGAAATCTTCCAGCCGAGCAAGTCAACCCAGCACTACCATTTCACCACACAGGCATAGATTTTGGTGGACCTTTCTATGTCTGTTCATTTATCAGCGGTCGCCCATCAACAAAAATAAACGTATGTCTATTTATATGTTTTGTAATCAAAGCTGTGCATCTTAAATTAGTAGAAAATTTGAATACGGAAGCTTTCATATCTGCTCTTAAAAAATTCATCTCTCGTCGCGGTAAACCATATATTATATTTTCGGATAACGCCACCAATTTTGTTGGGGCAAACAATCGTTTAAAAGAACTTCATGTTTTATTCAATTCTCAACAACATACAGACATTATCCAATCAACCTGTGCAGATGATAGCATTATCTTCCAAGCAATTCCTCCGGCGTCAATTAAAATAGGAAAGCAATATATTTAGAAGGCAATTGGTGGTCACATATTCTCGACAGCCGAATTTCGAACATTACTTTGTGAAATTGAAGCAATTATTAATTCAAGGCCAATCACGCCTATTTCAAATGATCCTCAAGATTTTCAATGCTAAGCACCTGTTCATTTCTTAATTGGAAGATCATTAACCTCGCATCCTGAACCTTCAATTACCTACAATAATTTCTCCAACTTATCAAGATGGTAAAAGGTTATGTTTGCAAAACAATTTTTTTGGAGAAAATGGTCCGCTGAATATTTACAAACATTACAGCAACGTAATAAATGGAACGAACGACATCCAAATGTTACTATCAATACAATGGTTCTAATCAAAGATAAAAATTTACCACCTCTTAAATGGAGTTTAAGTCGAATAATTGATGTTATAACAGGAAATGATGGACTTGTTAGAGTGGTTTTAGTTAAAACATGCAATGGCATACTTCGACGAGGAATTACTAAACCTTATCCCCTACCAATGAAATCAAAATTTGAAGATCAACCACTTCAACGTCCGGGAGGATATTCAGATTCAATCTGAACAGCTACAGATTTAAAACTAGATTAAAACAAAAAAAAAAAAATATTGAAATTAATATAGTTATTGTTTGAACATTAAAATAAGAAAATATGTACTTTTAAATTGTCTACTCAAAATTGCAATTCAAATTTCGGAACAAGCTCTTTTCGTTAAATTCATTAAAAAAAGAACAAATGTAGTAATTTTATAGTTAAGTAGAAATTCATATAATTTTGTTTTTAATTGCAATTATAATGCACATGTTAAAAAGCGACAGCAGTAATTTTTATAATATTTCTTATAAAGTCATCGTACGAAATCCAAAATTTCTTTCTTTTCTATTGCGGCATTGGATCTGATAGGGCGCTAAAAGGTTGTTTTTTAATAAATATTAAAATAATATTGAAAGAATGTAAATTTTAAATAAATTAATAGATTTTTAAAGCATTTGCTTTAAACATTGAAAGAATGTAAATTTTAAATAAATTAATAGATTTTTAAAGCATTTATAAAAATAATTAAAATAATATTGAAAGAATGTAAATTTTAAATAAATTAATAGATTTTTAAAGCATTTATAAAAATAATTAAAATAATATTGAAAGAATGTAAATTTTAAATAAATTAATAGACTTTTAAAGCATTTATAAAATAATTAAAATAATATTCAAAGAATGTAAATTTTAAATAAATTAATGAAGTTCCAAAGTATTTATAAAAATAATTAAAATAATATTGAAAAAATGTAAAATTTAAATAAATCAATGAAATTCTAAAGTATTTATAAAAATAAATAAAACAATATTTTGAAATGTAAAAAATTTAATTAAACTAATAAAATTAGAAAAAATAGAATGATTTGGGCAAATCTTCGTTTAATATCTTTTTTGTCAACAATAATTGAGTTTAAAAAGGCTTAAGCGCGCAT
The DNA here is from genome assembly GCA_947095535.1 of Poecilobothrus nobilitatus. Lineage (NCBI taxonomy): Eukaryota > Metazoa > Arthropoda > Insecta > Diptera > Dolichopodidae > Poecilobothrus > Poecilobothrus nobilitatus. Next base: position 176,352,324 of record OX352772.1, read on the forward strand.
CAGTATATAAAAACAATATGTAGTGTATATAAAAAAGTTAAAATCATCGAATATATAAAATAAAATATAAAATTATTGTGAATTAAATTAATTTTAGTCGATGTAACTGACATCTTGTGTTACAAAATAAAAACAATTCTACTTTGACAATTTCTGTGTAATATTGTGTATTTGTTTGGCTATGACAATTAATGTAAGTATCAATAATACTTTAAGTTAAAATGTATATAAATTTTAATATAAACATAAAATGTAATGTATATATTGGTTGATTGGACGGGAACAGGATTTAATCGTTACTCAGATAAGTATACGCTTGTGTTATTTGAGGAACATGATTCTTTGTGTTTTTTTTGTTTATTTTCAGATACTGAGTATACTGAAGACGGAACAATGAATTTTCTGGATAATACTTCATAGATGAATCGCTAAGTAAAGTCACATAAAATTCATCATTTACTTGTATGTTGTACATGAGCTTGCGGATTTATTCTTACTTACTTAAGAAAATTAAGTTCTGTTTCAGTATTACTTGCTATAGCTGACCTTAAAACAAGTCTTGATGAATTATCCAACTCTTTGCTATTTATAGTTTTTTTCTTTTTCCATCGATGGGCTTGGGCTATCTAAAGTAACAGTTATAATGTCTCCTGTATCAGTTTCAAAAACTTGTACATTTTGATTTCTAATTGATTTTGTTTTTTAAGACGTTCTCCAACTGAAGCAGCTGACAATGGTTTTGTTAAAACATTTTCTTGAATTTCATCATCTTCATACTTCATACTTCTTCTTCTTCAGGTACAACTTATTCCAACATTTTTATATTCAGAAAAATGCGACAGAAATTCCACATCTATATAACATTGGTTTTGCACTTTGAGTACTTTTTGTTTCCGTAATTTTTGCTTTTTCCTCCTTATTTCTAGGAAGTTCTCGTTTTTGTTTCTTATTTTAAATAGATTTTATCTGTATAAATACCATTTTTGAGTGTCCGTAAGATGTTTATTTATCAATATTTATCTACATTTTGCTTCATTTTCTCATAAATATCGGGTTTTAGAATTATCATTTTGTTAAATGTTGTTTTATTCATTTTAATAAATTTCCGATTATCCTTGATAGTACTGCACCAAGAAGTATAGGTAAAAATCCACCAAGTTGAATAATAATTTTTCTTTGCTATTTATAGATTTTTTAAGGCAAATGAGTGATCTTAATTCCTTTTTATACTTTCGTAATTGTGTTGTTTCTTTTTGATTCAGACTACAATTACCTTTTAAAATATTTAACGCTATTTCACAAATTGTTTTAATTACTTCAGGATAACAGTATTTTATAATTACTTTCTCGAATTTTAGTTTAGAGGTTTTTAATAGGTGCAATATATGACGATTGGTCTTCAAACGTTTCATATTCTTCCCCAAACTTTTCTAATTGATATTTCGTACAATAACACAAACCTTTTCCAAATATATCACTTCTTAATCGAAATATATCATTAACATCTTGAGTAAGATCTATTAATATATAGTCGTATGGGACTGGATCATTATATACTTTTTCAAATGCTTTGATTTGATTGGGATATATTTGGCGAGCTAGAGGTAATATCTGCGATTTATCTCTTGGATTTATGAAAAGTGCTACATAAACATTTTGTGCTACAAATATTACAGATAAATTTCTATGATGTTATCGTCTAGTAAATAAATCACATACATAATTATCATAAGAATTTAAAATCATATCATCGATAATAATTAAGAAAGGTTTTTGATTATCATTAAAATCTGGAATAGTGTTACTATATTTTACATCTTTGATATATTTTGGAACGGCATTTTTGTCTGGATTACACTATATAATTCTATTAATATGTGGTTGTATATTTTATTTTTTATATTTCATTAAATTATGAATAAAAGTGATTTAAAGTTAATCATAATGGCCCCGCCACCATCATAGTTAATCGGTGAAACAGCATAGTTGTATTAGTTGAAAACTAACAGTGGTTACCTTTGTTTATAGCAAAAACTCTTTTTCCGAAGTGAATATAAATGTAAATTTAGTTATTCTAATGAACATTCTTCCGTAAACCTTCAACATGGAGAATCAAATTTTCGTAGTTGGCTTACAATTTTTAAAAGGAAATGAAAAGCAATATTTCCTAAAAGAGCTGGCTATGCTAGAAAAAGGAAATTTAATTCCTACTGTATATCACTTCAAACCACCATACCCAGCAGAAGAACTTGGTCCAGAGGAACATTATATTAACCAGTATTTCGAAAGTAAAATAAATAGACTTAAATGGAATAACGGTTTAGTTGAATATTTAGATATAAAACCTATATTAAAATACTATTTAGATTCATTGGGATTACTCGATAAAGTGCAAAATAAAGCAATTTGTCTAATAAACGATCCCCATGTCAACTCTACCCTCTCTCCCCTCGGTCTACGTCGCCTAACAGGAACACTTACCCTGTTTTATATATATCTTATAGGGTACTAGTTCTAATGAGATTAAAAGTTTGATGTCTCCTCTCAAAGCATTTTAAAGGGAAAGAAGAAGAGCTTCTGCTGCCCACCCCTATGTAGTTCAAATTGCCAGGTGGTATAATTCGGCTTATGGAAATTCGTTTGTAGTACGAACATCGCGAATGTGAAACCATCTTCTACCTCATTCTACCATCTTCTACCCCAGAATTGGTGATGATTTTACAACGTGCAAAGATTGAAGCTGAATAATAACAACTTTGTTCACAACATGGCTGCCAATTCGAAATCTATTTTCACTCCCTAACTCAATTTGACCAGGCAGTACATTAGTACTAAAGGTCGTATAACCTATTATTTGGTCAAAAAAGGGAGGTAGTGTTTAATAGGTTAAAGACCCACACACTCATAGAGGACGCGTGCTCGTTTTCACTCCTCTATAGTTTCTTTCGATGACTCTCATCTACCCTCGAAAAAAAAAAATTTATATATAATTTTGTTTAAAACCCTTTCGCGACGTATTTCGAATGGACATGTTACAGTTAAATTTTGAACTAGTTTCGGTAGATATTGTGCATTTAATCTTAAATATGGCTATAAATCAAGGGCTTTACCAAAAGTCTTAGCTGGGGATGGTGGTACAACATTCTACCATTCGTCTTTTTATGTGGTAAAGCATGTGTATCAACAGTCTTTTATGAAATAAAAACAAATTTTAAACTCAAAGTAATTCGTTCAGAAAAATCATCATCCCTTTGCTTGAATTGTGTTCTTCTAGCGTGTCTTCTATCTCTTTTGAATTAATTTTTCTGAACATTTTTTCCTAAAGCTGAAAATGAAATAATTAGTACATAAAATACTGTTGGTAAGTATTTGTACCAATGTAAAACACGGCTGGTACATACATATATGTACCTCTACCGAAATTTTCCCATAATCAGCTGTACATATATAATTACTGTATTAGAAATATACAAAAATATTGTAAGATATTGTAATATGCTAATAAATATTGTAATAAGTTTGAATTCACAAGTTTTTATAAGAAAAATTTAAATTATGCATTTGTTTTATTGACACTCTTACAACAAGTGACCGAATGCACGTAAATGTACCAAACAAATTATGCTAAATGGGAAATTCCCTTTTATTACAAATTAAAAGATGTTTATAAACATTGTTTTATAAACATTAAAATTTTTGTAAAAAGACGAGCTGGCGCATAATTAAACGAATTTTAGTGTAATTTCAATCTTCTAGTCTTTTTTGAATTTTCGTAGTACATATGTTTACCAGTCGCGAAAGCGTTAAAAATTATATGTATAAGTTACAATAAAATTAAGTTCAATTTTATTTAATATTTCAATTATTTTACTATTCAAAAAAAATTACACTTGATTATAAATTATATTTAATATTTCAAAGAAAAAAAGAAAGTCTTAAAAGAAATTTCACTTGATTATAAATTACTTTAAAATTACTTTAATAATAATTACTTCGTATAAAAAATTATTTTCAAAAAGTATTGTTTTAAATCCTTTACAACGTTAAAAAAATAGTTTTAAAAAAGACTTGATATTCTTTCTATTCTGTCAAATCTAATAAGAAAGAAAATTATATTAATAATACTGGAGTGGAAATATACATCTCTTAGCTACTAGAGATTTGGAGCTGCAAAAGATAAGTATAACATATTATTATATTATTAGTTGTTAAATAACATTATTTTTAGGTGTATCCTGTATCCAGATTTGGAAAAACAACAAAAAAATTATCATGAAAGTAGTACCGGATATAGGTTAGTTTCTTTACACCCTACACCTAAAGTAAAGAATATATTAACTTTGGTATGGAGTGTGTAACCATCAAAAGGCAGCGAGTTAGATATTGACATCTATATATATTCTGAATCAGGATCACTTCCTGAGTCCATTTAATGATTTTCGTCCTTCCGCCCGTCCGTCCGTTCTCACGATAACTTAAGCTATCTTAAAGTAGGTTACTAATTACGAAAGCAAGGCTAAATTCGAATCTGGACAAAATCAGTCCATGGGTTCGAACTCTGGAAGCTTCCGAATGATTCCGAAGAAAACGAGATTATCTCTAAAACCAACAAAGATAGAACCTTAAAATTTGGTACAATAATATTCCTTCATGTTTGTATTTATGTCTCTGAAATTTGAGAGGATTTGGTACTTGGATTCTGATTTTGGAAGCTTCCGAACGAGTCCCACAGCAAACGAGATTATTTCCGAAACCAACAGAGATAAAACTTTTAAATTTGGTACAATGGTGTTCTTTCATGTTTGATTTAAATCTCTCAAACTTGAGAGTATTTGGTCCATGGGTTCGGATTTTTGAAGCTTTCGAATGAGCCCGAAGCAAAGGAGATTATATCCAAAACAAACAAAAGTATAGAACTTTTAAATTTGGTACAAGGGTGTTCTGTCATGTTTTTTTATGTTTCTGAAATTTGAGAGCATTGAAGCCTTGGGTTCAAATTTCAAAGGATATGGACCATGAGTTTGTATTTTAAAGGCTTCCGAACGAGCCTCACAGCAGACGAACATATCTCCAAAAACCAATAAAGATAGAACCTTTGTATTTGGTGCAAGGTTATTCCTTTTCGTAAAATATAAAACTGACATTTGGGATGATTTGAACCATGTGTTTGGATTTTGAAAACCAAACCAAACCAAAGAGATAGCACCTTTAAAATTGGTGCAAGAGTGCAATGTTTCCTCTATGTCCCTGAGGTGGATTTGGAGTGGCAATTCGGGTACCTGACACAAGCTTCCCACGGGCTAAGAAGCATATCTTCGAAATTAATTAAGATTGAAACTTGAAATTTTGTACAAAGTGTTAAAGGTGATCCCTTTTACGTTCCTGAAATTCGAGTTGAATAAGGAAAACAAATTTTAATTTAATTGGAATTAGGGTATTAATAAATCGGTTGTATTGACTTACTGTTACATTTACTTGTTTTGTTTTTAATTCGTGATATGTTTTTAATTTTTGGTTTTAAAAAAAATATTCAACCCACATGTATAACAGTGCCTAATTTACGAACTTATCTCGCATATGTATGTATGTATTTCTATTAAAAAAATGTGTACCTTATATAAATTAATGATGCACATCCAAATGCAATATTTACATTAAATAGTTTCTGCTATATTGTATTAATATTAAAATCTAAATTTCGACAAAATATTTTTCTGGAATGTTATACCTACTGCATACACATAAATATAAAAGTAGATAATATGTAGGTACACAATTTTATCAAACATATTTTCTTTTAATATAGTAATAGCACAAACTAATGTACTAGTATACAGATCCACATTCCACAAATGTAAAAATTTCGTATTTTTCAGTAGCAAAGCAAGATGAGTTTGTAAATTAGGCACTACATTAAATTAGGCAATTTGCATATTATAACACAAATTTATTATTGTTTTTTTATTGAATATTCTGAAGAAAAAAGAAGGGAAGAAAATAACAACAAAATCAATTTTGTGTTATACAAAAAGCGAAGCAAAGAAAAAGAATACATTTTCCAAAGAATAGAATAATGATTATAATGACTAATCAGTGAGTATGTATACTCACTACTATGTATTTGATATTACTTAGTGCATATGAAAGTTTATCTTATACTGTAAAACGTTTTTGTTTGCCTTTAAAAAAAACTAATGAATTAACCAGAGAGATTGATTCCAATCAAAAGATGAATGTTACAAATATAGAAAAATGATTCTTGATTATCTTATGCATATTGGTTTTAATAAGGCAAAATTGTTACTGGACTGTTAAAAATTTCGAAATGAAATTTAAATAAGGTAGAATGTAAACCAACGGTTTTTAAAAGCGCACATTTCCAAAAGACAATACAAACTGTTTATAATATTGTGACTTGCACAAAAATTTGAAAATTTCATGTAATAAGAAAAAACATGAAAATAGGACTTTTCTGGAATTTTAATAAGCTGTAAGTCCGGAACCCTATATAATTAAGAAAAACCATTAACTCACATAAAAATATATTATTGAACCCTTAATTTTCATGTCTTGCCTAAGAAAATTTTTACAGGTGGCTAAGTTACAGGTGTCTAAAAATAGCAAATTTTCAATTTTTTAGGCGTAATAACTCTTAAACAGGGAGTGATACCAAAAACTTTTCTAAAAAAACTTATACTAATTCTAAAAGTTCTTTCTTGCCTCAAAATTTCAAGATCTTATCTAAAAGCGTGCCGAAGTTATTAAGATGGAAAAATCATGCAAAATTTGGTTTTCACATAACGGTAAATTTAAATACTAAATTTAAAAACTATATGTAATTTTGATATTGATTTGTAAAGGTAAAAAAAATTTCTGTCGAATGGCGTTTTAAGATTGAAAAAATGTTAAGCGGAACATGAAATATACGAGTTTAAAAATAGGGCTTTTTCAAAGATTGAGGGGCTGTAGTTCCCTGATGGATGGGGCCACATGAAAAAGTTGTTCCACAAAATTAATTTTTTTATGAGACTTATCCATGATAAAAATTTTTTTTTCTATCTTTAACGGTGTAGAAGTTTTGTAAACAGACGGACAGATGGACGGAAGGACAGACTGAAACTAATAGGCACATTTTTTCAATATTTTTTTGGAAATGTTCTAAAAAACGGCTACGGTCACATCATCGTTTAAATAAATTAAATATATTAATTGTATCAATATACAATTTAACATTACTGTTTAATTTTTCTAAAAATTAACTTATGTTATATGTAGGTATATATTAAGCTTAATATCTAATTTTATTATAAGATTTAAATTGTTTGAACTGAAGAAATAAATAAATACATGCATATTATGTAGGTACTTAATAGCTATAGTTTTTCATATTTTCTTTTATTTCAGGGAGGTTGGTTTAGTAAAAATCTGACAGTATAGCTTTTCTTGGTGTCTTTTGAAGATTACCTCATCGTTTTTAAGTGGGAAAAAAAATTATTTTATAGAAGACAAAATTATTATTTTTTTACAAATAACAATTTTTTTTTATTTTTTTTATTTTTGTTTGTTGTTTCACTTTACTTCGTCTTATGACTAGGTATATTATTTTTATTCTATTTACAAAAAGAAGGACATAAAAGGGAACTTTTTTTTATTTTTGTTGTATTTTTATTTCTTCGATTTTTAATTTTAGAATATTCAATATTCATTCAATCCAATCAGCAAGTCACAAAGTTACGTTTTCATATTATTTTAAATTTTTGTACTTGACTTGACAATAATACTTTGCATTTTACAACATATTATGTAAGTACATAATTTAATTTTACACGAAATACGTAATGCGTTCAGAATTATAACAAAAACTAAGAATAATAGATTTTTCTTATTTGGAATTTAATTTAATTTAATTATACAATAAAACTTCTTTTTGTATTTAATAATTTGTTTACTTCAAAAAATTTTTTTGAAATGAAAAATTCAAATAATTTCAAAAAAATTTTTTTTTTTTTTGGCAAATCCTTTCTTTTAAGGATAATACATATTTATAGGCACATACATAATATCTACTTAAGAAAAACTACATTTTTCAATATTTTAGTCATATAAGGCGTTATAAGAGTGCAGTTTTTGATGGAGCATAATAACAATAATAGCAAATTCTAATTGACAAATGACAGATAAATTATGTACATAAGACCAGGTCTTTCTATTTGCTTTTTCGTTTCTTAACTTCATTTCAATATGAATACTTTTAAGTTTTAAAATTTTACAGATTTTACAGATTTTATTAAACAAAAATTTGAAAAACAAAACAAAGTAGCTAGTATTGATTTGAAAATTTTGACAGCAACATTTTTTAAAAAATTACATTTCGTTTTACTTTCTATTTTGTTTTGTGGGTGCCTAATGAAAACGTATATATGTATGTATGTTATTTTTGCAGCATTTGTCTAAAGGTCTAAAGGACTCACAAAACCAAATAAAAAACTATAAATAAACAAATCTGTAGAAAAAAGGATAAGGGGTTGTTTATGCTAACATTTTGTTATTTGATTTTTCATAAATCTTTAAATAGTATGTATGTATGTCTCAAAATGAACAATATAACCGATGTTATAGGTACGAATTGGTATTTTTCGATAAATTGTATTTATCTAAACTGTAGTTGTCGATTCTTTTTTTTTCTTTTTTTTCAATAATGAGACTAAATTATATGGGATACGGACTGGAAAACTGCTGGTAAAGGGGAATGAGGCCGTAATTGGGTCATAAATTTGTTAAGATTCGTCTTGAATTTCTGCTAATAGGTGGTAATTTGTGCTAATTTGTGGTAATAGGTTCCACATTTTTCCAGTTCTGACAACAAACGAATTGATATAACCAGGAGAATACCATTTAGAAAGCTTCACATAGTAGGCATGAGGACTTGCTGCCCCTCTAGTGGTGCGCTGGAATGTTTTGAGAAGTGGTATCAGCGATTTTATCTCAACTGAACAAGTGTCATTACTCACAAAATATCTATAAAAAAGAGAAAGGGCTCCAATACCACGACGAATGCCAAGAGAAGTGAGACAAACAGTTTCAACGGAGTCGCCAATAAGATGAATGGCGCGTTTTTTAATTCGATCAACCAAGTCTAGACTACGAAAACTTAAAACCTTTTAATAGATTCTCGTGTCAAAACGGGTTAACAGATCGTCATAAAAATGGATCTGTGAGCATTGCTAGTATTGAGAAACATTGTTGCAAGAATTAAAATTAATTAGTTAAAAATGTTAGCCTCTACAACGAAAACGTTTGCGCAAATTTTAAACCCACTCGGTTTGACTGTTTGGGCATCACCAGAAAAGAATGAAAAAACTTTAACAGGCCCTCTGACCGAAGAGTGTTAATAAAACGGAACTCGACATAGCCTATAACAATTTCCGAACCTTCATAAGAAATTTAGTTGCAATTGGATCAGTGGTTTTTAAGTTTTTAATCTTTAGCAAACACACAAACAAATAAACACCCACTTTGTATATTATTATATTCAATTCAGTTTGCTTCTCTGTTGAGTGCACACGTACTATTTTTTTTCCTGTATCTTTGCATCTACTTTTAGATATTTTATTTTATTAATATGTCAAATAATAATTCTCGAGGTAGATGTACTCAAACCTCCAAAAAAGCTAAATTAAATTTAAATTTATCTAAAAATTTACAAAATGTATCTACCAACAATAGCTTTTTAAGTAACAATAATTTTCAATTAAATGATAAAATAAATTCATTAAATGCCACCGCAAATTATATAAATTTCAAAGTTTAACAGAAGCAAAAAATTCATCAAAACCTTACTAGTTTAATATCACGAAGAATTAATTGAACTGAGAAGTGAACAGGAGAGCCTAAAATACGAGCTGGGTATTCCGAAAGATAAGATAAGTTTGGCAGAACAATATCGACTGCAGAATTACATTATTATTTTGGGAATTCCAAATGTTAACGATGATAACGTTAAATCTAAGGTTTTAAAAGTTCTTAATGTTGGATTGAATGCTAATTTAAAATAAGATGACGTCACTCACTGCTATTTAAGAAGAAGAAAACATATTCTGAAATTCTCTCCTCTCCAAGTGCAATATATAAAAACAGTAATATCAGCAGCATAGTTTGTGTTAAACTTTCATCTATCAACAAACAAAAGATAATAAAAAAATGAAAGGAGAACAAAAACAAATTAAACACGGATATTGTTGATGTTGGTAAGAGCGATGACAAAGATGAGCAAAATTAACGGATTTATATTAACTATTCCCTTAGTAAATATATGAAAGAATTATTAAAAAAAGCTAAAACAGTTCAACTCGAAAAAGATTACAAATACGTTTGGGTAAATAATGGAATAATATATACGAGAAAAAGAGAAGGTGACAAACAAGTAAGAATTTTAAATTGTACTAATTTGGATAAGTTGTAATAATTTTAAGATTTATGTTTGCTATTTATACCCGTACGATAAGTATCGGGTATAATAAAATTACTGCTCCGTTTGTAACACCTCGAAATAAGTGAGCTAGATATACCTTCAAAGGAATGGATCGGCTCAGAATCAAATTCTGAGTCGATTAAGCCATGTCTGCCCGTCCGCCCGTACGGACGGAAAATCCTTTAACTCTTCTATCTTCTAAACGGTTTAAGTTGGAAACTTCAAAGTTAGATCTTTGAAAATAGGTATGAGTCATTTCAGAATTTTTTTTGTATCACCCCCCGTTTAGTAGTTGTAAGGGGTCAAAAACTGAAAATTTCCTATTTTTAAACCCTGTAACTTAAACACCTGTTAAAATTTTTTTGAAGTAATACATAAAAATTAAAGCCTCTACATTATAATCTTATTTCTGTTAACAACTTTTTTTAATAATATAGGGTTACTTTATAATTGACGAAAGTGTTACTTGATTTTTTCAAATTTTCTAACAAATTTCTTTAACGAATGTTTTGCATTCGTTATTCTTGATAATTTGAAATTGTAGAGGATATAATGCGTAGTACAAAAAAATGTAAATAAATAAACAACATAACGGTTGCTTGAAGAATTTTTATTTATATGATATTGATATGCATACAAACTTATATAATATCATGTTTATTTATATATCGTATATGTCACTGATGACTGAATGATAAGAGTATAGATGTATATTATATAGCACCGTATTTACATACATATATGTATTTTATTGTACTTATAAGAAATTATTCTATGAATAGAAATATTTTTAAAGAAATATTGCAATGTATGGCGATATACTTATAACAATGTAAATATACTATGTGCGCATTAATATAATATAATATTTAAAATTATATTTACTATTTTATAATTTAAGTATTAAATTAAACTAAACACTTAGTATTAAATGGTACTATAGAATATTTGAAAAAGTTTTGGATTGATAATCGTTATGTGGAAGGTTATAATCTGCTTTTGAAGAATGTATAAACATATAGTTTGAATATATGTATGTACAACTCATAGTTCTAGAAATTATAAAATTCACTCAAATTATTTTAAAATACTAAAATATTAAAAAAATAATATTGTAAGCAGAGTGAACATACTAACGGTTCGTACATGTATCTAAGAGTTGACAAAGGCAACTGTATTCTTTCTCGTTTTTAAATTAAATTTTTTTTTTTTTTTTCAAATTACATTTGTCTTTTTTTTTTCTCTTTTTTATTTTAAATTTGTTTGTTATACCCGTATGAACTATGTTCAAGGGTATAATAAATTTGCCATTACGTTTGTGACATCTTAGAGGAGTCGAGCTAGATATAGTGTCTAAGGTATGGATCGGCTCAGAATCGAATTCTGAGTCGATTAAGCCATGTACGTCCGTCCGTTCGTCGCCGCACGATAACTCAAAAAATAAAAGAGCTAGGGGGCTGAAATTGTTTTTGCGTTACTTTTGCAAAATTGTTAGTTTTGCTATTTAAATCCAACATTTTCGGTCGGCGGATTCGAGTAGCTGCCATACAACTTCTATCTTTATATAGAAATAACTCGGTATCTATTCAAGCTAGGTTTCTGAAATTTTGCAAATGATGATCAAGTTTTATGGCAACAATTTCTGTAAAATTTGGTTGTGGTGGTGCGGCCGGTTCGGGTAGCTGCCATACAACTTCTCCGTTTAAATGAGAATAACTCAGTGTTTATTGAAGCTAGGAATCTGAAATTTAGTAAAGAGGTGTCGAGCTACATGCCAACAACTTCTGTAAAATTTGGTTGGTCTAGAGCAGCCGGTTCAGGCTTCTTGCACCTCTTGGAACCTAATAAAGCTAGGCGTCTGAAATTTTGCAAATGATGATCAAGTTTTATGGCAACAACTTCTGTAAAATTTGGTTGTGGTGGTGCAGCGGGTTCGGATAGCTGCCATACAACTTCTCCGTTTAAATGAGAATAATTCAGTGTTTATTGAATCTAGGAATCTGAAATTTAGTAAAGAGGTGTCGAGTTACATGTCAACAACTTTTGTAAAATTTGGTTGGTCTAGAGCAGCCGGTTCAGGCTTCTTGCACCTCTTGGAAGCTAATGAAGCTAGGCGTCTGAAATCTTGCAAATGATGATCAAGTTTTATGACAACAACTTTTGCAAAATTTGGTTGTGGTGGTGCGACGGGTTCGGGTAGCTGCCATACAACTTCTTTTTTTAACTGAAAATAACTCAGTGTCCGTCCGCACGATAACTCACAAAATAAAGGAGCTAGGAGGCTGATATTTTTTTTACGTCACTTTTGCAAAATTGTTAGTTTGGCTATTTAACTCCAGCATTTTCCGCCGCCGGGTTCGAGTAGCTGCCATACAACTTCTCTCTTTAAATGGAAATAACTCAGTATCTATTCAAGCTAGGTGTCTGAAAAGTGTCTATTCAATCTAGGTCTCTGAAAGTTGGCGAATGATGATCAAGTTTTATGGCAACAAATTCTGTAAAACTTGGTTGTGATGGTGCGACAGGTTCGGGTAGCTGTCATACAACTCCTCTTTTTAAATGAAAATAACTCAATGTCTATTGAAGCTATCTGAAATTTAGTGAAAAAGTGTCGGGTTGCATGCCAAAAACTTTTGTAAAATTTTATTGGTCTAAAGTAGCCGGTTCAGGCTTCTTGCATTTCTTGGAACTTAATGAAGCTAGGCGCAATAGATTCGGGTAGCTGTCATACAACTCCACAATTTACATAAATATATCTCTGTAGTTCGGTACTAAAACATCTAAATGTTTTTCAAAGATGATCAAGTTTTATAGAAACAGGATATGTTACGTTCATACGGGTATCTCAGAGTTGACACAGTCTACTCTACTGCACTCTTCCTCGTTTTTTTTTTATTTTATTTCTGAATAATGTCTAATAGTTTATTACTTAATATGCCTTCTGCAAATAATTCAAATAGATTTAATATTAATGCCAGTAGTTTTTTAAATAATGCTGATTATAGTTTTACTAATGTTTGTAATAATTTGGATGACAGTGATTGTCATGCCAACAACTGTGATAGTTTTCATTTGGACTCTTCTAAAAATTTTATTGTAGTTTGCCAGAACATTAGAAGTATGAGAAAGAATTTTTATAATTTTCTTGTTAATTTATCAGTTCTTCTTAAAGTTTCTGATATTATTTGTTTAACTGAAATATGGATATTTGATAATGAGAAATTCGATTATCATATTCCTGATTTTAATTTTTTTGCAACATGCAATAATAGTTATGCTTCAGGTGGTGTTGCTTTATTTATTAGAAATGACTTAAATTGTGATATTGACTGTTCTAATTTAACGTGTGCTGATATAATTCAAGTAGTATGCGTTATTGATGAAGTTAAGTATTACTTTGTAGGTGTTTACAGGCTTCAATGATGCAATATTAATATGTTTATAAGTGAAATTTCTGTTTTTTTAAACAACATTAAAAATAGCAATGTTGTAGTTTTGGGTCATTTCAACATATATATTTTAAGTAGTTCTAAAGATGTCAATGATTATAAATTTATGATGTCACGTTTTGGTTTTTTGGCTCTTATAAATACTCCCACTAGGATTTCTAAGTTTAGTTCTACTGGTCTAGATCATGTTTATTTTAGGTTACATAAAAATAACTCACATTATTTAAAAGGACAGGTATATGATATTAATATAACTGATCATGCTATGATTAATGTTGAATTTCTAAATGTGTTTGGTGTGTTTCCAAATAAGTTAAAAATTGCGGAAGTACATAATTCCTCTTTTTAAAAAAGCGAATTATTCCGACATTAATAACTTTAGACCAATCTCGTTACTTTCAGTAGTTTCTAAAATCTTTGAAAAAGCAATCAAGCCTAGAATATTTTAAAAAGCAATCAAGTCTAGAATATTAAAATTTCTTAATAAATAAAGTTTTTCATCCTAATCAATTCAGGATTTCTAAGTTTAGTTCTACTGGTCTAGATCATGTTTATTTTAGGTTACATAAAAATAACTCACATTATTTAAAAGGACAGGTATATGATATTAATATAACTGATCATGCTATGATTAATGTTGAATTTCTAAATGTGTTTGGTGTGTTTCCAAATAAGTTAAAAATTGCGGAAGTACATAATTCCTCTTTTTAAAAAAGCGAATTATTCCGACATTAATAACTTTAGACCAATCTCGTTACTTTCAGTAGTTTCTAAAATCTTTGAAAAAGCAATCAAGCCTAGAATATTTTAAAAAGCAATCAAGTCTAGAATATTAAAATTTCTTAATAAATAAAGTTTTTCATCCTAATCAATTCTTCTGATCTGAATCTTTGAAAAAGCAATCAAGCCTAGAATATTTTAAAAAGCAATCAAGTCTAGAATATTAAAATTTCTTAATAAATAAAGTTTTTCATCCTAATCAATTCTTCTCAGTGGAAATCCACTGAAGATGCTCTTCTTAAATTTTGTATGGAAATCGTTGACTCCATTAATAAAAGCAAAGTTATTCGGCTTTATTTGTACATATTACAAAGGCGTTTGATCTTGTTAAACATGAGATTCTCTTGAATAAACTTTTTAATGCGGGCTTTAGAGGCTTCTTTCATAATTGGTTGAATTCATATTTTAATGGCAGAAAACAAAAAATAAAATATAAAGGATACTACAAGGATTTCCAGGATACTAAGGATACAGGGGTTGCACAAGGTTCCGTTGAGTTATGACTATAATATTTTTTATCTTGATGCTGTTTGTACTAAATTCCCCTTAATAAATAATAGTATTTCTATCTCTTTGTATTTATGTAGTTCTCTCTTTTTTAATATTGAAAATGTAAATTTTTACAAATATTTGAGGCTAGTTATTGACTCTAGAATGGATTGGACTGCACACTAGTCTAGATTGAAATCTTACTTTTATAAAGTCAACAGACAGTTATATCATTTTAATTTATATAGCTTTGCAGAAATAACTTCCAAGGTATATTTTGTGCTCTTTCATTCTAGGCTACAATACGGTATTTCGTGCTGGAGGGGAACTCATGCTAATAAGATTCAACCACTTCTACTATCTCAAAAACATGCTATTCGAACTATTTGCAAAAGACATCGTCTAACTCACTATATTAATTTGTTTTGTAACTTAAAGATTTTACCCATCAGGAATCTTTACTTTTTCAAAACACTTAAAATATTTTTTTAAGATGTAGTTATTTAAATGTAGCACCAACTCCTTTGTACAATCTAAAAAGTAACTATATGAACTATGCATCAGTTCTCCGTTTTAAGAAATTTTTCTTTTGTCGTTTTTATAATAAGCTCGCACCAAAAATTTTTCACAAATTACCGGAAGATATCACATCAGAAACTTAAATTTATTTTTAAAGAAAGTAAAATCATGGCTTTTTATTTTAATTTCGTTGACTGCTGAGCATTGTAAAATAATTTGGTATTAGATTCGCGAAATCTTCTACTAACACTTACTTTCAAGTAATTCTCAATATCTTATCTTTTCTTTATTCTGTTGACTACCCGTTCAACAGGCTAATTCTTTAACTCAACAATACATTCGACACTTGTTCCAAGAACAATTTGAATGTACTTAATTTTTCTAAAATGATTTGTAACAACATTATGTTATTACAGCTAGTAAATTTTTCTTCTAGTTTCTAAGTTTACATATTGTATAATATAAATGAATTGTTTGTAAGATAATGAATTATTATATTTTTAGTGTGTAAGTTATGAATTTTTATATTATATTTAGAAAAATAATGAAGAAATAAATAAAAATAACAAGTAAATGTAACAGTAAGTCTATGCAAACGATTTCTTAATACCCTACACATGAATAATTCGAATTAAATTAAAAATCCAAAAGTTTTTTTGGCAGCTGCTAGAACTTCTTCCCTTTTCTGTCTTATTCAACTCGAATTTCAGGAACGTAAAAGAGGCATTCTCTTGGGATATGCTTGACACATCTGTAAAAAATTTTAAGTTTCTATCTTTATTAATTTCGAAGATTTTTAGTCCTTGGGAGGTGTGTGTCAGGTACCCGAATTGCCACTCCAATTCATCGAATCCATCACAGGAACATAAAGAAAACATGCCAGAACACCATTGTACTAAATTTAAAGGTTCTACTTATTTTTAAAGGTCTAGAAGTTTCCAAAATACGAACCCAAGGATCAACTCTTAAAATCAAAAATAAAGGTTCTATCTTTGTTGGTTGTGGAGATATACTCGTTTGCTCTGGGGCTCGTTCGGAAGCTTCCAAGATTCGAACCCATGAACCAAATCCTCTCAAATTTCAGAGACTTAAATAAAACATGAAAGAACACCACTCTGGCAAATTTCAAGGTTATATCTTAGTTGGTTTTGGAGATAATCTCATTTTTTCTGATGCTCGTTCGGAAGCTTCCAAAATCCAAACCCATGGACCAAATCCTCTTAAATTTCAGAGACATAAATCGAACAGGAAGGAACATCATTGTACAAAATTTAAGGGTTCAATCTTTGTTGGTTTTGGAGATAATTTCGTTTGCTCCGGAATCATTCGGAAGCTTCCAGAATCTGAACCCATCGACTGATTTTGTCCAGATTCGAACTTAGCATTCCTTTCGTAATTCGTAACCTACTATATAAATTTCATCAAGATAGCTTTATTAGTTTTTGAATTATCGACATCGTTAAATCGACTCAGGAGGTGATCCTGATTCAGAATATATATAGTTGTCCATATTTAACTCGCTTCCTTTCGGTGGTTACAAACACCATACCAAAGTTAATATACCCTATACTTTAGGTGTAGGACATAACTAAATCAAAAATAAAAATAAACAAAAAAAACTCATATAAATTCTCGTTATTCAGAAATTTTGTATGAAAAATCTGGAGATCAAAAAGTTAGTTTTTTTTTTCCCTTTATTGATTTATGTCTCTGAAACACAAGAGCAACGAGCATATCTCCAAAACCAACAAAAGTAGAACCTTTAAATTTAGTACAATGGTGTTCTGGCATGTTTTCTTTATGTTCCTGAGATGGATTCGATGAATTGGAGTGGCAATTCGGGTACCTGACACACACCTCCCAAGGACTAACAATCTTCGAAATTAATAAAGATTGTAACTTAAAATTTTTTACAAAGGTGTCAAGCATATCCTAAGAGGATGCCTCTTTTACGTTCCTGAAATTCAAGTTGAATAAGACAGAAAAGGGAGGAAGTTCAAGCAGCTGCCAAAAACACTTATGGATTTTTAATTTAATTCGAATTATTCAGGTGTAGGTATTAATAAGTCGGTTGCATCGACTTACTGTTACATTTACTTGTTTTATTTACATAAAGTTATAAATACATCATATCATATAATAAATTAAAGGGTTAAAACAATGACCCTGGCATATTGCCGTATGGTCTTTTAATTTACTATTAAAATATACTTTATTTAGCTGCTATAATTTCTTAAACGAAAAAGTGTTTTTTTTTTAAATTTGCAATTATAAATAAATAATACAAGTTAATAATAATAGAATAAAATAAAGTATTTGATTGAATAAAAACTAGTTCAGACAGTGATTTGTTTACTTTTTTTATTTTAATGCATTTCTCTGTCACATAAATGTGGACAGGAAATTACACAGCCTTTCCTGTTCAGGCGTGTCTGTATATGTCATAAGGGGGAATAACTATTACGACGTGTGTGGGATTCGAACCCACACTCCCTCGGTGTTTACAGCGTATTTTATACGCTCTTACCCACTAGGCCACCGAGGTTCCTATGTTTACTTTTATAATTCATATATAAATTTAGAAGCAATTTTTTTTTTTTTATAAATACTATAGTAAAAAATTATACATTAATATAATATAGGTAATATAAATACTTATACACATATACACTTACACAGTATTAACAATACGTATTAATTGTGTGACTATGATATTATTATTTATATCATTATGTAGTATTTTTATATTATAGATTATAATTGATAGTACTACTGATTGTTTGATTTAAATTCCTAACACAATTATTCTAACTTTACTTTTGAATAGTTTGAAATCAAGGATTAGTATTAATTCTTCTGGCAACACGTTATAAGCTTTTAGGCAATTATACAAATAATTGTTTTTTTGATGACTAGTTCTAAAGAGAGATAGATAAAATTTTGATTTATTCCTGGTGTTATGATTGTGAATTTCTACTGTTCTATTTAATAGGAAACTGTGTTTTATCAGGTTATTAACAAATTTGAATGTGGTTGCATGAAGCTCCAAAATAATAATGTTTGGTAAACTAATATATTTCTCTGTGTACAGATGATCTGTATGATGAAGAGTAATAAAACCTTGAGCAATTTTTAGACATTTTTTGTGAATTATATCCTGTTTGTTTAAGTAAATTTGTGGAGCTCTACTCCAAATAGGATTTAGATAACAAATATGAGATTTTATATAAGAGGAATAGATTGTAAAAATAATGTTATCATTTAAAAAATTGCGTAGTCTTCTCAGAATAAATAATATATATGGAGTAATATTGTTAATAAATTGTTCTATGTGGTAGTTCCAATTAGTGGTGTGGTGGTGTGGTAGTTCCAATAGTGGTGTAGTGTTCATTAAATTCGTTAAGTTCTTCTATTTCTTGTTCTTTTAATGTATTTCCATCTCTTTTTATTGTCATTTCCAGCTTTTTCAAATTGTTTTTTGTTATATTCTTCTTTTTTTTCTTTTTAATGTGGTTAGTCTATTTATCCAATATGAATATTTATCTTTAAGAAAAACAGATTCTTTATTTTGATTATTTTTTTTGTACCAGTAATTCTTTATTTTTATTAATCTAACACATTAATGGTCAATTCAAACTGCATAGTATTTTTTTTTACTACCTGTAAGTTTAGTTACTATGGTAGCACTTTCTACTATTTCTTTACAAGCAGTTGTCAACTGATTTGTTATTGTATTTGCGTCAATCGAATATTCTATAATGATCAGAAATATTGCTGTGAAACAATGACATGTACATTTCAGCATTAGGATCAGAAGAACGTGATTTAACTTAATACTAAAATTAAAATCTCAAATAATTAATGATTTTTTTGTTTTTATACTTTCCATATGTTGCTCTAATTTGTGTAAGAAATTGGAAACAAAGGCATTTGTATTATCTGCAGGCCTGTATAAAGCAGTAATATTATATGTATTATGGTTATACTTTAAAATAATATTAATTATACTATTAAATTCATCACAGAAAGAATTTTGAGTAGTAAAATCAACGATTTTATGTATACAAATTCTAGCACTCCACCTTGCCTTGATTGTCTGCATGAAAATATTTGTGAATAATCATTTATATTTATTAGATTGAATAAATTACCTAAGCTCCAAGTTTCGCAAATAATTACTACATCTATAATATGATCAAAATTGTCTAATAAACATGTGATATCTTCTAGTTTTGATTTTAAGCTTTTGGAATTTAAATATAAAAGTTTCAGTGAGTTTTAGTTAATAAATGAAATATTTTTAATATCTAATATATTTGTTTCTACATGGGTATTACTGGACAAATCATAAGTAAAATTAGCCATAATCTAAATCTTTTTCTTGTAGTCACACCACTTATTTTTATTTATTAATTGTCTCTTGTTTCATTTTTTATATTTCAATTTTAATATGTTGCAGATTTTTCAAGCATAATATTTTCATTTCTTAGTGTCAAGATCAGATTGCTAACGTATTCTTTCAACTCTTTAACCTCACTTTGAAGCTTACGTAGGTGCGAGCTTTGGGATATTTTATTATCCAAAATATCTTGTAACTTACTGTTTATTGAATTAGGACTCTCAGCAACTCAGCAGTTTCGTTGCCCTCGTCAATTCTTAAATACCCGTACGAACCCTTTAACCCTTTGCATATAGTATAATTTTTTTAACTTTTCATTATTTTTAAATAAATATAAAAATTGTGAATTGTTGCTGTATCTACCTCAAGCCTTGCAAGCTTTGTCTTATTAATCTTATAAATTATGTACCTATGTTAAGATTGTGAAGGAATAATTAATGCAATGTAGTTATTAATTTAAAAGTTATAAAATTTATTTTTATTTTTATAAATAAGTTTATTAAATATATTTTTTTAACATTTATCAAAAATAAAAGGAATATGCATACATAACCCAACAAAAATTAGCCTCTCCCAACGAAAATTCGAAAATATCACCTATCCAAAACTCTACCAACTTTCTTTCTACAAAACCATTTAATACTAAGCGGCAAACTTGTATTTTATACAGCAATGTATTTTATATACAATGAAGTAAATTTTTAATTAATTTGTATCAGTCATTCATACTATATATTATTATAACATATTGTAATAATAAATTTTTAAATAATTCATTCAATAATTTTTTATAAAAATACAAAATACGTACAACTACAACCATATACGCAACTATATTATTATATCTACACTGCTATTATAGGACATACAAATTACATACACAATTTGACACAATAATATGATTAGGTACGTCATATAAATAAGTTTTGTACACAACCGTTATATTTTGTATTTACAAATTCTTTTCTGTTACTCATCAAATCATCCTCAACAATTTTTATTATTGATAGATACAAAAGCACAAAAAAAAAAAAAAACAAAAAAAAAGCAAAAAAACTCATATAAAATCTCGTTATTCAGAAATTTTGTAAAGCAAACCTACAAATTGATGCAAGAATATTTTGTGCTAATTACACAGTAATTACAAGAATATTTTGTGCTAGCTTTCTTAGTTTTTAAGTTATCTTGCTGACGGACGGAAAAAGCTTAATTGACTCAGAATTTGATTCTGATCCGATCCATACCTTTGAAGGCATATCTACCTATCTTATTTAGAGGTGTTACAAAAGGGAGGAGCAATTTTAATATATCCGATACTTATCGTACGGGTATAAAGAAAGAAAAGGAGATTGTTAAAAAATTTGAATTAAATTTCTCAAATTAACTTTTGCAAAATGTCTTGCATAATTATTTTTTTACAAAAATATTTCAATTACAAAATATTAAAAATAATTTAACACAAAAAGGCATTTAAATAGGGGGTAATCTCCACTAAACAAATAATTTAAAAACATGTTTTTGAATCCAACTCGAAATTCTCTCCTAATTATTGTTTTATGTATAAATATTTAAAACAAAGTAGGTAATTTCCTAAAAATCAAAATCTCATTTCAACTTTTGTTACGAACATTCTTTATTTTGTGAGAATGATCTTGATTTTGTGTTCTAACTCTCACACGCACCATAAATTTTTTTATTCTTTCCTATTTACCCTCTACAAATACAATATTGTAATAAAAATTTTAGATAAAACTCATACTTCTATTTCAAAAATCATTTCTTTCCTCATAAAATAAGAAATTTAAATTTTATTATTTTGTTCACCTGGACAATACCCATTTCTTCAATGGAAAGAAAATACATTTCAGAAAAATAAAAAATTTGTAATAGGTCCCAATATACCTAAAAGAAAAAATATTTTCCTAATTTTTAATAACACTACTTTAGAGGCTATTTTTGTTTAGAAAAGTTAATTTAAAACGAAGAAGAATACAGTTGCTTTTGTCAACTCTTAGATACCCTTACGAATCCGTTAGTATGTCCATAGCCTGTCACTCTGCTTATAATATTATTTTTTTAATTTTTCGGTATTTTAAAATATTTTTGAGCGAATTTTATAATTTCTAGAACTATGGTTTATACATATATTCAAACTATATTTTTAAACATTCTTCAAAAGCAGATTCTAATCGATTCTCAATTCAAAACTTTTACAAATATTACTAAGCGGCAACTGTATATTAATTGGATATACTTTACTTTAGGTACATTGTCTGATTGTCTTAAAATTTTACATAACGGTACCTAGTGACTTCACCTATATTTCATAGAAAATGGCTTTTGGCGGAAATGTCGTTTAAAGGTCAAATTCATTATTTTGAAATTTTCCTAACATTTTGTAGTATTTTACTTAAACCGTTATATTTTCGTCTACGATAGTATACAGAAACCAATTTTTTAGAACATTTTTGGGCATACTGTTGTCTTTAATAAATATCTTGTTTCATTTTAATCAGTGCTCCCGTTTCTGACATACTGCAGTTCAAACGGAAAATTTTGGTACAAAAAAAAATGTTTCTACGCTTTCTAAAAACCAATATATTTTATAAATTTTAAAAGAAAACCTATATTATTTTTATACTGTTAAAAAGGTCAACGGTATTCAAGCCCTTCCCAACGGTATATAATAAGTATGGTAAGGCTTGGTAAATAGTCCCACCAAAGGTGAAACAACAATTTTAATAAAATATGCAATTTCATACTTTACATATTAAAGCCACTATATGTACTTATATGTATATATATTATCTATATGACTCTTGTTATTACAGCATTCATTCAATCAGTGACATAATACGAAATGACAAGGTTAGCATGTTTAAAGATTTAAGTCTTATATTATAACTCGGAAGATTAGCATAGTCAGAACGATTAAACTGAATTCTTAAAGCCAAAGAAATTGTTTTTGAACTGATTCAATTCTATCGGAATTTATTTGAAAAACTGGATCTCAAATAATGATACCATATTCTAGAATAGATCGTATTAGGGAACAGTAGAGAGCTTTTGTCACTGCTATATTGTTAATTTCTTTCGCTCGTCTTTTAATAAATCCCAACATTTTATATGCTTTAGAGATCATGAAGTCATAGTGCAAGTTAAAGCTAAGATTATCGTCGAGGATAATACCAAGATCAGTAATACTGTATACCCGTTAGGGTTAGGTTTTGAATTGTATAGTCGTTAAGGATAGAAAATCGTTTACGAGTGAAACTTATGGATTTACATACATTTAATTCCAAATTGTTCAATGAGCACCATTCTTGTAAATTATTGAGTTTTGACTGCAGTAACGTTATATTAGAACTATTTTTAATGACTTGATATATTTTTAAGTCGTCTACAAATGCAATGTGCGGTATATCACCTATTTGTCAGATAGGTCAGAAATATATATATTAAATAAGAGTAGAGCTAAATAATTACCTTCCGTACTGCTGAAGTGACGTCGATAGTTTTCGATAATATACCTTGGAATTTAACATTTTGAGTACTTCCAGTAAGATAAGAATGGGGCCATATAAGAAAAGAACCAGATATACCAAACGTTGCAAGTTTTTTTTAACAAAATGCTGCAATCAATACGATCAAAATCTTTGCTTAGAACTTGTAAATTAGTTCTTGTTTTGCCTTTTATGACATAGTTGTTGGAGTCATTATGCAAATATGCAAGAAATAGTCTTACATAGTTGAGAATACTCTCATCTCTAAATCTGGAAAGTGCATACGTGCTATCCTCGCTTAGTGGTTGTTGAGTCACTTAGTCATTTTTACATTTGGAGGTATTACCGGTTTGAGCGATAACATATTTCGATTATTATTATTATTTATATTATTATTATTATTATTATTATTATTATTATTATTATTATCATTATTATTATTATTATTATTATTATTATTATTATTATTATTATTATTATTATTATTATTATTATTATTATTATTATTATTATTATTATTATTATTATTATTATTATTATTATTATTATTATTATTATTATTATTATTATTATTATTATTATTATTATTATTATTATTATTATTATTATTATTATTATTATTATTATTATTATTATTATTATTATTATTATTATTATTATTATTATTATTATTATTATTATTATTATTATTATTATTATTATTATTATTATTATTATTATTATTATTATTATTATTATTATTATTATTATTATTATTATTATTATTATTATTATTATTATTATTATTATTATTATTATTATTATTATTATTATTATTATTATTATTATTATTATTATTATTATTATTATTATTATTATTATTATTATTATTATTATTATTATTATTATTATTATTATTATTATTATTATTATTATTATTATTATTATTATTATTATTATTATTATTATTATTATTATTATTATTATTATTATTATTATTATTATTATTATTATTATTATTATTATTATTATTATTATTATTATTATTATTATTATTATTATTATTATTATTATTATTATTATTATTATTATTATTATTATTATTATTATTATTATTATTATTATTATTATTATTATTATTATTATTATTATTATTATTATTATTATTATTATTATTATTATTATTATTATTTGACGTGCTTGTTCCCGGTTTGAACGTTTTCCGTTGTACAAAGTTTCCATATCGTTTTCTAACTGGTATTTTGTATGTTAACATTATTACAATTAAATTTACGTTTTAATTTATTATTGAGACTACTTGTGACTATTAGGTTAAAAAAAAACCTATTCCCTTTTTAAAAAAAAATTAAGTTTGTTCTACGTTTTGTTTCACATATCGAATATAAGTTGATAAAGAATTCAAACTTAGTCAAAAGTAGTCAATTGCCATATAAAATAAGATTAAATTTTCATATTTGTTTGAAAGGTGATCTATTCCAAGTGACGTTTAAATGCAAAATTAGTCTATTCCAATTCTTGATCAAAGTTGGCATACTCCAATATAAAATTATATATAATATTAAAATTTGAATCAAAACTGCATTATTCCAAATTTTGGCGGCAAAATATATAAATATTGCTAATTTTGTATTCAAAAGTTTAATTTATTAGTGCCACTTCGAATGGTTGATGAAATGAAATACTATTTTTATATTAAAGAATCTTTTATATTGTTTTTACTATATTAGTTGTTATTATATTTGGCCAAAAATATGGAGTCATATGAATCCCCAATTGAAATGGATGAAAACAATGACATGTAGAAAAAAATAAAAACATAAAAAATTGGAAAGGATCGATTGCTAAAGTAGAGCGGTAAATAATTTTTTTTTAATCTTCACAGTTTCAGTTAATATTGTATTAAATATTACAATATTCTTTAGTTATCAAAGAAAAGAATTACTCGATATGATAAGCAATTGCAATCATTCAGAAAACGGTTCATTCAAATGTAAGCAGCATGTATATCAGATGCCTTATATTTTTCAGATTGTTTTTATAAAGCTAACACAAAACTTGCTCAAGATGCATTTATTTTGTGTCATTGCAAAATCATCATTCCAAAAAGAACAGACCGAAACAACAAAAATGGATGGAGGAAAGGGTTTTCCGTCACTTATTTTATTTGAACCAAATTAAAGGCAATATTAAAGATTTGCCAAAAGAAATTTTTAAATATTTTAAAGGTAAGTAAAGGTCGCGTTCAAAATATATATGTAAAAAGCATTTTGAAACTGGTTCAGCTCCTATTGACAAACGGGGTGGTGATAGAAAGACAATGAAAAATGCAAATAAAATAAATAATGTAATTGAATTTATTAAAAAATACAAAACTGTCGAGGTTTATTATTATAGAAGTAAAGTTCGCAAGCGTCAATATTTACCAAGCGAACTGTCTATAAACAAAATGTGACTTAATTATAACAATGCCAATTCCCATCAACCAATTAAATCAAGCTATTTCAGAATGGTTTTTAACACATGTTTTAATCTTGGTTTTAAAATTCCATCAACCGATGTGTGTTCCACTTGCCTACAACTGAAAGAACTGTTGAAAATGGAGAAAAATACCACAGAAACAAATAATTTAATAACAAAGTTGCGTATACATAAGCTCCGCAGCAGGGCATTTTTTGACATACTTAATGAAGAGAAGATAGGGTTATTAACAATGTCGTTCGATTGCCAGAAAAATATGACATTACCGAAATTATCCGATCAGGCAAAATATTATAGTCGTCAGCTATATTTATATCTTATAGTTGTGGGAACAACCCATTCTCAACTCAGCTCTTACAACTGAACATGTATATAACTAATATAAAATAGTCGTGCAAAAGGTTCTAATAAATTGCTTCGGCCTATAAATAATAAATGGTTGGAATGTGTGAATATTGGTTGGCAAAAAAATCGCCACCCCACATTAAGAGCATTGAATTAAAATTTCCAGTTCCTGGTCATTCCTTTATCCCTCAGTAGATAGGTAGGTACTCGGGCCAGACAGGTCAGTAGGTCAAGGTCACCCGTAAGTAGGTCAAGGCCACCCGGAAGTAGGTCAAACTGTAATTAGGTCAGACAGGAGTAGGTTAACGACATAAAAGTAGGTCAGACAGGCGGCGGCGACCGTCAGACAACTCTTGTTGTTTATAAGGATTGTATACTCGTTTTAAGTAATAGGTAAACATGGAAATAGTAAGAAAAAAATTTTTTTTTATGCTTGCAAATTTTAAGATGTTGTTGTTTGTTGTTTTTTTCTTTCGTTTTTTTTATGAAGTATTTAAAGAAGAGGAAAAAAAACCATTAATTAATTGTTATGTAAGAATGTTGAAAAAAAAACAAGAAATCAAAAATATCTAACGTGGTACAGGTCTACTTCTTATTGATATATACTTGGCTTAAGTAATAGGCGCATATGAAAAGTAGAAACAAAAAAATGGTTAATGAATGTAAAAGGAAAAAAACAAAAAAAGTTTAAACGTACAAGATAGAACAATTTTAAAAGGTACAACGCATCTTTAAAATTCATAAAGAAAAAGTGCAAACCTGTTTTTCTGTCTAGATAATGATCAAACCATTGAAAAAAAATTATGCGTTTTTAGATGTACCTAACTATTTGTGTTGTTTTTTTTTTTTCTACTTTAACTATTTAAAGAAGATA
Source organism: Poecilobothrus nobilitatus (assembly GCA_947095535.1). Classification (NCBI taxonomy): domain Eukaryota; kingdom Metazoa; phylum Arthropoda; class Insecta; order Diptera; family Dolichopodidae; genus Poecilobothrus; species Poecilobothrus nobilitatus. The sequence goes on from OX352772.1 coordinate 176,379,631, forward strand.
AAAGAAAAAAATTAATGATTATTGTCGGTGTGTCGTGTAAGATATTTTTTGTTTGTAAGAATGTTCAAAAAAAAATATGAATGAAAAGAAGACAACCAGGAAATTAAAGCTGTGGAAGTACTTAACGACTAACATGTTGCTTAAGTGCATTGTATGTTGCATAATCTATGAAGAATAAAAAAATTCAAGTCAGGTTAATTGCATTTGTCACCTATTTTGAAAACAAGAATATAAAAATAAAAAAGATTTACTCTGTGTTCAAGAAAAAAATATGAATAAAAAGAAAACAACAAGAAATCAAAAATATCTAACATGGTACAGGTATACTTCTTGTTGATGTATACTTAGCTTAAGTAATGGGCGTATATGAAAAGAATAAGAAAAAATGCTTTATAAAATTTAAAGTGAAAAATGAAAACAGAACGAAAAGATGTGTAACTACGTTTCTTTAAAATTTTAAAACTAATTTTAAAAAACTTGAAAGAAAAAGTGAAAACTGGTTTTTAAATGTTACATAAAGATTCAACCTTGACAAAATTGATGCAATTTTGAGATGCTTTTATTTCTTCTTGTTATCTTTTTTTCTATGAAGTATTTAAAGAAGAGGAAAGAAAAAAATAGTTAGTATCACCGTATAAGATTTTATTGTTATGTAAGAATGTTGACAAAAATATGAATAAAAAGAAAACAAACAGGAAATCAAAAATATCTAACATGTGGTTTAAGTAATAGGCGTGAATGGAAATAGTAAGAAAAAATGCGTTTTTATAAAATGTAAAGAGAAAAATTTAAGCAAATTAAGTGTACATATGCGAATTTTTAAAATTAAAAGAAAAAAGTGCAAAGCTGGTTTTTAAATCTGAATCAACCTTGACCAAATTGATATTTTGAGATGAATTTTTTCTTTTCTTTTTTGTTCTGATGAAATATTTAAAGAAGAGGAAAGAAAAAATTATTAGTATTTTTAGATTTTATTGATTTGTAAGAATGTAGAACAAAAAAAGATGTATTCTTATGTTGTGTTAAAAAAAAAATAAAACAACCTTATTTATATGTTTGAAATAATTTTTATTTAAAAATATTTTACAATTTTATAGAAATCTGTGCTGTCTTAATCTAACATTTTTTTTTTTGAAAGATACATATATACATTATAACAATTTTTAACAGCACATCTGAAATTGTTGTTTAATAAGTGTATAGGACAATTTGATTTAAAGTTATCAATCTTTTGTAATGACGGCAAGTTTCTGCTTAAATCTTCTATTTTATCACTGTCAATGTACTTCTGAAGGAATAGTTTTTTTTGTTCCGCTTTAACATAAATTTTTTCAGCTGACTCTAAGTAGTGTTTTAATATACATTTTACATCTAAATATTCAACTAGACCGTTATTCCATTTAAGTCCATTTATTTTATTTTCGCAATACTGGTTATTATATTTCATATCCGGACTAAGTTCCTCAGAGGGGTACTGTGCTTTGAAGTGATAGACAGTTGAAATTAAACTTCCTTTTTGAAGTATGGCTAATTCTTTTAGGAAATATTGCTTTTCATTTCCTTGTAAAAATTGTAGGTCAACTATGAGAGCTCGTTTAACCACTTCGGCAAAAGAGCTTTTCATATAAATATAGGTTAACAGTGCTATTTTTAACTAATAAAACTATGCTATTTCATACATTTACAATGATGGTAGCAGGGCCATCATGCTATGGTAAAACCACTTTTATTCATAATTTAATAAAGTATAAAAAAGAAAATATACAACCACATATTAATAGAATTATTTGGTGTAATCCAGACAAAAATGCCGTTCCAAAATATTTAAAAGATGTGGAATATAGTAACACTATTCCGGATTTTAATGACAATCAAGAACCTTTGTTAATTATTATCGATGATATGATGTTAAATACCCATGATAAGTATGTATGTGATTTATTTACTAGAGGATCACACCATAGAAATTTATCTGTAATATTTGTAACACAAAATGTTTTTCACCAGGGTAAATTTTCAAGAGATATTTCGCTTAACTGTAAATATCTAGTACTTTTCAAAAATCCAAGAGATAAATCTCAGATATTACCTCTAGCTCGCCAAATATATCCCAATCAAATCAAAGCATTTGAAAAAGTATATAATGAAGTGACGTCAGAACCATACGGGTATATATTAATAGATCTTACTCAAGACGTTAATGATATATTTCGATTAAGAAGTGATATATTTGGAAAAGGTTTGTGTTTTGTACAAGAGATCAATTAGAAGAATTTGGCAAAGAATATGAAACGTTTGAAGGTCAACCGTCATATATTGCACCTATTAAAAAGCTCTAAACCGAAATTTCAGAAAGCAATTATAAAACATTGTGACCCTGAAGTAATCAAAACATTTTGTGAAATTGCTTTAAATATTTTAAAAGGTAATTGTAATCTAAGTAAAAAATCAACAATCCAATTACGAAAGTATAAAAAGGAATTGTTATCCCCCATTTGCCGCCAAAAAACTATAAATAGTAAAAGAAAAATCATTATTCAACGTGGTGGATTTTTACCTACACTTCTTGGTGCAGTACTATCAGGGATAATCGGAAATTTTATAAAATACATAATACAACATTTAACAAAATGATTATACTAAAACCCGAGATTTATGAGAAAATGAAACAAAATGCAGACTTTGAATTAGATGAGTTGGATAAAAATATGAAAAAAATATTTTTAAATAAATATCTAACAGACACTCAAAAATGGTATTTATACAGACAAAATCTATTTAAAATAAGAAACAAAAATAGAGTACTTCCTAGAAATAAAGAGGAGAAAGTAAAAATTATGGAAACAAAAGGTACTCAAACTCGTGCAAAACCAATGTATATTAATAGATGCGGAAGCTCAATCGCATATTCCTGAATATAAGAATGTAGGAATACAAGTTGTTCCTGAAGAAGAAGTATATGAAAAAGAAGCTGATGACGAAGTATTTGATAACGAAATTCAGGAAAATGTTTTAACAAAAGCATTGTCAGCTGCTTAAGTTGGCGAACGTCTTAAAAAAAGAAAATCAATTAGAAATCAAAATGTACAAATTTTTGAAACTGATACAGCAGACATTATAACTGTTCCTTTAGATAGCCCAAGCCCACCAACGAAAAAAGAAAAAACTATAAATAGCAAAGAGTTGAATAATTCATCAATACGTGTTTTAAGGTCAGCAGTAGGTAATACTCAACTTAATTTTCCAATTCGTAAGAATAAATCCGCAAGATCATGGACAACATACAAGTAAATGATGAATTTTATGTCACTTTACTCAGTGATTCATCTATGAACTATTATCCAGAAAATTCATTATCATCTTTTACAAATAAAATGAATAAATACATGTGTGATTCAAGGTGGAAAGTCGGTATTTCAGAAATGTATATTAATGAGTTCGTTCCAAATGTGTATGGTGAAGAATGGGAAAAATGTACTCAAATATTTATTAAAGGTATGCAGAAAGATATGATAGAAGTTGGAACATCATATATTCCATACATAGAAAAACAAATGATATGCGACTGGAAAGTTTTTCTACTACCAACACTAATTCAAAATATACGCCCATTTAATAGGTTTACAAGGAAAGATGTTGAACGACAGTTGATTTGGGGAATTTTTAATTTTATAAACGATGAAGTTCATTATACACAACCAATAAAAGCTGAGGAAATGCCTAAAAATTTAAGTTACACCACAATATGTGTTACTAAGCCTAAAATAGATATAAAAATAAGAGCAAATTACGCTTATACCCTCGAAGGACTTTTGACAACATGTTTCAATCAAGTATCTTTTAAAGTTACAGATTTTAAAAAATATAAATCACGTGTAATAGAAGCTTTCAAAACTTTTATAGATAGTGTACAATTGATTCCCATTAGTAAACCAGATATGTTTTTTATATACACAGATATAATTGAACCGCAAAAAATAGGTGATAAAGATATAAGGTGTTTAAGATCTGTTAACATACAAAATTCTTTCACTTATACTGTAAAAGAATTCAGTAATATTCAATATTGCAATGTGGAGAAATCATTTAATAACATTTCATTACTTTTATGTGATAAATATGGATACAAAATAAACTTTTCCAATAGTTCAATTCCAACAAAAATTGTATTACATTTTAAAAAAGTATAAATAAAAGCGATTTTACAAAACTATATATTATTTTATTTTATTCATTATGGAGAGAGCGTACTACAAATATTATTTAGTTCAATCAGGAAAAGGTCTTGAGGATATTGGTCCTTATTTACACTCAATTGTACCTTACCAAAGGGGACGAGGGTTAGGGAGCTTTTTCGGTGGTCTTTTTAGATATTTAAAACCAATATTTACGTCTGAAGCTAATATTTTAAAAAAAGAGGTTATTAACTCTGGTATTAATGCATGATCTGATATTGCCACAGGTGCAAATGTAAAAGAAGTAGTTCAAGATCGAAGTAAAGAGATAATGAAAAATGTAAGACGAGGTGCAGTTCGGAAACTCAATGAAATGTATGGACAAGGCAAAAGAAAACGAAGAAAACCTATAAAAAAACCTCATTAATAATTTAAATTATTTTACGTCGAAGCGACGCAAAGTTAACAACAAAAACAAACAAAAAGATATTTTTGAATAATTATGATTGAATGTATGAAATCAGAGTTTGATATTTTTAAAACACAGCCTATACAGTCAAGTATTTTACGATCTGAAGAAGTTTCCTTTAACCCTATTGCTTCTTTAGATAATCCATCTGTCATAGAATTTGTTTTACTAGGGCACGGTGATACATATAGAGACTTGTCTTCGACATATCTAAAATTAAAAGTACAAATTTTAAAAAAAGATGGAACTCAATGGAATAAAGATAAAAAAACTGATGGAACACCTATACAACAACCAAGTGTGGTTAATAATATGTTACATTCATTAATAAAACAATGCAATGTTCAACTAAATGGAAGGAATATATCTCCATCGGATGGCAATTATCATTACAGAGCTTATATTGAATCATTGATAAATTATGGTGCGGATGCCGCTACAACGCATTTGGAGTGTGGTGGATGGATGCTAGATAAGCCAAATATAGCAAAAACAGATAATAGTGCTTCAAAAGAACGTCAAAAATTATACCAAAATAGCAATGTAGTTGAACTTATGGGGAAACTACATTTAGATATGTTTAACCAACCTACACTTCTCATAAACAATGTCGATGTTCGAGTTATCCTAACATTAGAAAAACCAGATTTTTACCTCTTTGCAGATGATACTGATGAATCTCAACTGAAAATTTTAGAAGCCACTTTATTTATGAGATATGTAACAATTAATCCTAGTGTGCTATTAGCACATAATGCTGTATTGGAAAAAACTAATGCCAAATACAATTACAAACGGGTAGAGGTAAAAACTTTTACCATTCCACAGAATAGTTCATCAATATCACTTGATAATGTTTTTATTGGACAGTTGCCAAACACAATCATTTTTTGTATGACAGAAAATACAGGTTACTCTGGAAAAAGGTCAAAAAACCCATACAATTTTAAACATTTTGATATTTCACAATTTATGTTAAACGTAAATGGTGTTCAAATACCTAATTTAGCAATTGAAACCAGTTTTTCAGATGAAAATAATTGCTGTACAAGAGCATACAGTACACTTTTTTCAGGAACTGGAATTTACCATAATGATAAAGGTCATCAGATAACAAAAACCATGTTTAGTAATGGGTTTTTCATTCTAGCTTTTGATTTAACTCCAGATGCAACAGAAAATGAAGTGTGTCAAGGTCTACTAAATCAAGGTACAGTTAGGATTGAGGCAAGGCTATCAAAACCACTTACATCTACACTCACTGCTATTGTTTATGGAGAATTTGATGCAAGTTTACAAATTGATAAAAACCGAAATGTATTCCCAAACCTATAAATAGCATATATAAAAGTAAATTTGAATATTTGACAAAATGTCACTGTCTTGTGCACTTCTGGATGTAACATTTTGTAGTAATGATAATAATACCTTGTTTGCAAAAGATATTTGTATAGTTGGTTTTAAAGAATCTTGTAAAAAGTTTGTAAAAGAGCTCAAGTATAAATTTCCAACTAGGGATTTTATAAATGATAATTTTGATAATTACTCTTTTGGAACTGTGTACAACGATAAAATAAATAAAGAGCTCTGCCAAATACTAGAAAAATTTGATGTTATTATAACAAATAAAAAAATCAAAAAAGAGTTTTTATCAAATTATATTAAAGAAACAACTAAAGTATATGACTTGAGTCAATTTGATTGATGAATACTCCCCAGAATAATTGAAAAACAAACTTTTTTAATTGTAAACACTGATAAATCAAAAGATCCGGGAACACATTGGTTAGCTATTTTTAAGCCAAAGAATGGCTGTGTTGAATATTTTGATTCGCTTGGTAGAAAACCAGATAAATTAGAAATTTTAAGTTACTTAAAAAACCAATGTAGAATTTTTAATAAGAAACAGTTTTCAGATGTCTGTATAGTTCAGATGTCTGTATCTGGCAATATTGTTGTGTTTATACGTGGTATAGATGTTGCGGTTATAGTATGAACGCTTTTTAAAAAAAATTTAATAAAGGAAATCAACTAGAAAACGATAAGTATATTTTAAGTACCTTTCAAAATGTATTTGGAAAATATAACTCATTACAAATTTGTGTTCCTAAAACGTATAAATAATAAAAACAATATAAACAGGTTTTAGTAAAATTAAAGGAATGGAAGCACCAGGTCAGAACACAAATTTATTGCTAAGTTACACATATTTTCTCAATAAGAGTCAATCATTAAAAATTGCTGTTGGATTTGACTGTGAATCATTTGAAGCCTCAAGTATAATTCACCGTATTGGTAAAAAGTCAATTGTCTTAAAATATCATGAATGGAATAAATTTTATTACGAATTTAACAAAATACTCGATAAACTGATAATAAAAGATATAAAACAGAACTTTCATCATGGACTAAAATCAGCGAACGGGCAAAGTATAAGAATTAACAAAGAAGAAGCAGAGCAGTTTTACAATTTAAGCGATTTTCTTCACGCAGTAATGATCTATTATAAATCTGCTGAGTTAAATGTAAAAGACTATGTTCGGGAATATCTAAATTTATGTGTCGAACAACAAGTATTTAGGTTAGAAAGAGAAATTTATATACCAATACAACGTTTTAATGTACAATGTAATTATGCAAGGTTATTTTTTGAAATTCCCGTAATTTTAAAGGAACAAATCTGTAATATACTACATAAAACAAACAAAATAAATCACAACAAATAATATAAAAATTTTAATTTTTTATTTATATGTTTTAGATAGACAAATATTTTTCTGTACACCTTTCATTAGATTATTTAATTAAAATTATTTAGGATTATTAAATCATTGAAATAATCAAGATCTCCCTGCTGATTATTTATGTCCCAAATTTCATTAAATAGAACTGCTTCCTCATCTTCTTCAATATCTTCTTCCACTTCTTCTTTTTCGTCTTCTAATTCAACTATCTGGAACGGTGGTATAAATTCCTCAGTTTCTGCTAAATCTTCGTCGTCCATGGTGGACGTAATTTGATTTTCTTGTATCTGACCTTGTGTATTTACATCATCTACAGTTTCTTTAAATGGAAATGATGTAGAATCAGGCAGCATTTCAGCGAGTTGTTGAGCAGCCAGAATGGAAATGAATTAAATTTGAAAATAAAAGTTGAGTTATATACTCATGTAGAAAAGTATAAAAGCAAATTAAACTCAATTAGATGATTAGTTTAAACCATGCTTCGGTCTATCATTTTATGTATAATAATTATTATAACATTATCTTTAACATTTTTAAAACAAAATGTCAAGAGCTCAAATAGTGACTGAAATTCATAGACAGGCAAGACGTAAATTTCTTAGAAGAAAATTCAAACAGAAAGGTCTAAATGACACGTGGCAAATCGATTTAGTCGAAATGATACCTTATGGAAAATTTAATAATGGTTATAAATATATGCTGACGGTCATTGATACTTTTTCCAAATATGCCTATGCTGAACCTGTTAAAATAAAAAATGCTGAAAATGTTTTAAATGCCTTAAAAGCAATTATTGTTAGAGCTAAAGTTATACCAAAAAATATTCACTCTGATCAAGGCAAGGAATTTTTTAATTTACAATTTCAAAATTATATGAAAGAAAAATCAATCAATCATTATCACACATTTAGCGAATTAAAAGCAAGCATTTTATTACTTAAGCTAAGTATACATCAACAAGAAGTATACCTGTACCACGTTAGATATTTTTGATTTATTGTTGTTTTCTTTTTATTCATATTTTTTTCTTGAACACAGAATAAATCTGTTTTATTTTTATATTCTTGTTTTCAAAATAGGTGACAAATGCAATTAACCTGACTTGAATTTTTTTCTTTTTTTATTCTTCACAGATTATGCAACATACAATGCACTTAAGCAACATGTTAGTCGTTAAGTACTTCCACAGCTTTAATTTCCTGGTTGTCTTCTTTTCATTCATATTTTTTTTGAACATTCTTACAAACAAAAAATATCTTACACGACACACCGACAATAATCATTTGTTTTTTTCTTTTATCTTCTTTAAATAGTTAAAGTAGAAAAAAAAAAAACAACACAAATAGTTAGGTACATCTAAAAACGCATAATTTTTTTCAATGGTTTGATCATTATGTAGACAGAAAAACAGGTTTGCACTTTTTCTTTATGAATTTTAAAGATGCGTTGTACCTTTTAAAATTGTTCTATCTTGTACGTTTAAACTTTTTTTGTTTTTTTCCTTTTACATTCATTAACCATTTTTTTGTTTCTACTTTTCATATGCGCCTATTACTTAAGCCAAGTATACATCAATAAGATCCGTAATCTGTTAAGCAACATGTTAGTCGTTAAGTACTTCCACAGCTTTAATATCCTGGTTGTCTTCTTTTCATTCATATTTATTTTTGAACATTCTTACAAACAAAAAATATCTTACACGACACACCGACAATAATCATTAGTTTTTTTCTTTTATCTTCTTCAAATAGTTAAAGTAGAAAAAAAACAACACAAATAGTTAGATACATCTAAAAACGCATATTTTTTCTTCAATGGTTTGATCATTATGTAGATAGAAAAACAGGTTTACACTTTTTCTTTATGAATTTTAAAGATGCGTTGTACTTTTTAAAATTGTTCTATCTTGTACGTTTAAACTTTTTTTTGTCTTTTTCCTTTTATATTCATTAACCATTTTTTTGTTTCTACTTTTCATATGCGCCTATTACTTAAGCCAAGTATACATCAATAAGAAGTAGACCTGTACCACGTTAGATATTTTTGATTTCTTGTTTTTTTTCAACATTCTTACATAACAATTAATTAATGCTTTTTCCTTCCTCTTCTTTAAATACTTCATAAAAAAACGAAAGAAAAAAACAACAAACAACAACATCTTAAAATTTGCAAGCATAAAAAAAAAATTTTTTCTTACTATTTCCATGTTTACCTATTACTTAAAACAAGTATACAATCCTTATAAACAACAAGAGTTGTCTGACGGTCGTCGCCGCCTGTCTGACCTACTTTTATGTCGTTAGCCTACTCCTGTCTGACCTAATTACAGTTTGACCTACTTCCGGGTGGCCTTGACCTACTTACGGGTGACATTGACCTATTTACGGGTGACCTTGACCTACTGACCCTTCTGGCCCAAGTGCCTACCTATCTTCTTCTCTCTAGATAGAGTTTTTGCCCAGACAGAAAAAAAAGTAAGGGCGAAAGAAACAATAATTGATGTAGAAGAGTATTTAAGTATTTACCCAGGAGCATGGTAAAACAATAAATTTAAGAAGTTGCGATTGCCAAGTAATGAATTTTAAAGAAGAAGTTTCAAATTTTATTAAACCACCTTCTGCATGGCACTTTAAATTCAATGAGTCCAAGCGCTTTGCTTTGAAAAAATCTGCAACTAACACTGTTACTGTTAGAGGTGAAATATTTTATAGATTTTCAACTGGTGTTTTTAAGCCAAATATGAAAAAAGGAAAAAATTTGCGAATGATGAAACCAACAATATTACCAAATGGTGTAAAAATGAAAGACTCTCAATTAACTGATGTAGATAACCTATTAAAAAAACATTTTGGTTCCGAATAGAGGTCAATGGAAAAATTAAAATTTTTATAAAACTATTTTGAATAATAATAATAATACTAATGAAATTCATAATGAAGATGATCCCATTTGCAAGTCCCATGAAGAAGAAGTATTTGTTTGAGGATCTAAATAACAAAGTTATATTAAAAAAAAATTTCATAACACTATTATACGAACTCAAAAATAGTTCTTTAGTTTATTTTTTATATCTGTAATTTTATTATATTTTGTAGTAACTATTTCACTTTTGTTAATGTGCTCGTATTCTTTCTAAACTAATAACACTAATAGTACCATACAAATGAATAAATATATTCCTGGAGGTAATTGCTGAAATCCAAATTATATCATAAATTTATAGTTCACTGGCAATAAATTTCAAAACTAAACTATTCCATGATAGTAATTTTCAAAACAGATCTATTTCAGTTAATATCTTTCAAACTCTCCTATTACAAATTTTATTTCAAAATTATTAATAATTTATTTAAACCTCATTATTGCTACTAGTTTATATAAAATTTAAATATTATAAACTATATTTTATAAACAATAAAAATAGTATATCTCGCTAGTTTTAAGAATAAATCGTTTTTTTATTATTAGCAAAATGCAACAATGTGAATAGATCACTTTGGAATCTAATAGACACACTTACTGTTAAAGAAGCTGGAAGTTTGGAGAAGTATAGAGTAATGTTCTCAGGTATTTTGATTTATGTCGCCCTGGACATAGTGGGCAATTGATCAGAAGTCACCTCATTTGTTGAGTCATTTTGTAATGAGTTCTCATTTACAGCATATAATAATGAAGACGGTGAAGTCGACCTTTGATTGGAGGTCTCCGCATTAGCTAATTCATTTTGTAATGAAATGTCCTTAACAGTATTTACGGATGAGCTCGGCAAAGAATTCACAACTGGTGCAGCAGCAGCAGTCACAGCTTGTGAGTCAGGTGAAGTTATCAAAGGATCAACTACCGGATCTGTTGAGCTAACTACTGGTTTCGTTGACCAAGAAGTAGTAGTTGCTTTTATAAAAGAATTGTAACTTATTGGCTGTTCAGTTTGAGACCAAGCTTCTTTAGAGTTTTCGTTGATATAAGTTTGATTGTACTTATACGTAACGAAGAATGTGCCGAGATTTGCATCGACTTTGATACACAGATTCCTTACGTCTTTCTTTAATGTATATACTTCATCATTCAGCTGTTCAATATTATTTGATGCGCAGGTACTCATAGAATTAAGTAATTCCTGCAGTTTACTATTGAACGACCATTTTGTTTTGAAAAGACCTCATTTTGTATAATAGTAAAGTTCTGCATCGTGTGATCTTTTTGCCTTTCTGCTGATTTACTAAACGACATATTAAGTAACTTATATTCCTTGGCCATTTCGTTAAAAGATGCTGAATTGGTTTTGATAGCTTCATGGCATTTAGCTGCTAGTTCTGAATATTCATCTTTATAGTTTTTTAAAGATGTTTTAACCTCATCAAACAGCAAATTAATGCTTGAATGGTAGTTCAAGCAAGTTTCACATACAAATTATTGGGCCAAGAACGAAGAATGCCATCGTCTAGGAGCACTTAAGCAGATCCCATGAAAGCGCTTTTTGCAAAAACTGTTGCAAGTTTCGAGTTCAGTTTTCGCATCAAAAACAGTACAAATTGGGCTATCGTATTTATTAATATTTGCATTCATTGTTATTTAAATAGAACTTTAATTAGTATGAAAAAATTTCTTTTTATAGCACTTTTTACGAAAGTAGTTCAAAGTTTAAATAAAAGTTAACACAGTTTTTAATGTAAGTTTACTTTAGATTATTTACCATTTTTTGTATTATAAATGTTCATATAAGTAAGCACTTTTTATAAAAGTATTTCAAAGTTAAAGTAAAACAAAAGTTGACACAGTTATATGAATTTTAATTTTTTTCTTTTTTTGTAAGTTAATTTAAAATTATTAATAAAAGAATTTTAGCCAAATTATGAAATTAATTAAATAAATAAAAAGCTGTTAATAAATAAAAAAAAAAACGAGGAAGAATACAGTTGCCTTTGTCAACCCTTAGATACCCGTACGAACAGTTAGTATGTTCATAGCATGTCACTCTGCTTATAATATTATTATACCCTACACCTAAAATATAGGGTATATTAACTTTGGTATGGTGTATGGTAACCACCAAAAAGAGGCGAGTTAGATATAGATATGTATATATATTCTGATTCCGGATCACCTGCTGAGCCGATTTAGCAATGTACGTCCGTCCGTCCATCCGTAAGCACGATAACTCAAAAAATAATGATGCTAGCTTGATGAAATTTACACTGTAGGCTAACAATGACCAAGGTAAGGCGGGTATTGCCAATGGGCGAAACCATAGGTTCGGATACCTCCCATACAACTCCCAAAACCGATTACGCATATCTTCGAAATTAATAAAGATAGAAACTGCAAATTTGATACGAGAGTGTTGTCTCCTGAATCCCTGATTTGTCAAAAATTTCAGATGAATTAGAATGGTTGTTCGGATATCTTCCACAGAAGTCCCAAGACCGAACAAGCATATCTTCGAAATTAATAAATATAAAAACTTGAAATTTCATATAAGAGTGTTCCACCCTGTTCTGATGATGTCTCTAAAATGTGAGATGAATTGGGGTGGTGGTTCGGGTGCCTTCACATACTTCCCAAGACCTAACAAGCATATCTTCGAATTTAATAAAGATAGAAATCTGAAATACAAAGGTTGTAGAAGCATTTATTTTTTTAGCTTAGGTATATTAAATACCTAACTAAAAGAACTCATGGATTTTTAGTTTAATTTGAATATTTTAGGTGTAGGGTATAAATAAGTTGGTTACATCGACTTACTGTTACATTTACTTATTTTTTTAGTTTTTTAGCATTCTTAAATAATTTGGGTGAATTTTATAATTCCTAGAACTATGCGTTGTACCAGTGACGAGGCGTGAAGATACAAATTTTTGAGAAGGGAAGCACACAAAGTAATATTTTTTATATAAAGAAAGTAAAGTGAGTTTTTTCTATCCGAGTATTACCAAAAGTTTTTAGAGAAATCATAGCACGCAAATGTGAACTACATTCTTTATGTCTTTTACCTGCTTTTGAAAAATTATTCATATCGCAGAAACCTACATTATTCCAAACAGACTTTTTTGAACTAAACAAAAGACTTGGCCAACAATAAAGTTTATTGGTATTAGAGCAACGGGTTAACCAAGTAAAATTTTTGTAATACAAAATAGAAAAATGTCGCATACACCGTTGTGTAACTGTTTGGATTTGCAACACTGGAGTTATGCGACCACTTTTTATAATACTGTTTTTCTCATCAAAATTTCTAGAAGAGAAATTTCTTTCTAATAAATTTTCTATAATGCAATTACACGCACTCATATTTCAGTAAATTTTAATATTCAATATGTTATTGTACACAAAGTTTACTTAGCTTTAATTTATTTGCACTTCACTTTAGTTTTTATAATTTTTATATTTTATTCACTAATAATATATCTAATTTCAAAACTTATTGATTATTTTTTATTTAATTTAATATTTTAAACTTTGAAAAAACTTTTAAGCATTTTTTCTTTATAGAAATTTGTTTTGAACTGAGATTAAGTTAGAAAAATAAAACATATAGCTACCCTGATAAAAAAAAATGCGCTTTTTCGACGTTGAATCTGCTCAGAGAAATATGCTGAAAATATGAAGAGAAATTGTATGAATTTATACAGAGTTCGGGAAAATTTTCTGCACAATTCCCCTTTAAATTTACTAAACATTCTCACAAAATTGTGAGATCACGATTTAACAGCAGGAGCACCTTTAAGCGCATTTTCTCAGCACACAAATTAGTGCGTGTTTTTGGCGCAGAAAATTTTGGTAGTTTTGGCCCTTTTTTTGGATATTTTTTTAGCTACAGTAAAATATAAAAATTTGTTATTTTAAATAACATGCAGGCTATATTTAAATTTGAAATTCGTATGATGATTCTAAAATAAAATTGTTGCTTTAGTTAGAAATAATAATTATTCTAAATTAAAAGTTATCATGTAAATTTCAAATTTACGAACAACATAGCATGTACATATTTAACATAACAAAATTTTATATTTTTAGAAATTTAATTTAATGGTAGGTACTTAAAGTATAATATAAAAAAATTTACCCTTAAACATCTTATCTTTATCACAGCACTAAAACATATGATACAATGACAAGATTGCAGAAAATTTTCAACATTCTTTGTGCAGAAAATTTTCAGCGTCTGCGTTGAAAGCCAGAATGATAATTTTCAACTCTTGTGCAGGAAATTGTCAGCGTCAACTGCAACGCTAAAAAAGGAAGTGAAAATTTTACTCATCTCATGCAGAAACTTTTCAGCGCTAAATTAAGCGCAGAAGGAGGCGTACAAAATACTCGACAAAATATTCTGCACTGCTTTCATAGATGAAAAATGTATTTATTTCACAAATTCTAAATTTACTGAACCAATCGCAAAGTTTTACAGTGTAAAAAACTTTTTGCTGTGATAGTATTTGTAAAAAGGGGTAAACTACTGAAAATTTTTTTTCAGGGTATAGTGCTATACATATTTAAAAAAGAGAATACATACATTCATTATTTTTTTATTTTTGTGCTGTAATTTTTAAAAATCTAACATAAAAGCAAAAATAGGTTTGATACAAAGTAGAATGCATAGATTCAACACATTATTTATACCCGTATGAACTATGTTCAAGGGTATAATAAATTTGCCATTAGCTTTGTGACACCTTAAAGGAGTCGAGCTAGATATAGTGTCAAAGGTATGGAAAATTGTGAGATCACGATTTAACAGTAGGAGCACCTTTAAGCGCATTTTCTCAGCACACAAATTAGTGCGTGTTTTTGGCGCAGAAAATTTTGGTAGTTTTGGCCCTTTTTTTGGATAATTTTTTAGCTACAGTAAAATATAAAAATTTGTTATTTTAAATAACATGCAGGCTATATTTAAATTTGAAATTCGTATGATTCTAAAATAAAATTGTTGCTATAGTTAGAAATAATAATTATTCTAAATTACAAGTTATCATGTAAATAAGCCATGTACGTCCGTCCGTCCGTCCGCACGATAACTCATAAAATAAAGGAGCTAGGAGGCTGAAAATTTTTTTACGTCACTCTTGCAAAATTGTTAGTTTTGCTATTTAAATCCAACATTTTCGATCGCCGGGTTCGAGTAGCTGCCATAAAACTTCTATTTTTATATAGAAATAACTCAGTATCTATTCAAGCTAGGTTTCTGAAATTTTGCAAATGATGATCAAATTTTATGGCAACAACTTCCGTTAAATTTGGTTGTGGTGGTGCGGTGGGTTCGTGTAGCTGCCATTCAACTTCTCCGTTTAAATTAGAATAACTCAGTGTTTATTGAAGCTAGCAATCCGCAATTAAGTAAAGAGATGTCGAGTTACATGCTAACAACTTTTGTAAAATTTGGTTGGTCTAGAGCAGCCGGTTCAGGCTTCTTGCACCTCTTGGAACTTAATGAAGCTAGGCGTCTGAAATCTTGCAAATGATGATCAAGTTTTATGGCAACTTTTGTAAAATTTGGTTGGTCTAAAGCAGCCGGTTCAGGCTTCTTGCATTTCTTGGAATTTAAAGAAGCTAGGCGCAATAGATTCGGGTAGCTGTCATACAACTCCACAATTTACATAAATATATCTCTGTAGTTCGGTACTAAAACATCTGAATGTTTTTACAACATGATCAAGTTTTATAGAAACAGGATATATTACGTTCATACGGGTATCCCAGAGTTGACACAGTCTACTCTACTGCACTCTTCCTCGTTTTTTATTAATTTTGTTTTGTAATTTTGGAAATAATCGAACATAACGACAAAAATAGATTTTATACAACACAGAATGCATACATCCAACTCATTGCTCCCTTGATTTTGTTATTATTATTATCACTATTCTTCTTTGCTATTCTCTTTCTATATTTTGTCATACAAAAATTCAAGTCGACTTGTTTGGGGTAAATAATGCGTAATTCAAACTCATTCCTCGCTTCATATAAAAAAAATTTTAACATTCAGTTGCAAGTTGAAAATTTCGTATAAAAAAGAATGAGTGTCGTGAATGCCTTCACGTGTTTTTCATTGCGAGAATAATAATAGCTTAATTGTGTTGTGGACTATGGTATAAAAATATGTTGAAATTGTTACCTATTTTTTGTGATAAATTTTACTGTTTTACAAATGATAGTTTATGTTAAATTCATATGGCAGAAAAATATGTATAATGTTTATATAGATAATGTTTATACGTATAATCATCATGTATAATGTTTATACATACATATTATGTATAATATTTATTATGATGTAAGTAAAGTATAAATCAAAATTATTTTGTGTGATGTTTTTCGAGCAATATTTTATGTTAGAAAATAAGATTGATTTGATGAATTTTAATGAATATTTCAATGGATTTTTGTCGAAATTCCAAGGGAAGCACTCATTCCGTTCAATGTATGAAGCCATGGTTTGCATATATATTCAAACTATAAGTTATACATTCTTCAAAAGCAGATTCTAACCTTCTACTTATAACTTTTCCAAATATGTTATAATACCATAGGCGTGCCGGAGTTATGAAAAAAGAAATTTCGTGCAAAATGTGGTTTCACATAGCGGTAAATTTAAAAAGTAAATTACAAAATATTGCATAATTTTCCTTTATTGCTTTATGGAGATAATAAAATTTGCGATCTTTTAGTGTTTTTAGATTGTAAAACTACTACGCAGAGCCTGACATATATACATATTAAAATAGACCTTTTTTGCAATTTTGGGGGGTTGTAACTTTGGAATCCTATATATTTAAAAGAAACCTTTAACACACGTACAAATATATTAATGGAACTTTAATTTTTATATCTGGCCGAAGTAAAATGTGTACAGATGCCTAAGTTACAAGTGTTTAAAAATAAAGAATTTTTCAGTTTTTGACCCCATACAGCTCCGAAACGGGGGACGATACAAACATATTTTCTGAAATAACACATACTTATTTTCAAAGGCCTCACTTCTCTCAAAATTACAAGTTTCTAACTTAAACCGTTTGGAAGATAAAAGGAGTCAAGAATTTTGCAAAATTTAAGTTTCGCATAACGGTAAATTAAGACACCGTATGCCACAAGTATATATTTATTGTATATGTATTTTTAAAGCTAATAAAAGCAGTAATAGTTTGGTGTTTTTAAATTGAAGATATTAATGATATGATAGACCTTATATAACTTGTGTTATAACAATTTAAGTAAAGAGCTATAGAACTTTGGGGAGCTGTAGCTCCGTATCGGTTGGGGCTACAGAAAAAAGTTGTTAATAATAAAATTAATATTTGTATGATCTATAAATGATCATTTTTATAATCTATCAGCAGTTAAAATTTCTATGGCTTTGGACGGACAAAACTTAATCGACTTAGAATTTTTTTCTGATCCGATCCATACCTTTCAAGGTATATATAGCTAGCTTAATTCGAGGTGTTATAAACGGAGGAGGGATTTTGATATACCCGATCCTTATCGTACGAGTATAAACTCGTCCACTTAGTTTAACGTAAAGGATGAGAATGAGTACTACGCATAATCATCCTCAACAATTTTAAATTATTGAGTAAAAAATAAATTCAAAAAAATCGTTAAACAACTTTGCTAGAAAATTTGAAAAAAATCAAGTCACATTTTCGTAAATTTTAAGGTAACCCTATATTAAGAAAAGTTGCTAACAGAAATAAAAGAATATTGTTGGAGATTTAATTTTTATTTACTACTTCAAAAAAATTTAAAAAGGTGTTCAAGTTACAGTTGTCTAAAAATAGAGAATTTTTGGTTTTTGGCTCCTTACAGCTGCTAAACCGGGGGCGATACAAAAATATTTACTGAAATGACTAATACTTATTTTCAAAGATCTAAGTATCTTAAAATTTCAAGTTTCTAACTTAAACTGTTTGGACTTAAACTGTTGAGTATGATGCGTACTACAAAAAAAAGTAAATAAGTAAAACACATAACGGTTGCTTGAAGAATTTATATTTATATGATATTGGTATACATATACCTACTTATTATATCATGTTTATTTACATATCGTATATATATCTGATGAATGAATGATGTTTATATAATAACAATATTGATATATGTATACATATATATAACGGGGTGTACATGTACGTATTTTGTTGTATTTATAAGAAATTATTCTGTATGAATGGCGATATACTTGTAATAATATATATGAATAGATATGCATATTGAAGTATATTTGGTATTTTGAAACATAAATTATAATGTACTTTAATTATTATGTCAATTATTGTTCGTTTCGTACGTAATACGTTATTGTAAGTGTTCAGAATTCAACTTGTTGTATTAGTTGTATTACATTGAATATGTAATACATACATGTTGGATTTAAAAACACAATTTAATTATTCTTTGCATACAATTCAATTTATTTTAAGATCAATTATTAGTTCATTTAAGTTTTATTATATAAAACAATATTATAAAAATTATTATTATTACAACACAAAAATCTTATTACGAAAAAATTATTAAAAAAAAGTTTATATATTATTTAAAATAAATCATATGATCTTTATCTATTATTTAGTTTCACGACCTTGATCTTGAATTTAAATATTTAAGTTATGTACAAAATTTATTTGTTATATATTTAAACAATTTATTACTTATTAAGTTATGTACAAAATTTATAATTATTATATATTTAAATAACTTATTGTTAACAAAATGTTCTACCTCTACCGAAAAACTGACCCTTTTTATTTTAATTTCTACCTCTCGATAACAAATATGTTGTTCAATTTTTCTTGTTAGGGAAAAATACCGAATTCCTACATTCGGCCATCTTGCTTATTCATTTGCCCCAAATGAATTGGAATTAATTTGTTGATCATCGCTTACTTCGTCCACCTCGCTATCATCGCTTTCAACCCAGGGCTTCATCTTGATGGTTGATTTAGGTCCTTCAGGATCACCAACTTTTTCCACTTTGTATCGGTCGAATCCTTTTATTGCAACCTCTTTGTATGGACCTACGAATTTTGGTCGTATTTTTAACCCAACACCAAATTGTGTTTTCTCGATTGCCACTAAATCATTAATGCCGTATTTCTGAGCCTGTTTTCTTTTTCGATTGTACTGTCTCTTGCTTTCCTCTTGTATTTTTGCTATGTCTTCTTTCACCTTTTGTCTCTGTTCATATCTTTCTTCTTCGAACTATTTTCTGGCTTCTTCTTCAATAACTTCTATGATTTTAAGATCTTGATCGGTATTCATTTTTACCCCCACTAACAGTGGTATTGGCGCAGTCTTTATTGCTCAATGGTATGTTGAGTTCAGAATTCACTGGAGTGATTTTGTATGAGTATACCATTTATCAGGTTCAATAATTGATAATTTGGTTAGAGCTGCTATAACAGTTCTATGGACCCGCTCTATCTGACCATTAGAACGCGGCACACCTGGGTTTATAAAATGTAATTTGATTCCATGCTGCTTACAATAATCCTGAAAATAGTTAGAATCGAATGCGCCTCCCCGATCTGTAATAACTCTGCAGGGGTATTCAAATGTTTCGGAAACAATCTCGACCTTTTTCACAACTTCATCTGAATCCGAATCTTCATCTTTTTTTTGACGTTTGACGTTTAAGAAAGTTGCAAGGAAAATTTTAACTCTTACAAAAAATTTTCATAAAAATTAAAAAATCAATTATATATAATAAAATTAAATTTAAAAAAAAAAATTGATTATTTCAAAACTTGATTAATTTTTTTTTAACACAGAATAAAGTGTAATTCTTGAGCTTTTGAAAATTAGCTTATTAAAATATAAGTTAAAATCTACACTCATACAAATTATTTTTTTGCGCTCAAGATTATACAAATTAAGAAATAAAAAAAAAAAAAAATTAAATCTTGGATTATTTAAAAATTAGAAGAATATTAAATAAAGTGTAACAAATAACTAAAAAAAAAAAAAAAAACAATAAATCAAAATGTCCCAACAGTGTATTGTATGTAAGCTTCGTGTTGATGGGAGAGCAAGGGCCAAAGGAGTTCAGTGCAATATATTTTTCATACAACGTGTGGTAATTTATCTGAGGATCTATTTCAAAATATCAAGTCCAGTCATGTCATGTGGAAGTGTATCAATTGCCCGCCATCATCTAATGAATCTCAGGTGATAGATGATACAAATGAAGAGGATACAACTGAAATGGATACAATGGAAGAAGACTTTACTCTAAATAAATCAGTGCAAAATAATGCTACTCTTTGTAGTTTACAGGAGGAGTTTAGGTCATTTAATGTTGCCGAATGTTCTCATAATAAGATGGCGCAGTTTTTAAAAAAAGTTGGTAGTGTATATTAGAAATATTCAAGGGACAAACATTTCTATAACAGAAAGTAGAAGAGTCACTAAATGAAAACAGAGTGTTACGCAATGAAAACATAAAACTAAGAAAATGTATAGATAGTTGTGAGGGCGGTATTACCACATTAGAAAATAAAGTGAATAATTTAGAATATGTACTTGATAAATCAATAAAAAATACCTTAAAAAATAATGTTGTAATAGTCGGACTTCCAAATCTAGAAAATCCAAATAAAACCCTAATGGATGTTGCCAGCAAAATTAATGCGAAGATGATATATTGGATATTGAAATAATTAGAAAAAAAAAACTAGTGAGAATGCTTCCCAGTATAATTTATACATTGTTAAATTTAAATCTGAGAATTGAAAAAAAAAGAGCTGATGGAAAAAAAAAGAAACTATCCACACCTATTTACAGCTGCATTAAATTTGACTAATAATAATAGAAACAAGGAGATTTACTTTCGTCATCATCTATCAACTTTACAGTCCAGCCTATATCATGAAGCTAAAAAAATTAAACTATCAAATCAATTTAAATTTCTTTGGGTTAAAGATAACACTATTTGCCTGCGAAAAAATGAAACTAGCATCGTCCATAAGATTACATCGAGAAACGACATTAATCGTCTATACAAAATTTTTAACATTGAAAAATAATTACAGAACCTTACATTCACAAGAGTCTGAGTTTACAATATTTACAATAACAAATCACATGTATTATTTTTTTGATGTTTTTAACTATATTTTTACCTTTTACAAATTTTACAATAATATATCACATGGTTTATTTTCTAACATATTTAAATTTATTTTTGCAAGTAACAATATTTTGAAATTACAATTATTTGCAATTTACAATAATTTTAGAATACATAAATTAATTTTTAAAATATTTAAATTTATTTTTATAACTACAATAACAAATCACATGTATTATTTTTTTGATGTTTTTAACTATATTTTTAACTTTTACAATTTTTACAATAATATGTCACATGGTTTATTTTCTAACATATTTAAATTTATTTTTGCAAGTAACAATATTTTGAAATTACAATTATTTGCAATTTACAATAATTTTAGAATACAGAAATTAATTTTTAAAATATTTAAATTTATTTTTATAATCTACAACAATATTTTTATATTAAAATCTAAAATAATAATTACATTACCGCGTGTGATACTAATTAAAACTGATTTCCTATTCATATATTTCTTTCTAATTTCTGTCAATGTATATCTCCAACAGCTGACTACTACCGGTTTGTCATCTCTTTTATTATATATTAAAAAAAATTTTGGAATTACAATTGTTTTGTCTTGTGATAATGAGCAATGATATAGATAATATAAGTAGTAACTTAAAAGTTTGGCACTATACGAGGGTTGATCAAAATGAATTAGGAAGAAATTATAAAAGTAACTTAAACATAATATATTTTAATATTCAAAGTCTTCGAAACAAATTGTATAATCTTGAAGAATTTATTATTAGTTATGGGTGTGAAGTACATGTTATCGTTTTAACAGAAATTTGGTTAAGAAAATCCAAGAACAGTTTTTTTAACTTACCTGGATTCACAGGCTATTTTTCAAATAGAGAAAATGCATATGGTGGAGTGGCTATCTATGTGAGGGATTATTTTAATAGTTCAATACTTTTTGAAGAAGAATGTTACAAGTCCAATTTTTTAAGAATTAAATTACATAAAGAGAACATTAATATTTTTTCAATATATAGATCACAAGAAACAAAGTTAGACGAATTTATGAATAAACTAGATGACATTACAACAGATTTTAAACAATCTTTAGTTATAGGAGATTTTAATTTAAATTTATTAAATAAAAAAATCATGATATCATAACTTATTGCAATATGCTTTTGATTAATGGATTCATAATCTATAATAAAGTTACAGAGGAGTTCGCCACTAGAATTGGGAATACCTCAAAAACGGTGATAGATAATTTTTTTACAGATATGATACAAAAACAATACTCTTTCCATGTAATTGATACCCCTATGTCCGACCATCAAATGTTTTTAATAAGCATGAATGAGAAACCATATAAAGGGAAAATAAACCAATTTAAAACGGTTGTTGAGTTTGATAAGATTGCCAATGATCAGTTTTGGTCTACTATTAATGTGCACAATAGCTTTGATTACTTTGTAAGTAAAATAACCACTCTAGTAAAAAATTACACTAAAACAATTCCTATAAAAAACAAGAAAAAAGAGTGGATTACGGATAATATAATTAATGAAATAAAAATTAGGGACTCTTATCTATAATTCAGGAAAAAATATCCAAATGATAAGCATATAGAAGATCTATATCGCCCACATAAAAACAAAGTATCCAAATTAATACTTGAAGCCAAAAAAGAATATTTTTCTAATAAAATTGCTGCTGATCCAAACAATAGCAGAAAACTATGGGATATTTATAGTTTAATAATGTATAATAAACATATTTCTCCTACTAACATTAGGGAAATCAAATATAATACTGAAAATATTAATAATAAGCAAGTAATTTCAAATATCATGAATGATTTCTTTGTTAATGTTACAACTGAAATAAATATTCCAGAAGACCCAATTGATCGTGAATATATTAGCAGTTTTGTTAGAAATATGTATGAGCAATTTCAGTTAACCCCAACAAATAATGAGGAGCTAAAAAATGTAATAAGTATGTTAAGACCTGCAGCTGCAACCGGCTATGATTATATTTCGGCAAAATTTATCAAAAAATTTGCCAATTATTTAATTCCAATGCTGGTCAAATTTATTAACGCAATGTTTCAAACATGTGTCTTCCCGCCACACTCAAAAATGCTATTGTAGCACCAATTTTTAAAAGTGGAAGCAACATAGACCGAAATAACTATCGACCTATATCCATACTGTGCGCGTTTTCAAAAATTTTTAAAACAATAATTAAGGCACGGTTAGATAGATTTATAATAAATAATGACATATTACATGAAGAACAATACGGATTTGAAAAAAAATCTAACACAACTTCGGCCTGTCTAAGCCTAACAGATTTCGTTTCCAAAAACATGGACAGCAAAAAGTATGTTTGTTGTGTTTTTCTCGATATGAAAAAAGCATTTGACTGTGTCAACCATGGCATTCTTCTTTTAAAGCTCTCCAACATGCAGTACAACTCTAATCACATAGCATTCTTTAAATCATATCTCACGAATAGGACACAAAAAGTGCGTATAGGGGATGTTGTAATCAGTTCCAAGGTAATAAGTAAAGGGGTTCCTCAGGGATCAATTTTGGGTCCTCTTCGATTCAAAATTTATATTGATGACATATCCCGTTTAAACTTAAAAGGGGCCATACAATTATATGCGGACGATGCTGTATTAAAATACGCCGAAACTAATGAGGAAGAAATGAGAAATGCTATTCATCATGATCTTAATATTATAAATGAGTGGCTCACTAAAAATCGTCTTGCTCTGAATATTAAAAAAACTAAAATTAAGCTATTTCAAAACAAAAAATTGAATGATTCAAATTTTTATTTCAGAAATAATATTATAGAAATTGTAGAATCTTTTAATTATCTTGGTCTTATAATAGATAACAAATTAAAGTGGCATGATCACATTAATTTTGTAATAAGAAAAGCCGTTCCGTATATCTTTATCTTAAAACGTTTAGAAAAATTTTTAAATAAAGAAAGCATGTATCAAATCTATTGCTCATATATAAAATCTCACTTTATATATTTGACTCCCATTTGGAGCAGAGCATCACAATCTTATATAAATAAATTAGACATACTTAATAAAAGGGCGATCAAAATTATTTATAACTATCCAAGAAGGCATCCTACTAATTTGTTATACGCTAACCCTTATATTAGCTTTAATAACTTATGTGAACGTGAATTGTATTTAATTGCTTTTAAAATAATTTTCAATGAAATCAAACATAATTTTATCCTGAATAGAAATTTTGATATACATAACAGAAATACTCGGAACCAATCAAATTTTTATCTTGTTTTGTTCAGAACCTAAAAACAAAAAAAAATTGTTTATATATTAGTTTAAAAAAGTATAATGAACTACCACTTGAATTAAAACTCTTTTGAGCTCTCATAACTAGAGTCAATGGCATTAAAGTGATTTCATTTATAGTTTTGCATGAACATTGGTAAATTTATTTAAAAAAATTACATATATATAAGAGAATTTTATAAGCATATTAAAATAAAAGTTGAAATTTAAATATAATATTTGAGATTTAAAATTAAGATTGCAATTATAAACGTTAAAATTAAAATTAAATTAAAATAATATGAGACCATACAGCTTAGGCTAAGGTCGTATTTGAATATAACTAAGTTTAATATAAATAGTGTATAATTTAGCTCATTTAAATAAGAATTAGACTAATACAACTAAATTATAATTTAATTTCAAAACTAATATTTTGTAAAATATAAAAGAAATATTTGTATATATATTCAAAAATTTTCAAAAAATGAAACATTGTATACTATGTATATTAGACTATTAATAATAAAGAAAAAAAAAAAAAAATTTAGAGTTTTTGTTGCGAATAACCAGGTGAATTTGGTGAATGCGTCAACTATGGTCAGAATATATCTATAATTCTTCCTGGTATTTTGTAACGGCCCCAGATGATCTAGATTAAACGTGTCCAAGGGACGATCTCCCTTAGGAATAGGATAAAGTAGATTTTCTGATTTTCCCGCTTTTCTCTCTGATAAAATGCATCTTAAACATCCAGCTATGCATCTTTCAATTCGTCGTCTTACATCGCTTATGTAATATTCTTTGTTTAATATCTCTATCACTTTTTTTGCATGAAAATGTTTCCTTTCGTCAGTCTCCTTAATAAGGTTGGCTTTTATAGAATCTGGAACGACATATAAAAGATTGTTATTACAATTTTTACATAAAATACAGTTATTCATTGTGTAATCTTGATATTGTTCCTTCTTTAACAGCGTTAAGTCTCTCATCTCGTAGTTGTGATGCTGATATTTGTTCAAAAATGTGTTGTCGCCGTTATTTATGCACAGGGCTACTGCGTTGCGGCTTAATGCGTCCACATGTTGCATACGAGTTCCAGGTCTGTGCTCCATATCATAATCAAATTCTTCCAAGAAGAGTGCCCATCTTGCAACTCGGGTAGTAAGATTTTTTTTACGAATTGTACACTGGAAAGCTTGACAATCGATGATGATCTTAAATTTTTGTCATAGACGATAAATTCTAAATTTCTTTACTGCTTCAATTATGGCCAACACCTCTAGTTCGTAACAGCTATATTTCTTTCCACGTCGCTGGTTTTCTTACTTATAAAATATATTGGATGTAATGCCGAATCCTCAGAATCAGAATTTATTATTTTGTAATAATACTGCACCACACATCTGTGTGCAGTTCCGTTGGTAAACCGTATTTGAATATTTTCAAAACTGGACTGGACGGTAATGATTCTTTCAATTTTTTAATGGCTGCAAGCTGCGGTCCCCAATCTGAAATTTTGATTTATTCTTTAAAATATCGCTCAACGGTCTCGCAATTAGAGCGAAATCGCGGATGAACTTCCTGAAGTAACCAGCTATCCCTAAAAAGCTTTGTAACTGCTTAACGGTGCGTGGACATGGAAAATTAACCATCGCTTTTATTTTATCCAAACTCGGAGAAATTGTTCTTTTACTAATACGGTACCCTAAATATTCAATTTCACTTTGTAAAAACTGGCATTTCTTCCATTTTACTCTAAGACCATTCTCAGCTGCCACTTTAAGGGTTTTTTCCAAATGGTTGACTGCCTCCTCGATTGCTTTGGATGGTATCACAAAATATTTTTTATATAGATAACCACGATGCCATCTCGGATTAGATCCCTAAAAATATAGTTGACATATTTTTGAAAGATTGACGGGGAGTTACACAGCCCGAATGGAACACGGTTAAATTCGTAATGACCGTTTTGAGTGATGAATATTGTAAACTTCCGACTATTTTATTCTATCTTTACGTGGAAAAACACATTCTCTAGATCCAGCGTAATAAAATAATTTGCATCCATTTAGTGATATTCTCTTTATGTTTGTTTTTAAAAGATCAAGTACGTTTTCAAATTCTCTTAAATCTATAATATATAAGATTTTAGAATAACTGTCTACTATAGGTCTTTCTTCCAGTTTTAATACAGAATAGCCATGTTCGGTGTATATTGGTGTGATTTCCACCTTCTGAGCTTCATTGTTAATTATCCAAAAAGAGGTTAGAAGAACAATCATGCGAATCATTTCTGAAAAAAAAATTAATTTGATGTTTATATTTGCGTTTTAACTGCGTTTTATTGATTTTGTATTTCGTTTGTTACTGGTGTCAATAGTATAATAGTTTTGTTTTGAGTAATTTTTCAGTCTTTTATATTTAGTGCTATTTTTTGCTATTTGTCTATTTTTGACAATATTTTGTGTAAGTTTAAAATGATCGTTTCTATTTTTATTAAATTTTTCAGTACGTTTTATTTTTTCGCTTTTGAATTTGGCTTTCAAATTTTCTATGTCTATTTTATTATAATTCTTTGTAAGGAAATCAATCGGTTTTAGTTTTGTGGTTGATAGAATAGTATATAAGTTAATGATGTTGAAAAGACGGTTATCAAGATTTTCGGTATTATTGTTCGGTATTCATTACTCTTAAATGTTCATTAAGAGTGCCGTGAAGCCTATCTATATCGCTGTTACCTGTTTTTGATCCGGCAGTAGTTTGATGAAAGTTTATACCATTTTCTTTTAAAAATAGGTCAACTAAATTATAGACCATACACGTATCTTCATCAGATATGAGTCTATTCATTTTACCCAAGTATTGAATTCTTTGTTTAATGCAATCTAAAAATTAATAAAAATTAAATCAGATGAATCTTCTTGCGCACTACGTATTGTAGCATCAGTTGACATTACTTCTGCGTTAATGACACTGACAACATCTTTTTGATTTTCAGAATTAAAAAATTCATATTGTTTAGATGTATTCTCATTACCATTTTCAATTTTGTCGTTTTCCATTCTGGATAGATAATCTGCGACATTATTTTCCCTCCCTTTAACGTATTCCATGTTGAAATCGAATTCATTCAATTTAATTTTCTATCTTTGAAGTTTGCTATTAGGTTCCATTAAACCATTTAACCACACAAGTTGTCGGTGATCTGCCCTAATAGTAAATTTTCGTCCAAAGATGTAGGGTCGGAATTATTGAATGGCCCATACAATCGCTAAGAGCTCTTTCTTAATCATTGAATATTGGGTCTCGTGTTTGTTAAGAGTTCTAGATTTAAAATATATAGGGTGAATACACTGTGACAGGACGGTACCAATGGCTACATTTGATGCGTCTGTTGTTACTACAAAATGTTTATCAAAGTTTGGATGAACAAGAATTGGATCGCTGGTTAATAAAGTTTTAAGTTAAAGGCGTTTACTTATACTTTATCATTTAAATTTATTTTTATACCTTTTTTCAAGTATTTTGTCAATGGATGTGCTATTTTAGCGTAGTCTAATGAATTTTCGATACAACCCAGTAACTCCTAAGAAACTCTTTATTTCTCTCTGAGTTTTCAGAAGTTTTATACTTATAATAGATTCGATTTTTTTGGATTGGGATTTTTGAAAAATTCAGTCTGTTTAGAAAGAAAACAACACTTCTCTATTTGAGCTTTGAGATTCACCTCTGTAAGTTTAGAAAATATTTTTTAAATAGAATCTAAGTGTTCTTGCAAAAAGTTACAAAAAATGAGAATATCATCCATGTATACTAGACATGTTTTGTTGATGAATTCTTTCAAAGCGTTACTCATAAGCCTTTGGAACGTTGTGGGTGCATTTTTTTTCAATTTGTTCAATTGGTCCTCTACAACTGATAGCGGGTAATGCTCCTTATGTATTTTTTTATTTAACGCTCTGTAATCAATACATAATCTTGTTGAATTATCTTTCTTCTTTACTAGTACGATCTGACTGGCGTAATCTGATGTACTTTCCCGTATAATATCCTTCTTCATCCATTCTTTAATTTGGTTGTCGATTATGTCTCTTTCTACTAGAGGGAATCTTCTTGTTGTTCGTGCAACCGGCTCATCATCTATAGGCAGTATTTTCATTTTATTTGGTGACGCAGGTGGATCAACGGGTAAATAATTAATCGCAAGACTACGTATTTCTTCTTGTAATTTTTTATTTGTTGTATGTGGAATTTCTGGTACATTTTCTTCATCATAAAATGTAATTAATTTGAGGTAAATAATAGTCAGATCCTTCTTGCTGGGCTTTTTCTGATACCGCTTCCTCTTCAGTTTTATTTTGGTGTTTTTTCTCAATTGTGATTTCTCTTCCTTCAATTTTAACGATCGCTTTTACAATAAGTTCATGCCAATTAGCATATCTGGTTTCATACATGAATTATGAACCAAATGTATTGTAATATTTCTAAAAGTAACGTTGTTAAGTTGAATATCAACCACACAAGCACATTTAGTTTGCACAGTAGTTCCTAAACCACTTAATGAGATTTTTTGATTGCTAAAAATAGATTTAGGATTAATTAATTTAATTAAAGATTCTTTTATTATACAAATATTGCTTTCTGTATCAATTAATCCTTTTAAAACCACATTATTAATTTTCACCGGGCAGTAAAGTTCTTCAGTTTGCGCCATATGTGAAATTTGTAATTTCTTTGGACATTCAGTACGTTTATTGCCAAATTAATTACAGTTAAAGCATTTTGGACCACTACCTTTACTTGGACATGCGTCAGCTTCATGTTGACTAGAGCCGCAATTGAAACAATATTTTTTCCTTTCGGCCGATGTGGGTGGTCTTTCAAATCTTCCAGATGAACTTGGTTTCTGAAATTTTTCACCGCTGCTAAATTTTTCAGCTGTTGTTCCCCTTTCATCCTTTTTTATTTTTTCATAAATTAGGAGTTTTTCTTTCAGGACTTTAAGACTTGTTGCTCCATACAAGATAATTTTACTATTTGAAGTATCTTTTATTCCTAGGATAATGTAATTTATTATGGATGACTCATCCATTTCTATCTGAGATGCTATACCCACCATATGATATAGATATTCCCTGAACGACTCGTCATGTTTCTTCCCTCTTTTTCGTAACGACTTATGAATCTCTGCGCTATTAAGTTTTGACGCGAATTCTCTTAAAAGTGATGCTTTTAGCTGGTAAAATGACACTGGTTTTGCTTCGCATTCTATAAAAAGTTATGATGCTCCGACTGAAGATGCAAAAAATAAAACGCTGTAATAGGTTCCACTTAAATGTTTCTGCATACTGCTCAAATTCGTCCATCCACCTGTTAACATTAACTGTCACATCGCCCGAATATTTTTTGATTAAATTTTCAAAATCAGCAAAATTTAGTTTCACACCACTATCAACACTGCTATCACTTGACTCGTGACGTATTCCAGTGGAATTACCACTTGTTCCAACATCGAATCCTACAGTAGAGTCACTTCTGCCTCTGGACCTATTATTCCTACCCATATTACAATAAAAATTTAAATAGCCTTTACAAAGAAAATAATTTGTTTTTTAAACAAAGCTTTATTTTTTAAATTTTTATTATTTTTATTTTATTTTTGTTTTTTCCTTTATTTTAGTTTTGGTACAAAAATATTTATTGATTATAATTGACTGTAAATTAAACCTGTAATTCACACTCCCCTAAATTTATTTCATTTTATGTTTACTTTACCGTAATAATCTTTCAATGCTTCGTTAGACCTTCCGTTAGCTCTATAAAGAATAAGAACAGGCTGTAGATACGAAATTTTCTTTTTCTTCGTTTTATGCCAAAATATATATATTTTAAAACTGACGATCCTCCACGTTTAGTAATTGGTTTTTATATTTGCGTTCTACAGCTTTTGTATTTAGACAAATGATTTCAAAATTGCAATAAAAACAAGTAAATGTAACAGTAAGTCGATGCAACCGACTTATTAATACCCTACACCTGAATAATTCGAATTAAATTAAAAATCCATAACTTTTTTTGGCAGCTGGTTGAACTTCTTCCCTATTCTGTTTTATTCAACTCGAATTTCAGGAACGTAAAAGAGGCATCCTCTTGGGATATGCTTAACACCTTTGTAAAAAATTTTAAGTTTCTGTCTTTATTAATTTCGAAGATTGTTAGTCCTTGGGAGGTGTGTGTCAGGTACCCGAATTGCCACTCCAATTCATCGAATCCATCTCAGGAACATAAAGAAAACATGCCAGAACACCATTGTACTAAATTTAAAGGTTCTACTTATTTTTAAAGGTCCGGAAGTTTCCAAAATACGAACCCATGTTTCAAATTCTTTAAAATGTCAGTTTCCAATTTTACAGAGAAGGAAACATAACAGAACAACAAAGATAGAACTTTTATTTTTAGTACAAAAGTCTAAAAATAAAAGTTCTATCTTTGTTGGTTGTGGAGATATACTCGTTTGCTCTGGGGCTCGTCCGGAAGCTTCCAAGATTTGAACCCATGAACCAAATCTTCACAAATTTCAGAAACATAAATCAAATATGAAGGAACACCATTCTGCCTAATTTAAAGGTTATATCTTTGTTGCTTTTGGAGATAATATCATTTGCTCTGAGGCTCAAAATTTAAAGGTTCTATCTTTGTTGGTTTTGGAGATAATCTCGTTTGCTCCGGAATCATTCGGAAGCTTCCAGAATCCGAACCCATGGACCGATTTTGTCCAGATTCGAGCTTAGCCTTCCTTTCGTAATTAGTAACCTACTATGTAAATTGCATCAAGATAGCTTTATTAGATAGCTTTGAGTTATCGTGCGAACGGACGGACGGACGAACGGATATCGTTAAATCGACTCAGGAGGTGATCCTGATTCAGAATATATATACATGTCCATATCTAACTCGCTTCCTTTTGGTGGTTACAAACACCATACCAAAGTTTATATACCCTATACTTTAGGTGTAGGGTATAAAAATAAAAATAAAGTTTGTTCTTAATTTTTCAAAAATTTTCTAAAACTGTTTCTTGGTGTGAAAATTTCTTTTTTAAAGTGTTCTAAACTGTCCACGCTTCTGTATTTTACTGATTTTTTTTTTGTACAGTCTAAATGATTCGATTAAAATTTATTAATACTTAAAATGTATTTTTTTTTTTCACGATCCCAGTTAAGCCCCCAAATGTTAGATTTACAAAACACAATTTAATTATTCTTTGCATACAATTCAATTTATTTTAAGATCAATTATTAGTTCTTTTAAATTTTATTATATAAAACAATATTATACAAATTATTATTATTACAACACAAAAATCTTATTACGAAAAAGTTATTAAAAAAAAGTTTATATATTATTTAAAATAAATCATATGGTCTTTATCTATTATTTAGTTACACGATCTTGATCTTGAATTTAATTATTTAAGTTATGTACAAAATTTATTTGCTATATATTTAAACAATTTATTATTTATTAAGTTATGTACAAAATTTATTATTATTATATAATTAAATAATTTATTATTAACATCCGAAATATTGTACCTCCACCGAAAAACTGACCCTTTTTATTTTAATTTCTAACTCTCGATAACAAATATGTTGTTGTTTTCAATTTTTATTGTTAGGGGAAAATATCGAAATCCTACACACATACATTAGTAATTTTTTCTAACTAAATATTTTTTATTTGAGTTTTAATAAAGTTTTTATACGGCATTTTGAATTTTTCTACGGAAGCACTAATTCCGTTCAATATATGAAGTCTTCGTCCATGATATATATATATATATATGTACATATGAATAACTATACACTCTTATTCTCTTCATTGAAATAACATACACGATATGTACATAAATATAAATATTAATACATGAATGTATAGTGTTATATACCAATATCATATCGTACATATATGTAATGAATGAATGATGTTTATATAAGAAGAATATTGATATTTGTATACATATATATATAGCAGCGTATACATGTACGTATTTTGTTGTATTTATAAGAAATTATTCTGTATGAATGGCGATATACTTATAACAATATATATGAATACATATGCATATTGAAATATATTTGGTATTTTGTAGTAGTTTAGTGTAAAAAAATTAATATCCATACATTTGCCGCTAAGTTTTGGATTGATAATCGTTAAGTTGAAGCTTAGAATCTGCTTTTGAAGAATGTATAAACATATAGTTTGAATATATCTATGTACAAACCATAGTTCTAGAAATTATAAAATTCACCCAAATTATTTTGAAATACTGAAAAAGTAAAAAAATAATATTATAAGCAGAGTGACAGACCATGAACGTACCAACGGGTTCGTACAGGTATCTAAGAGTTGAGAAAGGCAAATGTATTCTTCCTCGTTTTTTAGAAAATTTTACGAAGTTTTGATCGGATCTCAACCAAAAACGAGGAAGAATACAGTTGCCTTTGTCAACTCTTAGATACCCGTACGAACCGTTAGTATGTTCACAGCCTGTCACTTTGCTTACAATATTATTTTTTTAATATTTTAGTATTTTAAAATAATTTGGGTGAATTTTATAATTTCTAGTACTATGGGTTGTACATATATATTCAAATTATATGTTTATATGTACATTCTTCAAAAGCAGATTCTCATAATATCTCACATAACGATTATCAATCCAAAATTTTTTCAAATATTCTATAGTACCATTTAATACTAAGCGGTAAATGTATTTAAATTTACTTAGTACAAAATAGTAAATATAATTTTAAATATTATATTATATTATATTTAAACATTCCATTGACAGAATAATTTCTTATAAGTACAATAAAATACATATATGTATGTAAATACGGTGCTATATAATATACATCTATACTCTTATCATTCATTCACTAGTGACATATACGATATGTAAATAAACATGATATTATATAAGTATGTATATATATCAATATCATATAAATAAAAAATTTTCAAGCAACCGTTATGTTGTTTATTTAATTACATTTTTTTGTACTACGCATTATATCCTCAACAATTTCAAAATATCGAGTAAAACAAAATGGAAAAAATTCGTTAAAGAAATTTGTTAGAAAATTTGAAAAAATCAAGCAACACTTTCGTCAATTATAAAGTAACCCTATATTATTAAAAAAAGTTGTTAACAGAAATAAGAGTATAATGTTCAAGCTTTAATTTTTGTGTATTACTTCAAAAAACTTTTAACAGGTGTTCAAGTTACAGGTGTTTAAAAATAGGAAATTTTCAGTTTTTGACCCCTTACAGCTCCTAAACGGGGAGTGATACAAAAAAAATTTCTGAAATGACTCATACTTATTTTCAAAGATCTAACTTTTGTCAAATTTCAAGTTTCCAACTTTAACCGTTTAGAAGATAGAAGGGTTAAAGAATTTTGCAAAATTTTAGTTTTGCATAACGGTAAATTAAGACACCGTATGCCACAAATATATATTTATTGTATATATACTTTTAAAGTTTATAAAAGTAGTAATTGTTTGGCGTTTTCAAAATGGAGATATAACTTATACAACTTGTTTTATAACAATTTAAATATAGAGCTTTTTTGAAGTTTTGGGGAGCTGTAGCTCCGTAACGGGTGGGGCTACAAAAAAAAGTTATTAAAAATAAAATTAATATTTTTGTGAGATCTATCAGCAGTTAAATTTTCATAGCTCTATTTCAAAAAAAATGTGGGGATCTAAAAGTTAGGTGTTCGAGAGCTACCCTAAGTTTTGGTCCAAACTCAACCAAAAAAAATAGGAAATCTACAAATTACTCCCAGAATATTTTGTGTAAATTTCAAGATTCTAGCCTTCTTAGTTTTTGAGTTAGCGTGCTGACGGACGGACGGACGGACGGACATGGCTCAAAAGTTTTAGAATTTTTTTCTGATCCGATCCATACCTTTGAAGGTATATCTAGCTCGCTTATTTCGAGGTGTTACAAACGGAGGAGTAATTTTATTATACCCGATCCTATCGTACGGGTATAAAAATAGGGAACATACAAATTGATTCAATAATATTTTATGTTAATGTCAATACTCCAGCTTTCTTAGTTTTAAGTTAGCGTGCTGGCGGACGGACAAAGCTTAACCGATTCAGAATTTGATTTTGATCCGATCCATACCTTTGAAGGTATATCTAGCTCGCTTATTTCGAGGTTTTACAAACAGAGAAGTAATTTTATTGTACCCGGTACTTATCGTACGGGTATAAAAAAGAAATAAAAGCCAAAAAATACAGAATGCTTAAATATAACTCATTATTTGTTTGCTCTTTTTCCTCTTTTTTACCTACAAAAATCAAAATCAGGTATTAGAAGTATCAATATCAACAGCTACTCTAATTCTAGACTTCTAGTTCTAGTAATACATATTACATTTACATAAGTATATAATATCATTCTTATTTCTTTGCTATCAATTGTCATTATTTATCAACCATCACCGTTCAACCACCCACTCAATCACCAATCAATCAGCAATCGGAGAGAAAAATGAATTCGTACATATAAACTACAAATTACAATAATTTTATTAAATTATTATTTATTAAATTACAATAATAATTATAAAGAACAACAAATACCAAAAAGAATAAAGAAAGAAAAGGAAATATGCTTAAAAATTTAAAACTATGAGACATTGTTTTTATTTTCTCTTTTTTTGATACAAAAATCAAAATGAATTTGAATTAATATTCAATATAAATTCATTAAGAATCCGATGTTCAAAGTCATTGTTTGCCTCATATAAAAGCCATTGAACTATTGGTAAACAAATTGAAAGTCAACCTAAATTTCATACAAAAAATAATGAGTTTGAATGGTTCATTTTTCTTTCGATAATGAAGTTCAAAGAGAATTTTTTTATGTATGTAAATAATGTGTGACAAACAAAACATTAAAAACTGAAGAGAATTTTATGCTTGAATATAATAATAAAAATATATACAAGTACAAAACAACATAAATTACAAGGTGACCTGAATTAAGGTCCTGCAAAATAAAGCTCCGGGGTTTTATTTCCCATTTAATGAGAAATAACGCCTTAGGGTTTTATTTCTCGTAGTAATTGAGAAATAAATCCCCCAAAATATGGGAAATAAAGGCCAGGGTTTTATTTCTCTTTTAAGTTGTACTACGACTTCTATGAGAAATAAAGCTCCGGGGTGTTGTTTCTCTTTCAACTGAATCTTCGACTTCTTGAGAAATAAAGCCCCGAGTTATTATTTCTCATTAAATATGTAATAAAATCCATTTTTGTAATATTCAAACCTGAAAAAATTTTAAAAATATAAACTTATATATAAGTAAAATATTAGATGTAAAACAAGGTGTATTTAATATTTATACATTTGTCTATGCGAGATTCTATATTAGGAAGCATATTTAAGTTGGTTAAAAAATCAAAGTTGATCCTTTTTCCATAGTATTTATGAATTCATATGCGTATGCGAGACTTTGAAATAACTTCGATTCTAAAAATGAAATAACTTCGATTAATAACTTACACATTTTTATTGAATTTATTAATTCAATTTAGTCACACACACAGTATGTCTGTGGGTACGTGTACAGCCTAAACGATTGAGCGGAATCTTTTAAAATTTCATATTTAAGGTTTTGATGTAAATATCTCGGATTGATAAGCTTCTGGGGCAAATCAGACAACCAGAAGTAGTAGTTTACTAGTGTCATTTTTAAATATTTTACGAATATCTAGTACTAATACGAATATCTGACTCATGGCACAGTGGTTAAGTCGCCAACCTTTCAATCGAAGGGTCTTGGGTTCAAACCCCGGTCAGGCCATATAAATAAAAAATATGTATGTAGTAATTTTATATCGTAATAATGTATATCGTACAATTAATAGTAGTAATAATAATAATAACAGTAATAATAATAGTAATAATAACAATAATAATAATAATAATAGTAATAATTAATAATAGTAATAATAACAATAATAATTAATAATAGTAATAATAATAATAATTATAGTAATAAAAATAATAATAGTAATAATAATAATAACGAGGAAGAATACAGTTGCCTTTGTCAGCTCTTAAATACCCGTACGAACCGTTAGTATATTCACAGCCTGTCACTCTGCTTGCAATATTATTTTTTTAATATTTTAGTATTTTAAAATAATTTGGGTGAAAGGAGTCTTGCTTTATTTGTCATAGAATACAGACGCTTTTTTTAATTATTTAAAAATAAAAAAAAACATTAAAGTCAATTTTTGTTATTATTTTTTTTTTGTTTTCATATAAAATTAAATAAAAAAAAAAATTACTCTTATAATAGTTTTTAAAATCAGAAATTTGTATTGTCAGTCAGCTATTTATTGTATAAAATCAGTTTGTAGAAAAAAAATAAAAAACTTATTATGGCCTCAGGGCCAGGCTGGCAACAGTCGGCCAATATTTATGCCTTGATGAAGTTAACCTTTCTACGTCAAGCCATTTGGGACGAACTTCACCAGAACTAAAAAAGAAAAGATATACGTCTAAAGAAACTGGGAACACTTCAAAAAACTTTAAAAATTTTCCAAAACTCGGACTTAATACTATATTCAATAAAAATGCTATTTCCCAAAAATATATTCTTTTGGAATCATCCAAACAAGAAATTAAACTGGAAAAAATAAGCCCGTTCTTAATTAAAAAAGGAATTGAAGCTATTAGTAGAGAAATAATTTCTGTAAACCAACTAAAAAATGGACAACTGCTTCTCTTAGTCAAAAATGAAAATGTTGCAAAGCGATTCGTAGGAAAAATAAATTTAGGAGGTGTAGTCGATGTAAAAGGTAAATATCATCCAACTTTAAACAGCTGTAAGAGTATTATATATGCTCCTTGTCTGAATTATCAGACTGAAGAACATATAGTTAAAGAAATGGCGAATCAAAAAGTTATTAGTGCCTACAAAATTAAGAAAAGGGACAGCGAGGGAAACTTAGTCGACTCAGGTGCTATAATTTTAACTTTTGAGTTATATGAATTAGCATCGAGTGTTGACATAGGGTATTATTCAGTACTTGTTAAACCACATTATCCTAATCCAATGCGTTGCCGTAATTGTCAAATTTTGGGACATACTCAAAAATTTTGTAAAAACCCTATTAATTGTTCCGTATGTGGACTGCCACCTCATCCTGAATCAACTTGTTCTAGAAAATTCTGCGTTAACTGTCAAATAGATACACACAGCTCGGATGCAAAAGAATGTCCTAAATTTATTCAGCGTAAACAAATATTAAAAATTAAAACTGAACAAAAATGTAGTTTTCTAGAAGCTTCCAAAAAATATCAATCCCAAATTTTTACTAACCAAAATATTCCTATAGTTGATATAACTTCCTCAATAAAGTTGATATAACTTCCTCAATTAATTAAAAATAATCCTCAATTAATTAATAAAAATACAATTATCCAATCAAATAAAAACAGTCAAAACCAACACAATATTTCTTTTCAAGAAAATTAGAAAACCAACTCAAATGAAAAAATGCAAAATAATACCCTAATATTACCAAATGAAAGTTCCTCTATATCAATAAATAAAATTTCAAAAAAAAATACTAGTAACTCTACAGTGTCCACTCTTCACAATAAGCTTGAATTATATGAAAATGAGTATTTATTAGATGCTTTTAAGCAACCATTTCAGATAATTTTGCTCGAAGCGCATTAGACTCTCAATTCGCTACTAATAACTTAGAAAATACTTCTTTTTCAAATACTTGTTCTAACTTATCACAAGACAATTATCAAATTTATGACTTAGATAATAATGAAACATTCTTATCAAATCATAATATCGCCTTAAATGCACAAATACAAAACTCAAAACTCAACTCAACTCAAAACACAAGATCCAAACAATATTTCCTTGTCGGATTATAACATGCAAACTTTATAATACTATAAAAGTATAAAATAAAATCAATTCAAAAATCATGAATAGATCTTCTAAGAATATATCAATTCTTCAGTGGAATATACAAGGTTACAATAACTCAATTTTTTTAGAAATACTTATTAAAGAAAATAATCCTCAAATAATAGCTTTACAAGAAACACATATAAAAAACGGATGTGGTCCAAATTATTTTAAGAACTACAATACTTTTTTCACAAATAGGAATTACGATAATAATAGAAGTGGTATCGGTTTTTTAATCCAAAAATCAATTAAATATGATTATGCTTCAATTGCTATTAATTCAAATATTTTAGCTGATGCAGTTACCCTTAAAACTAATCCGGAATTCACTTTACTGAATATTTATATGGAACATCATATTCCTTTTAATGATTTGGATCTTCATAATTTAATATCACAAGTTAATCATCCTTTAATAATTGTCGGTGATTTTAATGGCAGACATCCTTGGAGTGATAGTATTACTAATTCTTATGGCTCTGTAATATATGACTGGCTTAACAACTCTAATCTGGTACTTTTAAATGACGGTTCTCCAACACATATCACTAATTTTTCCACTCTTTCTTGCATAGACTTATCTTTTGCTTCTCCTTCTTTAGGATCTAAAATTGAATGGTTCGTTAATAAATATCCTTCGGGTAGTGGTCATCTCCCAATTTTTCTAAAGTCTCCCATTTTAACAGCTAAGTGCGTTAAAAATTCAAGATTTATAGAGGATAGAGCTGACTGGATTAAATTCAAAAATCTTATTTCTGTTGAATCCAAAACGCGTCCGATGGCGGACAATATAAATAAAGAGGCAGCTCAAATTCGCAAAATCATAAGAACTGCAGCTTCCGAATCTATTCCATCTTCTAAAGTAAATAACTTTTATAAATCACAACCTGTTTGGATGTCTTCAGAAATTTTAATATTAATTCGTAAAAAGAATAAATCATGGAAAATTTTCAAAAAATTCCCATCCCAAAATAATTTTTTAATGTACAAGAAAAATGCTGCTTATTCATAGCGCTGTATACGTATCGCTAAAAGGAACAGTTGGCAAAATTTCATTTCAACTATTAATCCTACTACGGATTCTAAAACGCTGTGGTTAAAAATAAAATCAGTAAACGAAAGCTTTTCTGGTACAAATATTACAAATTCCATTGATTTTGCTAACGAATTTGCTTCCTACTGGTCTTCTTACAGTTCAGACAGTAATTTTTCATTCAATTTTATTCAGAATAAAATCTCTTACAATATTAATGAATTAACTAGTTTACCTTATATTCCAGAATACTTTCTTTCAGACTCTATTACATATCTTGAATTTAATACTACTCTTAAATCTTTTACAGGTTCTTCTCCTGGGAGAGACAAAATATCGTACAAGATGATTAAAGAAACACCTTTTCTTTTTAAAATTCGGCTGATATCCCTCTATAACAATATAATCCATACTGGTAACTTTCCACAACTTTGGAAACAAAGTTCATTAATACCAATTTCAAAAAAGGGATACAACAATAATGATATAAATAACTACAGATTAATCGCTCTTATTTCATGCTTATCCAAAATACTAGAAAAAATCATTGGTAAAAGACTTAGTTTTGTTTTAGAAAAGAAACTGACTGCGGAACAATTTGGTTTTAGACCTGAAAGAGGTGCACAAACTTTACTACAGTCACTAGAGCACGATCTCGCAGTTGCAATGTCCAAAGGCCAACATTCTTCTGTGCTCTCTCTAGATTTGGAGAAAGCTTTTGATAGAGTTGGCCTTTTTATAATATTACAACAACTACAAAAGTGGAACATTGACTATAACACAATTAAAACTATTTTCTCTTTTTTAATTTTTCGAAAATTTGCAGTTTCAGTCAATGGTTTCTTTTCCATGATTAAATCACCAGATAACGGCATTCCTCAAGGCTCACCACTTTCAGTGTATCTATTTAATATTTATATTCATTCTTTATCGGAAAATCTTATTGCTGTAAATTTCTTAAAACACTCATTCTATGTTGATAACTTAATATTATACTCTTCTTCTAAAGGTAGCAATCTTAATAAACCGCTTATTGAAGGCTTAAAAATTATCGAAACTTGGTCAAAGGAGACTGGAGCAAAGATTTCTTATTCTAAATCTGAATTATTACATGTTTGTAGAAGAACTAAGACATGTGAAAGGCAGTCAATTTCTTTGCGTTCTGGTATTGTATTTAATAAAGACGTTGTACGTATTTTAGATTTACATTTTACAAAAAAACTTAATTGGGATTTTCATATGAAATGGGTTGCTCAACAAGTTGACTCATGTAATAATTTACTCAAAATAATTACAAAAAAAAGTTACAGCTTTGCAAATTGCTAAAACCTTGGTTTGGAGCAAAATTGACTACTGCATTACAATTTACAGTTTCAGTTCTAATAACATTCACATAAAAAAAATGCAAGCAAGCTTAAATAAAATTTTCCGCACTGCTCTTGGAGCTTTACGAACTACACCAATCGACACTCTATTAGTGGAGAGTGGATCCTGATTATTTATTGACAGGAGAAACTTTCTAGCAGCGAAGCTAATTACTAAAAATATACATTTTAAATATTTACCTCTTTTTGATAAAATAAATTCTATCGCAAATATAACTTCAGTCAATAAAAGTTCTTCCTCGTTAATGAAATCTTTCTCAATTTTTGACGATTTTAAAATTCCTTTACCTGCTCCTAAAGGTAATCCCTCCGTTCTTCCTTTTTGGATGCTAAAAGAAAACTGCTTTTTTCTAAATTTACCGAAAAATAAACAAGATTATTCAAACATTTTTTACAACACTAAACATTCGGATTTTTTGGAAAGTCACTATGATGCACACAACGTATACACGGATGCAAGTAAAACAGAATCCTCAGCTGCTTTTGCTATTGTAGACTCAAAAGGTAAATTAATCATGACTAAAGTAGTGCCAAATCACTATTCAATATATGCTGTTGAAGCCGCAGCCATTCTAGAAGCAACGAATACTTTCAAAAATTCGGAATCAATCACAATTATACATTCAAACTCTTTACCAACTCTTAACTCAGTAAGAAACATTACGAATAAAAATTTTCTACCTACAGCAATAAGAAACAACTTAATAGAATCAGAAGGCAAGATAAAACTTTCATGGGTTCCGAGCCATAAGGGTATTTTTGGAAATAGCTGATAAAAAAGCTCACAAATCGCTGCAGAACCCCTTAGAAACTTTCATACCAACAGATGTAAAATCTATTACTTCTTAAGACTGTTTTTCACAAACAAAGGCAAACTAAATGGAACACTTCCACAAGTTTCTTGAAATCACATTGGCCGACAATAAATAATCCAGTTTTTAATATAAATTTAGAAA
Organism: Poecilobothrus nobilitatus; assembly: GCA_947095535.1. NCBI lineage: Eukaryota > Metazoa > Arthropoda > Insecta > Diptera > Dolichopodidae > Poecilobothrus > Poecilobothrus nobilitatus. The sequence continues at coordinate 176,421,826 of OX352772.1, forward strand.
GACATAAATGCGTCATCTTAACCCGGCTAAGACTAGGTCATTGTCTCTTCAACAAAGAATATATATTTCACAAAGATGAGCCACCATATTGCAACACTTGCAATGCTGTTTTAAATGTCATGCATATTATCCAAGATTCTTCTCAATTTAATCAATTAAGAACATCATTGAATCTGGGCAACAACATATCCAATATACTGCATCCAACTCCAATCTCTTTAAATATTTAAATATGATAAACACTAAAAACTTTTAATTTTTTGAAATTTATAACAATGTTTTACTTAGAAATTTTTTTTTTGCTTTGTTTGTTTAAATTTTTTTTTTAGAATAGATAACAAAATTTGTAATTTTTTCTTTCTCTTATATGTACTTGTAAATTTTATCTGTTAATATTTAATTAAATGTTTGTATGGTTTTAATTACCGCTGGCGCATTAATATAGGTTTTAATACATTAATGTATTGAAATTATTTTGTATAAATAAATAAATAAATAATTTGGGTGAATTTTATAATTTCTAGAACTATGGCTTGTACATACATATATTCAAACTATATGTTTATACATTCTTCAAAAGCAGATTCTAACCTTCCACATAACGATTATCAATCCAAAACTTTTTCAAATATTCTATAGTACCATTTAATACTAAGCGGTAAATGTATATTAAATTTACTTAGTACAAAATAGTAAATATAATTTTAAATATTATATTATATTAATGCGTATATAGTATATTTATATTGTTATAAGTATATCGACATATATTCCAATATTTCTTTAAAAATATTTCCATTCATAGAATAATTTCTTATAACTACAATAAAATACATATTTGTATGTAAATACGGCGCTATAATATACATTCTATGCTCTTATCATTCATTCATCCAGTGACATATACGATATGTAAATAAACATGATATTATATAAGTATGTATGTATATCAATATCATATAAATAAAAATTCTTCAAGCAACCGTTATGTTGTTTATTTATTTACATTTTTTTGTACTACGCATTATATCCTCAACAATTTCAAATTATCGAGTAAAACAAAATGCAAAAAATTCGTTAAAGAAATTTGTTAGAAAATTTGAAAAAATCAAGTAACACTTTCGTCAATTATAAAGTAACCCTATATTATTAAAAAAAGTTGTTAACAGAAATAAGGGTATAATGTTGAAGCTTTAATTTTTATGTATTACTTCAAAAAAATTTTAATAGGTGTTCAAGTTACAGGTGTTTAAAAATAGGAAATTTTCAGTTTTTGACCCCTTACAGCTCCTAACGGGGGGTGATACAAAAAAAATTTCTGAAATGACTCATACTTATTTTCAAATATCTAACTTCTGTCAAATTTTTTCAAGTTTACAACTTAAACCGTTTAGAAGATAGAAGGGTTAAAGGATTTTGCAATAATTCAGTTTCGCATAACGGTAAATTAAGACACCGTTCTAGCACAAGTATATATTTATTATATACATGTTTTTAAAGCTCATAATAGCACCTATCGTTTGGAATCAGCTCATAATAGCACCTATCAGATTGAAGATATACTTTGTAGAACTTGTGTTATAACAATTTCAATATAGAGATTTTTGGGGGCTTTAGGGGGCTGTAGCTCCTTAACGGGTTGGGCTACAGAAAAATTAATAATAACATATAATTCATATTTTTATGATATCTATCAGCAGTTAAAATTTCATGGCTCTATTTCAAAAAAATTGTGGAGATATAAAACTTAGTTGTTCGGGAGCTACCCGAAGTTTTGGTCGGAACTCAACCAAAAAAATAGGAAACCTAAAAATTGCTCCCAGAATATTTCGTGTAAATTTCAAGATTCTAGCTTTCTTAGTTTTTGAGTTGGCGTGCTGACGGACGGACGGACGGACGGGCATGGCTTAATCGACTCAGAATTTGATTCTGATCCGATCCATACCTTTGAAGGTATATCTAGCTCGCTTATTTCGAGGTGTTACAAACGGAGGAGTAATTTTATTATACCCGATCCTATCGTACGGGTATAATAATTATAGTAATTGTAATAATAATAATAAAAGCTGCTACAGTGGAGCTATTTCGGTTATATCATGCAGTAAAGTGTTATATACTGCTGCACGTTATAATCCACTAATGGCCCTGACTCTGTAGTAAAATAATAATAATATCCTTACTCCCTAGCCAATATACTACCTTCGCAGGTAAGGGTTTCATCCCATTATATTGGCTAAACGGGAGGTGGGTTTAGACAGTAAGAACCTGGCACTACCAAGCAGGAAATTCTTGGTGTCTTGGAAGATTCCCACCTCCACAAAAAAAAAAAAAAAAAAAGAAAAAAAAAAAAAAAAAAAAAAAAAAAAAGAGAAAAATCTGATGAGAAAAATGATTAAGACAAAATTGTTACACAAGTAAAGACCAACAACTTTGCCATAGAGCATTTTTTGATCCGATTAATTTTAACTTTTATTTAATTTGTTTTCTAAGTCCAAATTTTATACATATTATTTAACACGCCATATGAATTTATATGAACAAATTGTTTTAGTTCTTTTTTTATATCTCTTAAAATTTATATACTTACATATGTTTATCTATGCATATTATTCTTGTTGATGACGCAAAATTCAAACTGTAAAATTTTTGTTAGCAGATTCAATATAATGTTTTTGTTTTGTATTTGTTTACAGTTTTTATTATTTTTTACTTCTAATATTTTTGAAAAAAAGCATCATATACTTACATCATGTACTTTACATACTTTAAAGAATTATTCAAACCATTGAACGAGCAAAATTACTTTCACCATGCTGAACCATATGTATCCTTAGAAATTCTAGATCGTGAAATCACCATTGACAAAATAAATACAGTATTGAGAAAGGCTAAAGATTCAAAAGCGCCAGGGTTAGATAGGATATCGTACGAGTACTGTAAAAATGCAAATGTTGAATTCTTAAAACAACTATGCCAAATTATAAACATAATATTTGACACACCTGCAACACCGCTAAGCTCAAGCTCAATACAGCTCAATAATATTCCCCGTTTTTGAAAAAGGTGATTTAAACTCAGTTGAAAACTATAGAGGACTATCTTTTGCAAATACCGATTACAAGCTATTTACCGGAATACTATTAAGCAGAATAATGGAATGGGTAAACGAAAATAATATTCTTAATTAATGCCAAGCTGGATTTCGGAAAGGGTATAGCACTACAGATAATATTTTCAGTTTAACAAGCATAATTAACTTTCATTTACAAAAGAAAAGAAAACTATACGTTTTCTTTGTAGACTTTAAAAATGCATTTGATACAATAAACAGGCAAGCACTTTTTTATAAACTGTCAAAGACAGGACTCTCAACTAAAATGTTAAGAATAAGAAATGAAGGTAAACATTGGTGATTGTTTGGTTAAATTATTAATGTATGCTGATGATTTGGCTCTGCTAGCAGAAGATCCACAATCACTGCAAAAAATGATAGATAACCTGAATATATATTGCAAAATGTGGGGCCCGTTTTTAAATCACCAAAAATCAAAAGTGGTAATTTTTATAAATAGTGGTAGACGGTCAATAATTGAGTCATGGAAGTATGATGGAAATGAGGTAGAAGTAGTAAATGAATATAAATATCTGGGAATGATACTAACATATAATTTGAGCTTCATCAAACTTTTAGAAAATAAATTAAAAACATCAAAAAATGCTATAAACCAAATGTGGAATAAGTTAATACGGAATAATCACATTCAAAGTAGTATCAAGTATAAAATATTCCAAGCTTGTGTAAAAACGATAATGTGTTATGGAAGCCAAGTATGGGGTGTAAAAGAATACCAAGAAGTCGAGAAGTTACAAAGGTTCTTTTTGAAAAAAATGTTTTACTTGCCGAATAATACCCCAAATTATATGATCCATATAGAAACAGGTATAAACAAGCTATTTGTATATACACTCCAAACACACTTTGAATATGTAGAAAAAGTACTCTCGTTGCCAGATCATCGACTGCCGAAAATACTAGCAAAAACGACTCTAGAAGCAGATATATATTGGACAAACGAATGGAAGAATATTTACGCAAGTCTGGAATATGAATTCACTAACAATGCAGAAAATTGGAATGCTTATCACAAAATAATTTCAGAAAAGTTGGCATTTAAACATCAGAATGCAATCTTCATGAATCTGAAAACACGTTCCATTTTATCGCACGATGTCCAATTTTTAAATGTGCAAGGAAACAGTGCTTTGGCAAAGAATTTTTAAGTTTCGATGAATTTTTAGATTACTTAAATGGTGCAAATTATGAGCTCTTGTATCGCTATCTAACAGCTTCTTTAAAATATAGATTTTTGCTTATGTCTGAATTTTATTAATGTATTGTTAATCTCAAAATATTAACTAAACTTTAAACATAGATTTAATCTTTTTTATAATTATTTACTATTTTTTAATCTTTAAAATATAGGTTTTTGCTTATTCCTGAATTCTATTAAAGTACATATTGTTAATTTCAAAATATAAGCTAAACTTTAAACGAGGATTTAAACTTTATTATAATCATTTACTATATAAACTTTAAAATAGATTTATGTTTATCTCTGAATTAATGTATAATTGTTATTTTGAAAATACAAACTGAACTTAATAACTACAAGGAAAACATATAATAATAAGTATCTTCACATAACACTTTCTTTTATGTAATATTATAAAGTCAAAATACAACCTGACAAACAATTTTGAAAAACATCATGTCTTTTTGTAAGTTTAGCCATTTAAGAAAATGTACAAGCCGATAGCCCTGGCAGCTAGTTGCTTATAAAATAAAAGATTAATTGTAATTTTAATTATGGTTAATAAAAAATAATAATAATAATAAGAAAATGTATGATGAAAAAAATTAATTTAAATAAACTTTGATTATTATTTTTATTATTATTATTATTACTTACATAATATGTAAATGGATGTATGAATGAATGTACATATATTTCTACGATTAATTCAGTGCTTAGTTATTATTGTTATTGAATAAAAAAAAATGATGTTAAATTATTAGAAGTTATTAGCTTTGATATAAATGATTATGTAAAAAGTCTATGAATTTTGTCTTTATACTTTTTGTATAATAGCGATCGGTCCTATGATGGAGGCAACTGTTTTTTTTTATTTAAAATTTCATGGCTCTACTTCAAACAATGTGAAATTTTTGAAAATTTTTTTTAGAAAAATTTGGAAATCAAAAAGTTAGTTGTTCGAGACCTATCCGAAGTTTTGGTTGGATCTCAACCAAAAACATTAGGAACCTAGAAATTGATCTCATAATATTTTGTGTTAATTGCAAGACTCTGGATTTTTTAGTTTTTGAGTTACGGTAACTGACAGACGGACGGACGGACGAGAGGAGTTATATCTTTGAAAATAAGTATGAGTTGCTTCAGAAAATATTTTTGTATCGCCCCCCGTTTAGGAGTTGTAAGGGGTTAAAAACTGAAAATTCCTATTTTTAAACGCCTGTAACTTGAACACCTGTTCAAATTTTTTTGAAATAATACATACAAATTAAAGCTGCAATGCAACATTATAACTTTTATTTCTGTTAGTAACTTTTCGTAATAATATAGCGTTACCTTCAAAATTGACGAAAGTGTGACTTGATTTTTTTCAAATTTTTATAACGAATGAATTTTTATATGAATTTTGTTTTTACTCGATAATTTAAGATTGTTGAGGATATAATGCGTAGAACAAAAAAATGTATATAAATAAACAACATAACGGTTGCTTGAAGAATTTTTGTTTATATGATATTGATATACATACTTATATAATATCATGTTTATTTACATGTCGTATATGTCACTGATGAATGAATGATGTAATAATAAGAGCACATATACCCTGATAAAAAAATGCGCTTTTTCATAGATACACTTGTATATACATATATATATGTATGTATGTATATAGCGGCGTATTTATGTGTATTCTATTGTAATTATAAGAAATTATTCTATGAATGAAATGTTTTTAAAGAAATATTGCTATGTATGGCGATATATTTTAGATTTAGATGATTTCTTTATTTCCTTTTATAAATAGCTGCAATTCAAATATGTATAATATATAATACATAAGTCAATTAAATACAGAAAAATTATTTAATTTTATCAGGATTACAAAGTAATATTAATTATTATTATAATATAAAAAGGAAATAGTTATAGTGACATTTTCTATTTTACTGTGGTACAAAAATAGTGTTAAATGTCACTTCAATTCATATTTGTACTAATTAGAATAATAATAATATTATAAACTAGAAATTTTGAAAAGTTATGTAGGGTGAACAATTTAAATTAAATTAATTAGTATAAAATTTATTAAAATTTATTAATTAGAATTATATAATGCAAAAAATAAACTATAAACTAAACAAGATTCTCTAGCAAAATTTCAATTTCTTTATGCCCAAAATCCTTGAATTTTTGTCTTCCTTGGTACACTTATGAATTAAAACAAGTAAATGTAACAGTAAGTCGATGTAACCGACTTATTTATACCCTACACGTAAAAAATTCAAATTAAATTAAAAATCCATAAGTTATTTTAGCTAGGTATTTAATATAAGCTAAAAAAATAAATGCTTTTACAACCTTTGTACAAAATTTCAGGTTTCTATCTTTATTAAGTTCGAAGATATGCTTGTTAGGTCTTGGAAAGTGTGTGAAGGTACCCGGTTATCAGAACAGGATGGAATACTCTTATATCAAATTTCAAGTTTTTATATTTATTAAATTCGAAGATATGCTTGTTCGGTTTTGGGAGTTGTATGCGAGGTACCCGACCCACCACTCCAATTCATCTCAAATTTTAGGCAACTCAGGGATTCAGGAAACAGCAATCTCGTATCAAATTTGAAGCTTTTATCTTTATTAATTTCGAAGATATATTTGTTCGATTTTGGGAGTTGTATGGGAGGTATCCGAACCCATGGAGCGATTTCGTCCAGATTCGAACTTAGTCCTCCGTTCATTAGTCCAGTTATCGGACGGACGTACATCGCCAAATCGACTCAGGAGGTGATCCTGATTCAGAATATATGTACATGCCCATATCTAACTCGCTTCCTTTTGGTGGTTACAAACACCATACCAAAGTTAATATACCCTATACTTAATGTGTAAAGTATAAAAACTAAGAAATAAAAAGAATAAAAGTTGGCGTAAATATCTTAAATTAAAAAAATGGTGTTGATGATAACAATTTCTTACTTTTATTTAATTATTTTAAAAATTCATCTGAAGAAATTTATCAAATATACGTTCGTCATATGTCTGTTAAACTAAAATAAAAGCCAAAAGAATTTTGGAAATTTGTTAATATAAAATGTAAATGTGATGAATATTTATCTTTTATGAAATATTTTCGAATGAAATTATTTTTATCACCTATTCCCTTTTCTTTTAACATATTCTAAACCATATGTCACAGAACTAACTAAGTCACAAATGAACCAATACACAGAATGCATCACATGCATATAAATCATAATATATTGATCTTTCACAATCAAAAGATAAATTAAAACGAAAATAATATAAAAAATCAACGATGAAATTTTTTTACTTTTAATTGATAACTTATGTTGTTTATTGTCATTATATTTATAAGTATTTTTCATTATAATTAATACTTATTTATTATAATTATGAAATAAATGTATAATTATGTAGTATATTATGACATGTAAATTGTAAATAAAGTAAATTGTAACTTATCTTTAATTATAAGACATATCTTATTATAAAATTGTTTGAATCAAACTAAAAAATAAATAAATATCAGAACTCGATCTATCTTAAAAGGAAGTATAACTATTATCTATTCTTTTTCCATTATTATTAATAAAGTATTATATTTAATAAAGTAGGTACACATTAATATTATGTAATCAGATACTTGAAATTTATTCCTAATTTGGGTTAATTACTTTTATTTTCTTAAAAAATCTAGGTTTTAATAAAACCATAAAATATATATTCCCATTCATTTATTTGTTTATTGTACATTTTTATAAAAAGTTTATACATTATTAAAAAAGTTCACGAAATTACTTTATTTTCTTTAAAAAGTTACTTACAAAATTACTTTGAATTACGTTATCTCGGAAACCATTAGAAATAGACTCCCCCCCCAGAACAATTTTTGTTTGTTATGAACTTCTCTATGACCTCCGTTGCTCGTGATTTTTAAGTTCTGGACACCCTGTATAAATATATATGTGTGTTTAATTTATCAAATAATAAAAAATAATTTATGTAATAGCTATTACTTTACATTTTAACCGATTTATTGGTCATTTAATAAGAATTCACTTGCATTAAATTCTTTTTTGAATAATCAAGTCTTCATTATTATACATGCATATTATTTTTAATACACATTATTACACATATTGACCATATGGATAATGTTATTACGAGTTATTTTCTAATATAAACTAAATTTATAAAAAAAAAATAATGAAGCTATCAGAACAGTGAATTAGATACGTAATAATATGTACTTATGTATGTTTGTGTTGTACCTAGCTACATAATATAATTTCATTATGATACACCCTTATTTAACGTTTTTTTTTTGTTGGTTATTTTTCGTAAATATTTAATACCAGCTTTTAAAAATTTGTAAAAATCTTTTTTCAATTATTTTTGTACCTAAAATATTTTTAAACAACAAAATGCATGTTCGAAATAATAATTGGTTAAGAGCAAATTACAACTACATTTACAATTAGTTCTTCTTTTTTTGTTTTGCTTTTTTCAGGTATAACAAATAAAAATAAAAATGAAAAAAATCATCCAGTTAAAATAACACTCCTCTAATAAATATAAAAGCTTCAAATTGGAATAAACGGAAAAAAGGATAAAAGAATTTCCCAATATTATCTAAAACACACCCATTTAATTTTATTGTATAAGGACTAACTTATATTCTTCTTGTTATGTTATATTTGAGCGTATATGAATGCTGTATAAGGAATTTGGTGACAGTTAATTTTTATTCATGCTATTATGTGTTTCGGTATTATTTAATTAATAATTAAAGATTTATTAAGAAATTATTAAAAAAATATTAAAAAACAAGTGAGAAAATGATTACATATATTATGTATGTAGTGGTTGAAAATAATTATTATTCAAAATTAATTTAATAATAGGTATAAAAATGAAAAACATTTGTGCTTTTAAAATATTTTTTTAATATTTACACTTTAGTGTTTAAGTGACAAAAAATTTTTAACTATTTAGAATGTCGTCTAGTATAACTAACTCTTCGACATTTGAATTAAAAAATTCAAAGGATATATCTAAAACCAAAGCAATTTATACGATTGACCAAATACTAGGAACACATGTGGACAAAACCGGTAAGTAGTAGTATTACAGTAGGTACCATAAAGATTCGTATTACATCATTACAAATAATAAGTTTGCATCAAAATTATTAAAAAAATAAAAATAACAAACATGAATTCGATATAAATTAGCAGTCTTTGGTTTACATAAGTATAATTAGAAAAAGAGGGTATAAAATCAATGTGAAATTTAAAGTTAATTAAGTATACATTTACATCAATTCTACCATGCTAAAAATAAAGCTATTTATTTTCAGTTTCACAAATCATAATTAAAAAAGAATAAATTTAATCTGCATCCCATTCTTTTTAGCCACTTAACTTTAAATGATATTCATTCGGAAATGAAACATAATAATCACCATTTCAATGTAAATTACTCTTTTCCCCACAGCTATAAAAAACTGATTAACTGAGATTTTGTATACAAAATTATAAAGTACTACATTAGAATGTAAAAGCAATATATAAATTCAAATTCAATATTTTTTGTTAAATATTCTTGAGAGAGTAATAAAATGTTATGAAAACTTATGAAATAATGAACCACTTTGATCTCAATTGTAATTGATGCATTTATAATTTAACAATTATACAATTAAGGGTATAGAAACATTAAATATAAATAAGTACGAGTTAAAAGTTGTTTAATTTTTTTGCGATAAATCGAAATAATAAAAAGGCAATTCAAAGTCTTTAAATTTTTTGAAAATTCTAAAGGGGTACTATACAACAAAAAGTCCACACATGGATAAGAAAAAAGAACCAGCTATTTTAAGAAATAAATAAAATTGGTTTTGTTAAAAAAGGGGGATGAAACAAGAGATTTCTTTTTCTTTTAAATAAGTAATTGCTTTTAATATTTGGATGCTACACAAGTACATGCTTTAAATACATTTTAAATATTTTATTATTTTAGTTTATACTTTTTCTGTTACTTTTAAACTATTATTACATTTGTTTTGGGGAATAATAATCAAATAGGTGATAAGTAAAAGGTGTTTAATTGTATATTTAATAATACAAATAAGGAAATATGGGAAGGGTGAATTTTTCTATTTGTTTTTATCTCATATCTCGAATCATCTGAAATATTTTGTAATATAAAGGAGAACAAATTAATTTATATTAGAAAATTTATTTGTTTTATTAATTAAGTATAGAAACCAATATAAAATACACAAACATCTGATGATATAATATTTGAAAATTTTAATATTTCATTATTTTAATTAATAATAATTTTAATTCTTAAGCTGTAAAACTAATTTTGATATAAACCATTTGAATTTGAAAAAGCTGAAAATAATAGACTCTGAAATGATGCAATGCTGCGAAGTCCTGTATTCTCTAGGAGAGATAAATGAAGTTAAGTTAAGAAGAATGGAGCTGAGACTTTTAACGAAAATAGGGAGAGAGATAATAGGATAATTTCTCTGGAGTGGTTGATACTCGACCAGGGAAAATTATACGAATTATGAGGGGAATAGGTTAGATCGATGTGATGAAGTGGCAAACGGAAGACTGAGCAGGTGAGTATAACGGTTAGTGGTGCCTAGCTGTTGGAGTAGTTATATACCTCTCCTACTAAACAATAACTAACAATTATAAAAATAATTTGTTATGGTTTTAAAAATAATATAGATTTATTGTAGCTGTTCTTTAAATAGAACACCCTTTAAGTTCAGGAAATATTAATCAGATTTCTTATTTATTTCAATAAATAACAACATAATAATATATAATAAATAAAGTTAATATGTGTTAAATTATTTAATTTTATTTATATATTAATTGAGTTTACCGTATTTATAATATTAACAAAATATTTTTCTATTACTGTTAAAATTTCATAAAATAATATTTGTTTTTCTTACATTACACTCAAAATTAAACATTTTTATTATTATATTAATTTATTTATATATTAATTGAGTTTACCATATTTATAATATTAACAAAATATTTTTCTATTACTGTTAAAATTTCATAAAATAATATTTGTTTTTCTTACATTACACTAAAAATTAAACATTTTTATTATAAAATAAATTAACTATGATAGTCTCACAAATTCAAAAAAATAATGCAAACGTTTATTCTTAAATCACAATAAAATATTTATTTAAGTTCCAGATATAAACTAATAATGAAAAACATTAAAATATCCCACCTGTTTGTGCATTAGATCTTTAGACGTGTTATTTCTTTGTATATATTTACTGCTTCAATATGATTTTGATAAATATGAATTTTATATTCCTCTGAATTGTTACTTTCACAATATTAGCAAAAAAATATGCAAGGAATATATTAGATATTAGAAATAATTGTAACCGCATAACTTCTAATTGTGGTTGAATTCAAATTGCAGAAGGATGAATTTTACTTGAAAATTAGTGAAATTGGAGTGCAAAATCTATTAAATAAAAATATTAGCAAAATACAATTAATAAAGGTTTGACCAAAAAAAAAGTTCAAATTTTAAAAAGTTTTGAAATGATAATTTTTCAAATAGACATTAATATAAATATTTTTTTTTTAGCGCATTTCTCTGCCAAATATGTGAACAGTAAATTACACAGCCTTTCCTTTTCAGGAGTGGCTGTAAATGCCGTAAGGGGAAATAATTGTGGGATTCGAGTCCACACTCCCTCGCTAGTCCACACTCCCTTACCCACCAGGCCACCGATGCCCCCAATAATATTTTTTTTATACCATTTTGAAATAACAAAAAGTAATAGTTTTCTTTGAAAAAATTTAGCAGATTACATTCTACTAATATTGGAATATGATTGCTATTGAAAAATAATGTTTTTTGTTCTTTAGTTTTTAAAAAATTTTAGTACCACTATAGCGATGAACAGTCAATATTTTCTTTAATCTTCAGTTTACTTTAAGTAAAATATTTAAATATATGGATAAATACATAATATGATACCATTTCCCATTAATTTAGAAATTAATTAGAACGACGAAAATACTATTTAAAGTGAAGTTTTAAACATTCGACATATCATCGTGTGGACCGTAGATAAATGTTTGTATTATGTTAAAACCTATATAATAGTTTTGAGTAAACGGAAAACAAGGTTTGAAGCTCTGTATTTCGAAACTTATGTGGAAAATGTTCCCCAATTTTGGAAATCATTAGATAACATAATTACCGTATACCCTATTTATATAATTTATAATTACCGTAGTACCTTATAAAGTTTTTGGTGTTTTTTTTTAAATCTTCGAAATTTATAGTAACTATAATTTAACAAAAACTTCAAAATAAGAATGTCGTATGTTAATTATTCGTAAGAAATATTTTTTGCGTAATACATACGACAGTTTCTTACTTGATATACAACAAATTAGTTCCAAAATGATAATAATAAATGTTGTATGTTAATATTGCCATTTTGAGTGATTAAAATAAGGTATAATGTTGATTGTTGAATCAAATAGTCTGTATTTTTGTTTTTTACTTTTATCTTAAAATATCTTCACGTATTTTTATAATCACTTCCAGGGACTTGCAAATAATTTTTTAAATATTAAAATTAATTACAAAATTTTAGTATCACAAATAATTATTAATAACATAAATTATTGGCTTTAGTTCAATTAATTACATAACAAAACCACTTCTTAGTCTTTATTAATAAATATTTATTTTATTTACTAATTTAGTGTCAAGATTTTAAAAAAATTTTAATTTTTACAAAATATAACTTACTTATTCATATGTCAATAATTATTTATAACATTATTTAATGAAATTCAAGAAAATTCTTTAAATAATATTCAAAATATAACAAAAAAATTGTAATTTAGCAAAAAAAGCGGCAACGATTAATCGATTACGCTCCATATTTAACCAAATACTAATTTACTTTTTTAAATTGGAACTTCCCTAACTAGTATCTTCCTAAACTCGAACTTCTCCTGAACTCGAACTATTTTGATGAATTTAAAATTTTGTTTCAATTGTTTACATATATTAATTAGTTTCTCTTTAACTCGAATAAATCTTTTTAACTCGAATTTTTATATTAGTCGAACTATTTAATGTCATTTTGAGTAAAAAAGTTTCCTTAGCTCGAACTTTTTGTTGAAATAAATTGAAAACAAAATATAACTTTTGTTATTCATTTTGTTTTTTTGTTATCATCCTCTCATTTCTGTTTTAGTTTTGATCACTATTTGTTAACATGATGTGTATAGTTACATACTTTTACATTTTTACATATTTGATAGTTATAAACATTCAGTTCAGAAATAACATATTTTTTGTGTTTGTTGTAAATTTGAAAATTAAAATGCCCGGTAGAAAATTAAAATATTTATCTTTAAAAAAAAAAAATTAATTTAATTATGCTTTGTGCAGCTTTTTTTAAGTCTCTATTACTCGAATTCACTTTAACTCGAACCAATATCTGAACATTTAGAAAGTTTGAATTATAGAAGTTTCCCTGTATTTATTATCGTTTACATGTAAATTGCTATTAACACACGGCAAATTAATAATAATACATATTTGAATATTTATGTGTGGTATGTGAAGACATACAACCATTTATTATTATAACCTTGTATTAATATGTTGTAAGTTAAACCACAGATTAAATATATTATACAGACGAACAGTTTCATATAAAAATTTTAAGTCTTTTTTAGAAGCCAGCATGAACATTTTTTTGGAGCCAGACTAAGTATTTTGATATTTAAATAGCAAAAACAAAAATGTATAGAATATTCTTTTGTATTTTCTATTTTTGTAATTTAAATATTCTAAAATACTTAGTCTAGCTCCATAAACTGCTTAGTCTGGCTCCAAAAAAAAACTAAAAATTTTTATATGAAACTGATCGTCTGTATAGTTTATTTAGTCTGTGGTTAAACATAGCACAATGTATTACAGGAAAGAGCAAATAATATATAGAATATATATATAAAGAGCAAAAAAAAAAGATGTTGTATGTTGCATTTTTTGGCAACATACGCGAAATTAATATTCAAACTGTTATAAACTAATTACTTACGACAATTTAATATTGAATATCTTAATGGTAGAATATATCGAAAACCGGACAACAGCATTTAAAAGAGCAGAAAAAATTACTTGAGAAACGTTCATAATGTAAAATTGTCCAAAATACTACTTATCACAATAATTTATCCACACGACGATATATATAATATGTAAAAATAATATATTGAAACTTTTTATATCTATGTTATCTAAGACAAGGATAACATACATGGATACAGTACTTATATCCATAATATTATATATTATTTATTAGAATAGATTAATAAAGGGTTTTTCATTTTATCTAATTTTAAATATATGTACATAATATAAAAAAAGAGAATAGAAAAGGAAGACACGAGATATAATAAAATGACTTTATAAGATCAAATTAATTACCTAATCTTGAAATGTGGTCAGGAAATAATTACAGCAGTAATTATATATCAATATTATATGAAATAAATTTATTTTACCAATTCAAGCCAATATGTAAAATATGATGTATGGCATTAAGTATGGTATCAACCTGGTACGAGCAAGTTAGAAAATAAGTTATATAACTAGGTTTCAACAAAAATTTATTGTTTAACCCAATTCCAACAATCGTAATTCGATTGAGAAAACGGTGACAGTAATATCCATGCTTTGAGACTGACCCTTTAGGAAAATTAAAAGTTACAAAACTAGGTTTCTAATTGTTAAATAGATTTGTAATTGTAAAGATCTTATTAAATAGTTAGGACATAAAAAGCAGTAAGTTTTTCTCTTTTTATAAGATAGAAGTACTTGTATATACTGGATAACCGCGGCCATAAAAAGCAGTAAGTTTTTACTTTTTAAAAGATAGAAACACTGAGCAACCGTAGTCTAGAATCAGAAGAATCTTCTTACATAAAATTACGAATACCATTTATCAGCCGTTTGTTGACCTACCAATTATTTTCAAATATGTTAGCGAACTACTTTTTATTTTAGTTGACATGTTTCTTGAAGGACAGTTTTGTTTCGGAAGTTAACTTTACCACCTAAACATAATTTATTAGTTAGATATTGAAGGATCAAATATAGAGAATTTCCTTTTTCTAAATTTTCATGACTACATCTTTTTTCTTATAGGAACTTGAATTCATTAATAATATTGTATCATGTTGTAAATAATAAAATAGAAAATACAAATATTTTTGAAATTGATACGTTAATTAAAATAATACAGGAAGCAACATTTTTATGTACAATGTCAGTTAGGACTAGAAATAATTCTTGGATAACACCGTTGATATATGAAAAATTAGAAAAATACTATATGATAACCATAAAAAAGATCCTGAGAACTGATTAAAGGATAAAATAAAAACAATTCAAGAAAAATGTGGAAAAATTAATAAAGAAAGCAAAAACAAACCATATCAATAGAAGTATTGAGAATACCGGAAGTAACTCTAGAAAACTGTAGAAAGTATTAAATAATTCTATAAGCAATTCTAACGAGGTAATTTCTGAACATATTACTAGTGTGGTAAAAGTAAATGGAAAAAAGACAAAGGATGAAAATGATACGGCAAACACGTTAAATGCATATTTTAATGAAGTAGGATAATCTGTTATTAAAGAAATAAAAAATATAATGTAGTTAATAATTCTGTTCAACATAAAAGAAATAGCCAAACGTTAGTTCTATTCCCAGTTAGGGAAACAGAGATTTATAAAATTATTATGAAGTTAAACATAATTTATCTGACACATGGCGCAGTGGTTAAGTCGCCAACCTTTCAATCGAAGGGTCTTGGGTTCAAACCCCGGTCAGGTCAAAAATAAAAAATATGTAGTACTTTTATATCGAAATAATGTATATCATTAATATTAGTAATAATAACAATAATAATATTAATAATAATAATAATAATAATAATAATAGTAATAATAATAACAATAATTATAATAATAATAATAATAATAGCTGCTACAGTGGAGCCATCTTTGGTTACATCATGCAAGTAAGGTGTTATATACTGCTGCATGTTGTAATTCACGGATGGCGCTGACTCTGTAGTAAAATAATAACAATAATAGTAATAATAATAATAGTAATAATAATAGCTGCTACAGTAGAGCCATCTTTGGTTATATCATGCAAGTAAGGTGTAATATACTGCTGCACGTTGTAATCCACCGATGGCGCTGACTCTGTGGTAAAATAATAATAATAATAATAACAATAATAATAGTACAATAATTATAATAATAATAATAATAATAATAATAGTAATAATCATGCAAGTAAGGTGTAATATACTGCTGCACGTTGTAATCCACCGATGGCGCTGACTCAGTAGTAAAATAATAATAATATTAATAAGAATATTAATACCAATAATAGCCGCTACAGTGACATTGGGGTTGCTTCAATAATTACCTCATGTAGTAATATATATACTACTACTACATGTTGTAACTGTTGTGACGGCTTTAGTCACTGTTAGGAAAAGAATAATAGGCGGATTCATTGTTTTCTTACAGTCCCACTCCCAATTCAATGTCGGTATCCATTTTCCTATCCTTTCCAATCCCTACTCCCTAGCCAATATACTGCGTTCGCAGGTAAGGGTTTCATCCCACTTTATTGGCTAAAGGAGGTGGTGGGTTTAGTCAGTAAGAATCTTACACTACCAAGAGGAAATTCTTGGTGTCTTTGGAAGACTCCCACCTCCCTTAGGAAAAAAAAAAACAGAAATTGAGCTCCCGGACTAGATAAAATAACAGTAAAGGATTTACAAGAATTAGTTGTCATCATCAAACAACCTATAGCAAAATTGATCAATAAATAAATCCTTTATGCAAGAAACATTACCAGATTCATTAAAAAAAAGCATATATAGTTCCGATTCATAAAAGTGGTTCAAAAAATGAATGTGGTAATTATAGACCAATTTCCATATTGAATTCAATTTCCAATATATTTGAAAAATCAATTAATATTAGGTAAAAGAAGGTTATTTTAAAAACAGTTGGTTTTGATCCAAATCAGTATGGTTTCCTAGAAAATAGGAAAATAGTGGTGCAGAATCCGCAATTACAGCTACGTTAGAAAAATATTATGATGCACTTGATTAACGGTATTTTGTGGGTGCAGTATTTATCGAGCCTTCGATGTAGTAAATCATAGTAGACTAGTTAATTTCCTAGAAAAGCTGGGTATAAGAGGTAATTGCAATCTTTTATTAAAAAGTTACTTAACAAATCGAACTCTGTGTGTTAAAGTGAACGAAGTGATGAACTTACTATAAAAACTGGTGTACCACAAGGTTCTTTCTTAGGACCGTTGTTATATCTCTTATATATTATGAATATACCGAACAATAATATTATTTCAAACTATAATGTGTATGCAGATGATACTAACATCATAGGAAAAGCTAAATCGGTAAAAGAACTAGAAAATATACTAAATCAGGATCTAAATACAACAATTGAATTGAAAGAGCAGATAACGTAAAATATCTTGGAACAACTAGTGAAAGAGCAGATAACGTAAAATATCTTGGAACAACAATTGATGATAATTTGAAATTGAACAATCATATAAAAAACATGAAGAAAAAAGTGATGCCTATTATATTGGCTAAAAAAAGATCTGGCGGCATTCCCAATTATACAGCTAAGCTTATCTATAATGGCCACATTTTTTCAAGAATAAGGTATAATATATGTAGTTGGAGTCATTGCTCAAATTTTCGTATTAACGAAATTGGTATTTTAATTAACAAAGCGCTTAAAATTGTTTTCAAATTTAATCCCAGAACTATTACTAATTATCTATATAAAACAATTAATGAATTAGATATAAACCAATTAATCTATTTCTAAAAATGCAAATATATTTATAAAATTCTAAATACTAATCTTAAATCAAACTTAATTTTAAAGAATAGAGAAAATATATAAACACAATACTAGAAATAAAAAAATATTGAAATTCCTAAGGCTAGAATAACAATGGAACAAAAAAGTTTAAGATGCAGTGTTATTAAAATGTTTAATTCATTACCAATAGAAATTAGAAATAGTCCGAAAATGGTTCCATAGAAAACTTAATGAACACGTAAAAAATTTTAGAAATTAAAGGTTGAAATAAGTAAAAAGTTAGTTAAATAAAAAAATTTAATTACAAATTAGTTATAAATAATTTTTTAGTTGTAAATTTTTGTTTATTAGATTGTAATTTTAGTTTTAATTATATAATATCTTATACATAATTTTATATAGGTACATTGTAAAATGATCTGAAATTAAAATATAAATAAATAAATAAAAAAAAAAACATGTAGTCAATGAAAATATTTTGTATTAGAATATATGTAATGTATTAAATGAAGAATTAATTGTATTAGAATATATGTAATGTATTAGAATATATGTATGAATATAAAAGTTAGATCGAGATTCGAGAAAAGTAAATTCGAGATTCTGAATTCGACATTAACATACCAAATTATTAAAACATTTTACAGGATAAATTTCAAATTATCAAGAATTCGATTGAAATTCAAAATAAAATGAAATGTAATCTTGAAACAGGTTTTTTTAACTTCGTCCTATGTAATGTATATGATGTTATATTGTTTATTGAATAATTCTAATAAAATTAGAGTAGGTACACAATTTTTTGTTTAAATACATATTATACATTTACGGAAAAACAAAATTTTAAAGAATCAATACTAATAATAAGTTTGAAAACAGATTATAAAAACGAAGACTATATGAATTATTTTAATAAAAAATCTATATCAAGGTTTAATTTTAACATTTTTGAAAGAAATATTACGTTTCAAATGCCCTGCTGAGTAATTGTAAACATTTTTATCTTTAAGGATTAGGTATACTGATTGTTACTGATGTTATATTTTCTGTACAAAATTATTAATGTTCAAAAAAAAAACAAAATTTCTTTATTTGGTTAAAAAAAACAAGCTGGTTTTAGTGACAAAGGCAGAAATGTATGCTTTTCATGTATTTAAAAATTTTATTCATTCTGTACAACTAATCAATTTAAAAAAAAAAAGAAAAAAATAATAATTCCAGCAAATTTAGTAATTCTGAGTGGGAAATATAAATATACTTCTCTTCTTAACTGAAGAGATTACATTTCACTTACATATATTTCAATATGATTGTTGTTATTATTCGACTGTTATTTACAATTTCAAAATATTTTCCGTCGGTTTTCCGTTTAAGAAAAAGATTTGAAACAAAATTATTTCAATTGAAATGTGATAACAACAATGGCGAAAATATTTCAGATCAAAATCATTTATATTGATCTGACTCAAGGCATAGCGGTTAGTCGCGCCAGATTTTCAATTGTCGCCAGATTTTCAATTGTATAGTCTTGATTTCGCCGGATTTTCAATTGTATAGTCTTGGGTTCAAACCCCGGTCAGACCATATAAATAAAAAAAAAATGTAATAATTTCATATAAATAGTAATAATGTATATCGTATAATTAATAGTAATAATAATAACAATAATAATTTTTTATTTTGCTTTTTAGTGCAGTACAGTGACAGTGTAATAATTACCTCATGCAGTAATGTTGTAACGGCTATAGTCAGTGTTAGAAAAATAGTAATAATAATACACGAATTCATTGTCTCCTTGCAGTCCCACTTCCAATTCGATGTTTCCGTATCCTATTTCTTATCATTTCCTATTGCTTAGCCAATATACTGCATTAGCAAGTAAGGGCTCCATCCCATTATATTGGCTAAAGGGGGAGGTGGGTTTAGTCAGTAAGAATCTGACACTAAAAAGGGGAAATTCTTGGTGTCTTTGGAAGATTCCTACTTAAAAAAAATTTTAAATAATAAGTTCCTCAACAAAATTTTATAGGAATCAGAAGTTTTTATTATTATTTTGAAAACTTTTATTCAACAACAATCATAACAGTTAACTTATCTTTTGTAAGCCGCTCTATGTTATATATATTCTAAAGCTCAATTACAAGTATTAATTGAAAAATTATAAAATTTAAATGCAAGTATTAACTGAGTGAATTTTTGGTTTATTTTTCAATATTATTGTTGAAGTTATAAGTTATAATCAATCACGTGTACCAAAGGTAGTTTATATTATTCTCATTTAGAAAATGATTATGTTTATTAATGAACAATATTTTTCTAATTATTACTTTATATAATATGAAATAGCGACGGGAATCAAATACACAAAATTCAAATTTTTTTTAAATTTAAACACATATTTGTTGTATAGAATTATCTACTTGAATTTATTTTCTCTGTTCTTACTTAATTTAATATATCTCACCACTATTGTTTTATTTTTCTGGTATTTGGACTTACATTTTCTAAATGAAAAATCTTTTGTTTTTAATTTTTAACCAACCTTTCGTTTAATTTTTAAACTTCATCAGGGATCAAAAAATAAAAATGTTGTTTTTTTTTGTCACATATGAATTTAACCATTTAAAATTGCACATTAAACATTGAAAAAATTAAACAAATTATAAAATTGCATAATCATAGGATATTAATGAAAATTCCTAGTGTTTTTGATGTTAAGAATCCCACCAGTATTTCTCAAAATATCGATGTAAAAACTATAGAAGCTTATGAATCATTGTTGGAGAATGGTGTCCCAAGTGGGTTCAAAGACTTAAATATTATAATTTTGGACGATTAATCATTTACAGAAAAAGAATTAGAACACATAAAAATTGAAATAGAGAAGATGAAACAGAATCAAATAAGCAAGCATCTTGAAATATGTGGAGTGAAATCAATTCCCCCTGAAGCTGACCTGAAGTCTATAGTGCAAGGAATGGCGCAAGAAGTCAATGTTACACTGACAAGTGAGGATATTTTGGAGATCTACAAAGTTGAGAACCACCTAAAATTGTAGTGAAGTTTAGGGATTTGAAAACAAAGAATTCATTTATGGATGCAACAAAAAAGAAATCAAAATTAATTTCTAATATTAGGAAAAGTGTTTGAAATGTAACTAAAACTCCTTCTTCTATTGATGCGGAGAACGAAAAAAATCAAGATGGAATAATAAATAGAAATATCTTCATTAACCGTAAATTAACATCATATTTCAGCTTATTATTTAGGAAAGCCAGGGATTTAAAAAAAAAAAGAAGAAAATCGAATTTGTTTGGGTAAAAACTGGCAATATTTTAATAAAAAAATCAGCAAACAGCAAGACAATTCAAATAGTACAAGAAGAAAATCTGCATGTCTAATAGTAATTGTTATGAATTGCCATTTAGTACCCAACTAAAAAATAATTTAGAAGATAGTAACGAAATAATATTTAATGATCAAAGTTCACTGAAAATACTATACCTAAATGCTAGAAGTATGAAAAATAAAATTTACAACATACTTTATCTGTTACAAATAAATACAATATCCATATTATATTGGTCAGCGAAACATGGATTTTGGACAAGGAATGTGAATTCTTCAATATTAAACATTATACGAAGGTGTTATCGTGTAGAACAACAAGAACTGGAGGTGGAGCTGGAGTATTTCTACATGAAAGTTTAAAGTACGAAACGCAAGAGGTATACTGTAACGAATACAACAGTTTGATTAGCTTGAATTTGTCTTTTAATAAATTACAGCATAACATTACTACAATATATGGACCACCTGAAAAAACACTACCAATGGTTAACGCTTTTCTTGAGAAATTTGAACAACATTTTGAAAAACTAAAAAGTAAAAAATCATTTATCATCGGTGATTTTAACTTTAATATTAATGATACATCAAATGGAATGGTTGAAAAATATAAAAATCTGGTAGTGTCAAATGGTTTCACTTTCTGCAACAGCACCACAACAAGGCCACAATCTAATACTTCCCTGGATCATGCATTAACAAATAATCTTAGG
Organism: Poecilobothrus nobilitatus; assembly: GCA_947095535.1. Taxonomy (NCBI): domain Eukaryota; kingdom Metazoa; phylum Arthropoda; class Insecta; order Diptera; family Dolichopodidae; genus Poecilobothrus; species Poecilobothrus nobilitatus. Next base: position 176,444,213 of record OX352772.1, read on the forward strand.
GTAGAAATATTTATCTCAACATTCAATCATGATATATCGGATCAACTTGGAATTGTTGAGGAAATAAATAACCTAAAAGTAAATAATAATAAACAAAAACAAGTACAAAAAAAAAAATTATAATTAGTGATAATGTCAAAACTCAGCTGAAAGATTTACATATCAACGAATGTGACATTAACAATTATGCGACTAAGCTGACATCTAGAGTAAAAAAAAATGATTGATGGCGCTACTGTAATTAAAGGAATAAATAAAACAAAGGAAAAGTATGTAGCCCCGTGGATAGATAAAGATTGTATGTAAAAATAGGACTTTTGGAATTTTGAGGAGCCCTTTATAACTAAGAAAAACCGTTAACAAACGTAAAAACATGTTACTTGAGCTTTAATTTTTATGTCAGGCCGAAGAAAAATTTGTACAGGTGCTTAACTTGCAGGTGCCTAAAAATAGCAAATTTTCAATTTTCAGCCCTAATACCTCTTAAACAGGGAGTGGCGCAAAAAATTTTTCTAAGAAAACTTATTTTAATTCCAAAAGTTCTTTCTGCTCTCAAAATTTCAAGTTCCTATCTAAAGGCGTGCCGGAGTTATGAAAAAAGAAATTTCATGCAAAATGTGGTTTTCACATAACGATAAATTTAAATAGTAAATTACAAGATATTGCAAAATTTTAATATTGATTTGTGTAGATAATAAAATTTCCGGTCTTCTGGCTGTTTTAGATTGCAAAACTATTACGCAGAGCCTGAGATATATACATCTAAAAACATCTACAAACATCTAATCAACTTTGAAATATATTACTGTAGCTTTAATTTTTATATCTTTCCGAAGTAAAATGTGTACAGCTTTCTAAGTTACAGGTGTTTAAATGTACCAAATTTTCAATTCAATGAGCCCTAATAGTTCATAAACAGCAGGTGGCCCAAAAAAATTTTCTGAGCAAACTTATACTAATTCTTAAAGGTCTTTCAAGCCTCTATCTAAAAGCGTGCCGAAGTTATGAAAGTAGAAAAATCATGCAAAAGTTGCTTTTCATATAACGGTAAATTTAAATACTAAATTTAAAAAAATTATATAATTTTGATATAATTTACAAAGATAAAGGAAATACCTGTCGTATGACGTTTTCAGATTGAAAAAATCTTAAACGGAACATAAGATATATGCATTTAAAAATAGGGCTTTTTCAAAGTTTGAGGGGTTATACCTCCGTAATGGATTGGGCTACATAAAAAAGTTGTTCCACAAAATTATTTTTTTTGATGAGACCTACCAATGGTTAAAATTTTTTTCTCTATCTTTAATGGTGTGGAAGTTTTGTAAACAGACGGACAGACGGACGGATAGGCGAACGGATTGACAAAGTGAAACTAATAAGCACATTTTTTCAAATTTTTTTTGGAAATGTGCTAAAAACCTTAAAGTTGGTCAGATCAAAACAAGTTCTATGTGCAAGGTTATTCCTCTTTATTTGTGTAACAACTTTTTCTTAATAATTTTTCTCTTAATATTTTCCTATTACGAAATATTCGTAAAAAACTAAAAAATTGTACTAGTAAACTGCCACTTACGGTTGTCCGATTTGCTCCAGAAGCTCATCAATCCGAGAAATTTACATCAAATCCTTAGATATGAAATTTCAAAAAATTCCACTCAGTCGTGTAGACTGTACACGTGTCCACACACATACCCACACGCACACACTTTTTTTAAAGCCTTCTCCGCACCGGAGTAGTGCATATTTGCCAAAATATCGAGTACAATTTTTTAGTATGAAAACAATACCTACCTTATATTATACATAATTGTATGCGGCCGGTAAAAATGATTGGCTTATTTAAAGATGAAAGTAATGGAAAAATTATGAAAGAATTTATATGCCATAAAAAAATTAGGGTTCCATTTGTAATTTATGCTGATTCAGAAAGTTTGCCGGAACCTGTTTCAACATGTGAACCTAGTCCTAAAATTCCATCAACAAATATTAAAAAACATATTTCTATCGCTTTTTCATATTATATCAAGATTTCACAGGGTTTATTCCATAATAAGATTTCACAGGATTTATTCCATATAAAGTTTCTAAGCAGTTTTCAGTAAACAAACCGTTTGCTCTTTTCTAATTTATTAAATTAGTGCTGCATTATTTCTTTTTTAACAGCTTTTATTGAACTTACTCGTGGTTAAAGGAATCGTGGAATCTTGCAAGCTATTTCAGACTCACTTCCCGTTGAGCTATATACTTGAAATTTTGGACACAGTTTAGATTCCGGTGACAATACATGATTCTATAATAATAATACCAAAAAACGGTAAAGAAGTTAACTAAATTAGCAAAATAAAATTTTCATACAAACATATTCAGATATTCAGATTTTAACAGAATTATTACAGAGTAAAATAAAAATATGAAATTTGCCTTGACATGTATTTGTTTCCTTGTTGCCTTTTAATTAGGTGAAGACAAAACTAAATATTTAGGTATATGTATATAATTTTATACATTTAGTTTATAAATTTTCCTCTTTCATGAAGCACACAAACAAAGAAACAGCAATCATCTTTAAATTTTTGTTGTTATAAAGATTTGATTTTAAAATAAAATTTGCTGTGAAAGGTAGATACGAATGAAATGTATGTATGTTAACATAAAATTTTTTTGACCTTAAAAAAATTTTTATTTGAGGTTTTGTTTGTGTTAGTGGACTAAATTTTTAAACTCTAAAATTTTGGTTTAAAAACTTACTGCTAAAAATCCCCACCACAAATTTAGTTTATAGGCAAGACGGAATAAAACGAAGGTAAAAGTAAAAAATAACGAAAGAGGACACTACTCGTGTGGAATGGCTCATTAGCATTTAGTAATAATATTTTGTTAATATTCTTTTTTTTAAGCAAAATCTCATTTCGTTTAGGTACATAATTTTATTCTTTTACTTTAAAATATGTGTATGTATGAAATTAATTCTGTAATGTAGCAAACAAACTACCGAACTTTTGTTTTTGTTTTCTTTTTTCAAGATTCATCGGCAATTTTTTGTGTTGTTTATGTTTTACTTGAGTTAAAATTTGGATCAAAGAACATTATCATAGACAAATAATTAAAACATTAGAAAAAATAACTTGGGAAGAAATCACTCTTGAATGTAATAATAAAAATAATGGTCGCGTTCAGAACGATTTTTTTATCTAGCGCTACATGAATTTTGCAGCAAGAAAATTTTACGCTAAATTATGTAGCGACTTTTTATTGATGTTTATGTGTTTACATTTAATGCCAAAAATTTTTGTTTACAAAATTTTGTGAGAAATTTTGGATTTCAAGCATTTTTTTAAAAATTGATAAATTGAGAGATAAAAAATATAAGATTTAAAAAACAAAAATACGATTTAAATAAAATAAAAATATACGAAATGTCACACAAAGTTAAATGTCATTTAATTTTGCTGCAAATCGTTCAGTACAAACATGCAGCGCTAAATGCTACACCGCTGCAATTCTGTATAGCGCTAGATTCTCCTGAACGCGACCAATGTTAATAAAATGTATAATCAAAATACATATGTATGTATAATGGAAATGTTATCTATACGACTAAACCGTACACTTGGCTATGGTTGTATTGTATGTACACATTTTTCATTCTTTTGTTTATGTAGTTGTGTTTTGTTTATGTAGTTGTAGTTTTTTTGTTTTACTTTGATTGCTTTAAATTGAATACAGATAAATAAAAAGAAAAAATCAAAAATTATTTGGTTTAGACATAAGCTACAATAATGTTTTCACAGGCCCTGACGTAGAGAGAAAGCTTTGAAATAGTGGTAAAGCTTTCTTAAAAATTTACACGTATTCTTATGGAAATAGTAAAAAATTAAATAGTGGTAAAGCATAAACCTAAATAACTCAAAAAATAATCATTTTTTCAAATTTCTTCCAAAGGCCACCATCAAATTTCATCTTTAACACATCTTTTGATGTATTCAAATTTAAAATATTTAAATATTTTAATTAAAAAATTATGTTTTAAAAAAATACCCCCATTTATTTTCCCAAGGATAAAGCTCCTTAACAAAACTTGAATGAGAGCGCAACAAATTCGTAAAACCAATTTTATCAAGAATTTTGTGTTAGAAATTAAGTTAGAAAATTTTAATTTAAAATAAAAAAATTACTATTATTAATAAAATAAACTAAATATCCATACATAAAAAATAAATATTTAAGTATGTTATATATTAAAATTATTCTCATTTCCACACCAACTATGAGGTAAAAATATACCTTTGCTAGTTTTTAAAACTAACAAATAACAAAAAAAAAATATCGCAATAAATATTATCACATATTACTCTTTTTAATTATTATTAAATATTTTTAATTTTCTATTTTATTTATTGCTTTTAAGTATTGTTATGTTGTTTTGTAAAATTATTTAATAAAATATTAGCGAAAGTTTTACTTATTTGGAAAACCATATCAGTGTTGTTATAGAAACTTTTGTCAAATCGTACACTAAATCGTTTCAAAATCGTATTTATCGTATTTTGTATTTTGCAATGGCTACCAGTGTTGCCAGTTCAAAATTTTCAATCCGGTCAAATTTGATCGTTTGACTGGAAAAATTTTTTAAAAATCTGGTCAAAAAATTCAGTCAACAAGATTTTAGTGTACAATCCTGTCAAAAAACCGGTGGAAATAAAAACGTTATTAAGAAAACGGGCTAATCTTTTGTTGCTGTATTTATGAAGTTGTAAAATACTTAAATAAAAGAAAAAATAAACAATATGTATTTAACAATATGTTTAAAAATAAACAATATGTATTTTATAAAATAAACAAAAAAAATTACTTCATAAATTCAACAAAAACCTTATTTCATAAATATAATTACACTTTGGGCATTGTAAAAAATAATTTAACTTGAGCTTGGTGACTTAACTATATAATATACATATATCATTAAATACAGGAACATAATAAGCAAAAAAAAAATTTCATAAATAGAATTACGTACCTTATTTGCGAGAAGGTACGTTCTACATTTGCAGAAGAATGGGACAAGAATAATAAATGAAAACATTTTAACATCAAAGGAAATGAAAACCGCCCATCATTTCTCTTAATTTTAGAAATTTGCTTCCAAAACTCTTCAACTCAATTTCTTCGTGAGATTCGCCAAATATATTAACAAAATTAAGATTTTTAATTTCCAGAAATCCTGAATCAATAGTTTGCAAATCTGATGGCTAGACTAGATTTGGAAATAAAAATAGATTCGTACCAACCCTTATTTAAATTGGAGAGAAAATGCTCCAACAAATCGTGCCATCAAGCTGATGGTTGATAAATTTTTTAGAAACTGGAACTGTTCTTGATAACAGAGGCAACATTTATCAACGTAGTGGCCGTTCAACCGAGAATGTAGCAGCTGTGAGCAGAAGTGTTGAAGAAGATCCACAAACTTCCATTCGTCATCGTTCGCAGCAATTAAACATCAAACTATCCACATTATTCAACATTTTGCATCGTGATCTCCATTTAAAGGCTTATAAGATCCAGCTGACGTAAGAATTAAAACCAACTGACCATGCATTACGTCGGCAATTCGTTTCTTGGGCAATCGAAAAACAAGAAAAAAATGAGAATTTTTTAAACAAAATAATCTTCACCGACGAAGCTCATTTCCAGCTCAATGGCTACGTCAATAAACAGAATTGCCGCATTTGGGGTGAAGAGAATCCAATGGTTATCTTAGAGCAACCAGTACATTCACAAAAAGTTACGGTTTGGTGTGGTTTGTGGTCAGGAGGAATCATCGGACCTTATTTTTTTGAAAACGCAAATGGAAATGCGATTACGGTCAATGGACATCGCTACAGGGAGATGATCCGAACCTTTTTGTGGCGGGAAATTGATGATTTGGACGTAGAGAATATGTGGTTTCAACAGGACGGTGCCACTTGCCACACAGCAAGAGAAACAATGGATCTTTTGAAGGAAAAGTTCGAAGATCGCATTATTTCTCGTAGAGGAGGAGTGATGTGGCCACCAAGATCGTGCGATTTGACACCGTTGGATTTTTTTTTGTGGGGTTTTGTGAAATCGAAAGTGTACAGCAATAATCCCACAACAATTCAAGAGCTTAAAAACAACATTATCGAGCAGATTTCAACCATTGAGAACAGTTTATTGAACAACGTGAATTTTGGTAAAAGATTGGAAGCCTGCCGAAGTAGTAGAGGGGGCCACTTGGCCGACATAAATTTTCATTATTAACCTATTTATAATAAATTAAAATAAAAATATATTTAATATTTCAAAAAAAAGTCTTTTTTATTAAAATGATACCTCAATTTTGAACATCCTATATGTATTTGAAAGTTACTTATTTATGTAGAAAATGTTCAATATAGCCTTGGCTTATATTAGCTGTATCAAATGTTTAATATAGCCAATAATTTATACAGATTTATATAATAAAAATTTTTTTTTTCCTTGCTTTCCTTCAAGGAGGAGTATTATAGGGCATCCACTAAGTTGTTTATTATTCATATTTGACTAAGCTTCAGTTTCGTGAATCATTAATTTCACTAAGCCGTTAATTACTCGGCTGTAGCTAAGAATAAGACTAAGATGTTTCTTTTATTTCTACGCCATCTATTATCTTATACAAAAATTTATGGTTTTATTATTATTATAACAAATGTATGAAACCACTTCTAGATTTGCTAGAAACTAGCTGCAAAAGGTATTTGATAGAGTTTGGTGTGAAACCATCCAGAAAATCTGAAATTACATCTTTTTGGTTCCAAAGGAGCCCTTTTAGCCCTTTATATGTTGTATTGGGATTACAATATTTATACCCGAATATCATCATATGGGGTATCATTGGAAAGGTATTGGCAAGCTCTTCAACTTTTTTTTGGGAACAGTATTCTAGGAGGCCCTGATTGGTCTCTGAGACCGTTTACAAGCCCTTAATATAAAAGTAAGCGGTATCGCAAGCAGCAGTCGAAGTGAAAGTTACCATCTTTTTGTAGTTTGGGTTGATAAAAAGTGGCAGACTATATTTTTGGGATTAAATTTGATACTAGGTAGTCGTTATTACGTTGGTATGGTAACATGGTAATAATGGTAACTTCCTCAGGTAACTGCTACGATACTATAACTATTTTTTCTACGATGAAGTAATATTAAAATTAAGTGATAAATTTAAGTTTTAGAAACGTATCACAAAACGACCCAAAAAGTTTTTAAGCCTACCTAGTAATTTTCAAAGTCCCAAAAAAAGTAATTGGGATATAGAGTTTTAATTTACGGGGACGTTATTTTTCTTCATTTAGAACTACAGAGACCCATTGAAACTACATAGAGGCGATAACTTAATAAAATTTTATAGTCGCAAAAGGTATTTTACTGCGGTTATGATTACTAAAAGGAGCTATACATACTTTGTTTTTGAGTTTTTTGTTTTTGTTTACTTTTTTTTCACATTTATTATATTCTTTCATTTAATTGTCAAACATTAATTCAAGAGATAAAAGCAAAATAAAGCTAAAAGGTTTTTAATCTTTTAAAACGAAAAAATTACTATATTACTATATAAATTACTATAGATTAACAACCTCGTTTTATAGAAAACTAAAAAAACAGATGAAGTTTTATAAAAGTAAACCTAAATAAGCCATTAATCATTGCGGAGAAACAATTTCTTGAACCATATAGTAGCATGCGGAACGATAAGGTAGCTAAAACTTTGTACATAGTTCTAAACTGTCGTTTTTGCGACGGTTTTGCTCGTATTCGCAACTTTATGGTGACATTTATTAGACTTTGCCACTATGAGGTAACAATATACAATGGAAGACATATTTTTATAAAATGAACAAAATTATAGTTAAATCTGTTAACAATAGGATACGGATTTTTCTTTTATGTCACATTCTACAAATATTATTATTCATGTATTTACAGATATTCGCTTTAATTATGTGCGATATTAAATATTTTTTAAACATATATATACATATTTCATAACAAAATATAAATTTGTGTAGGTACAAAAAAATAGATAAACGAAAAAAAATAATAAATAATGGCTTGGCACATGAATCTTGCAGCATGTAACATGACAATTATGTATTACTCTTTCCATTACTTTTCCAAAAAGTAATCGATTAAGAATTAGAAAATAGTTTTAAATATATAATAATTGGTTAAAAATTTCTTATATAAATGATTCACATATCTAAATACGTATATAACATACATATATATGTATGTACCTATCTTTTTGTATGACATATTATATAGCATACATACCAGTAATTTGTTTACATTTTTATCATGACATATTAATATAACAAATTTATAAATTTGTTTATAATAATTTTTTGATATTTAAAATATAAAATAAAATTGTAACAAAAATTTGTTTAGTAATTTTCAAATTTATTATAAATTACAATTTTTTAGAGCAGCTTTTTAAATGATATTTTTATTTAAAACAAATTTTTTTTTATTTCAGTTATTATTCTTATTTTTCAATTTTTTCTAGAATTTTTTTTCTAGATTTCTAGAATTTAAACATTAAAATCGCACAACCTTCCTATTTCTTTGGTTTTACATAATATTAATGCATACATTTATATTTGTGCTTGACATGTGTTACAAATGCAAAATTATACCTTCAAACTACTTAAAGGCAGTGAATTTTTAAAAATTTATAAATTCTAAAATCAGAAGTAATTATTATCATAATTCAGAAGGCCCAATAATTTTTTATGATTTTTATGACCATATTTCCTAATAAATTTTTTTTCGCATTAAAAAATATGTGGTATTATATAGAAAATGCCTTATAATATTTTTGTAGACCTAATTATATAGTATGTAGTTTTAAATTTTTGTCTCAAATAAAAGTTTAAAGTAATGAAACAGAAAATGTTTATTTAAATATAACTTATTATATTAGAAATATATTTTTTTCTTTCACTCTTAATAAAATATTTTTTTTTTAAATAAGTAGGTACAAAAAGAAGTTCCTAAAACTACATCGACACCTATTTGGAACGTTTTTATCGCACACCCAGGCACGTTTTTATATAACAGAGGGGAACCAAAAAGTGATCCTTTTGTTTGGGGAATCTCGCTCCAGGATGCTCTCCTTGGGTCCAGAAAGCTTTTATATGCCCTTGATATAAAATCAGCTGTATGTGATTATGTGGGGTATCATTAGAAAGATCTTGGCGAGTTCTCCAACTTTAGTTTGAAGAACAATATTCTAGGACGCCCTCTTTGGCCTTGAAACTGTTTAATTATTTTTTTTCCAAAGGAAGGTGGAAATCTTCCAGAGACACCAAGAATTTCCCCCTTGGTAGTATCAGATTCTCACTGACTAAACCCACCTCCCCCTTTATCCAATATAATGGGATGAAACCCTTATCTGCAAACGCAGTATATTGGCTAAGGAGTAGGGATAGGAAAGGATAGGAAATGGATACGGAAACATTGAATTGGGAGTGGGACTGTAAGAAAACAATGAATCCGCCTATTATTATTACTATTTTGCTAACAATGACTAAAGCCGTCACAACAGTTACAACATGTAGTAGTAGTATATACTACATGAGGTAATTATTGAAGGCAACCCCCACTGTCACTGTAGCGGCTGTTATTATTGGTATTAGTATTCTTATTAATATTATTATTATTTTACTACAGAGTCAGCGCCATCAGTGGATTACAACGTGCAGCAGTATATAAAAACCTTACTTGCATGATATAACTAAAGATGGCTCCACTGTAGTAGCTATTATTATTATTACTATTGCTATTATTGTTATTATTATTATTATTGTTATTATTACTATTACTATTATTATAATTATTATTATTATTATTATTATTATTATTATTATTATTATTATCATTATTATTATTATTATTATTGTTATTATTTTATTACAGAGTCAGCGCCATCAGTGGATTACAACGTGCAGCAGTATATAACACCTTATTTGCATGATATAACTAAAGATGGCTCCACTGTAGTAGCTATTATTATTATTATTATTACTATTATTATTATTATTACTATTATTATTATTATTATTATTATCATTATTATTGTTATTATTGTTATAATTTTACTACAGAGTCAGCGCCATCCGTGGATTACAACGTGCAGCAGTATAGAACACCTTACTTGCATGATAAATCCAAAGATAGCCCCACTTGTTATTTTTACTATTACTATTATTATTATTAATATTATTATTGTTATTATTACTACTATTAATTATACGATATACATTATTGCGATATAAAAGTACTACATATTTTTTATTTATGATCTGACCGGGGTTTGAACCCATGACCCTTCGATTGAAAGGTTGGCGACTTTACCACTACGCCATGAGTCAGATAAAGCCCTTAATATAAAATTCAGCGGTATATTATCATGTGGGGTATCATTAAAAAGATATTGGTGAGCTCTATAACTTTTGTTTGGGGACCATGGTTCAAATCCGTACTGTTGGAGGATGAGAGCGTTAATGATCCCTTATTATAAAAATCAGTGATACAATGCTTTTTCAACATGCTTTTTCATCATGCGATTTAATCAACTGTTTGACGCATGCAATGTAAGCACACTTTACTATTTTTATTATATAGCTATTACAATATGATATTAATTATAATTTATAAGACATTGACATATATACTTATTTTTAATTTAATTATATTATACTAATTATATATAATAAGAAAAATCTATATTATTTTTTATTAATCTATATGACCCAGCCGGGGATTGAACCGAACCCCGAGAACTTTCGTATAAAATGCCTGTGTTATAACAACTACACCATTGGCTGAATATAATAAAATAAATTTTGATTTATTTTTTGTTTAATTTTGGCAGGATATTATAAAATTTATTTTTCCCATATTGGTGAAATAATTTAATCATTCTACCCAAAAGCATTTTATCATAACTCAAAAACTAAAAAGGTTAGAGTAGCCAATAAGGGGTTGTTAGAAAGTGGTGAAATATTAGAAACATTTTGTATGTATGTAATGTACTCTATGTTGTATGTTGCTGTATGTATGTTATCCAATGTTTCTTTTAATTGGGATAAGATATTATTAAAATAAGAAGGAGTAAAAACCTGCTCTAAATGAAGATGCTCTATTCAAAGAAAAAGAGTAGATAGGTATTCTAAGTTTTTAATCCATTTTATTAAACTTTTTAAGTAAAAACCAAAACTTCAAACAAAAAATAAAAGATGATTTTAAAAATTTTTTTTTTAAATTAAATAACAATTATAAAATTAAAAATGAAAGAACAAAAAGATTTAGAAAAAAACCAAAAATAATTTCAACATTAAAAATAAGTTAATAAAGAAGTTTTTATTTTCAAAATTTGTAAAATACTACTATAGCAGTAAAATTAAATTTTTTTTGATTTATTTTCATTTTTTTATGGCTTTAAAATTTTTAGTTTTGGATTTGATATTTCTATTTTCTACCGTTTTTGATTTTGTTCTGTCAGTATTTCCTTTTTACCAACTTTCCAAGAACAATGTTTTCTCAGTACAACCAAAATTAAAAAATGTTTCTTACGGTGAAAATAACAGTCTTCAGAACAATTAAACTAGGTTTTAAACTCATCTTGTGCATTAGTCGCTTCATTACAAATCTTAAATATAGTTTCCTTTAACTGGCAAATTGCTATATTATCAACTATAAAATTTTTAAATAATTGAATATGAAACTTGCAAATTTTGAAAAATACATCTGACGGTAGAACTAAACTGCCAAAATCAGAATTTTCAGAATAACTCCTATGAAATATTAGTAATTCTGACGATGATGATAATGTTTTATCGTTAGATTTTTATAGAATTTTTGCACAATAACTCCACGAAACAGTTTTAAGAAGTTTGAAGAGTACACAGCCCGCAAAATATTTAATGGAAGAATCGCTTAATAAAGTAGACGTATTAAGATTAGGATCACAATTTTCTTTTTGAGAGATTTAAAATTTGTCAATATATTTTTCATAATTATTTGGAGAGAAGCTTGTAAGTAGATTAAACTCTTCTTCAGGATTAAGAATATTATCTGATAATGTTAAATTTAAGCTATGTATTTCTTAAGTATTCATCGTCATTAGGATCACAGTTCATTAGATTCGAGGAATAACTAAGGAGTTTCATTGACATTATTCTACCCATTACATCGTTAAACTCTTTTATTGATGGATTTCTAGAAAAGCCATTTGACCTTGAATTGTAGCAAAAAAATTTTCAATCGGATCAGAATTTGTTTTGTTTGCCAAAATGTAAGAGATTTGCAATTTGGGATTAGCAAAAAAATCATCTGGCAAGGAAAGTATTGCATCAATTGTTTGCAGTAAACCATCTACCCAGTAAACTTTAGTAGGAACTTTTATTTCAATACAAGTAGGAACTTTTATTTATAAATATTGTTTAACATGATGTAGGAACTTATAAACTTGACTATCTTTTACCAAAGATTATTTTAGAGGTCTGCGACTATCATATCTAATTTTGCTGTTTAAACAATCAAAAATATTGTTAATTTTATCTAAAAATAAAGCTGTTGAAATTGCTTTGGAATGAATATGTGGAGCAAATAGATTTTGATAGACGCAATCTTAAAAAATCTGAGTTTTGGAATTTCATTATTTTTATTTCCGCAATGTTCTAAAGCACATTTAATAAAAAAGGTTCGCCTAGTTTTATTATTTGAACTATTATTTGGTTCTTTATTATTTTTTCCAAATTCTAACTTTTTTTCTTTTAAGATCTCTACAATTTTAGCATAAGAAGAATTTTTTAATTTTTTTAATCCAAAAAATGATTTAGGAAAATTAAAATCACAATTGAATTTCCCTTTTTCGGAAATTCAACGAACTTTTCTTCAGGGTTTTTGAAATTTGTCCTTCGACAACCAACAATAAAACACTTAAAACCCATTTAAAATTTAATTTTATTGGTATAATTAAAAATTTTAAAATAACTAAAAATTGAAACTACTTATTTTAAATATTAAATTTTAACTACTAAAAGAAATATTTTGCAAAAATAAAAGAACTTAATAATTCATATGTATGCATATAATAATACATATAAATTCTCTATTAAAAATATTAACCAAATACTGACTCTAAATTCTAAACCAAATAATTTTTTATTTTTTCTTTTTATTTATCTGTCTTCAATTCAAAGCAAACAAAGTAAAACAAAAACAACACAACTAAATAAAAAAAGTATGAAAAATGTGTACAACCATGATATTATGTACTTACACATAAATGTGTGAATATTTTTTTTTTAATCGAATTTTTATGATTTACAGATTAAATAATATTATGCTTAACGCTTCATCACATATATATATGTATGTATATATGTATGTATACCTATTTAAATTGAAATTATGCGTTTCATTTAAAACTAAAAAGTATGAAATAAAATAATGTAAATGTTTTTTTAAATAATAGTTAAACATAATAATTTTAAACATAAAAATATTAAATTTTATAACAGACTTTTTTTAAAACAAGAAAAATCGACCGATTTTAAATAACTGCATTTGTGTGTCATTTTTTTTCTAAACATATTCAATCAAATTTTATAATTCACACAAAAAAAATAAATATTCACACATATATACATACATATTTTTATTAAATTACAAATTCATTTTTTCTTTAACATTAAATATTAAAAATTGAGTATTGATAGACGATGAATACTGAAAGAAAAAAAGAAAAATCAAAATTCCAATACTTTGTACAGTTTTCAATACGGATTACGGAATTAATTACATATATTTTTAAGAAAAGAATAAAATTATGTATACTACTAGGGGCCCTGTAGCTGGTGTATAAGTGTACATTTTATCGTGACATCTATCAATTACAAAAAGTTTGTTTAGGATAAAAAAAATTTCTTGATTCCAAAAAAAAAACAAAAAAATCATGATTCTATATGTATGATCTATATATAGATTTTGTAATAGAAAATCGTATACAAATATTTACTTGTATTCAAAACTTAGCGGAATGTCATAATACGTAGTGTGTGGCTGAAAACTACTAAATTATAATTATAGATGATCACGGAATGAGAATTCGGCTATAAATTTTTAAAATGAGAATTCGCCTAAAAATAAAATCTGTCGTCTCCACAGGAGCGACCGCTATTATACAAAAATAATAATTTACATGCATACATATGTTTACATACACACATATATCAAGCAAAATATTTTCTAATAATTTAACCATTTTTTTTTATTCAATAACAATAATAACTAAGCAATGAATTAATCGTAGAAATATGTGTATATTCATTCATACATCCATTTACATATGTAAGTATATAGATGATTTTTTTTTTTCATTCAAAAATATTAGAAGTAAAAAATAAGAACAACTGTAAACAAATACAAAACAAACATAACATTAATATTGAACCTGCTAACAAAAATTTTACAGTTTGAATTATGCGTCATCAACAAGAGATAATATAATATATTATAATATGCATAGATATAGATATGTATGTACATACATTTTTAGACATAAAAAAAAAGCAAAAAAAATTGTTCATATAAATTCATATGGCGTGTTATAATAATATGTATGAAATTTGGACATAGAAAAATAAATTAAATAAAAACCAAAAGTTAGTCGGATCAAAAAATGTTCTATGGCAAAGTTGTTGCTCTTTACTTGTGTAACAACTTTGTCTTAAAAACTTTTCTCATAATATTTTCCTGTTACGAAATATTCGTAAAAAACTTAAAAATTACACTAGTAAACTACTACTTCCGGTTGTCCGATTTGCTCCAAAAACTTATCAATCCGAAATATTTACATCAAAACTAAATATGAAATTTCAAAAAATTCCGCTCAGTCGTTTAGGCTGTACACGTGCCCATAGACATACACACACACAGACAGACATCACGCTAAAAAAATTTTTACAGCCTTCTACGCACCGGAATAGTGCATTTTTGCCAAAATCTCGGGTACAAATTTTTAGTATGAAAACAATACCTACCTTATACATAATTATATGCGGTTGGTAAAAAGAATATTAAATTAACAAATGCTAAATTGCTAATATTTCTAACGTATTAGAACATTACAGATTTAATTTACAAAAATTAGTTTAGAAAACAAAACCTATATTGTTATACGAAAATATAGTATCTTATCTATGTACGCATCTACATACTTGAAACAAGTATGTATTAGTTTAGGAAACAAACAAATTTGATTAACAGAGCTATAACTTGAAAATTATTTGTCCTATTTATATGGTTAATACCTTATTAGATTAATAAAACAATTTAATATACACATACCTACACACATTATTTAAAAACTAAAAAAAAAATTTAATAGATACTTATTCTTTATGGCTAAAAAACATAAAATAAAATAATAACAAAAAAAATTTTTAAATAACAGCTTTTTTTGAACTAAAAAGTAGAAAATATATTTTTAATTTTTCTGTAATTTTCTAAATTATATTGTTGCGATGGAAGTTTCTTCAAAAATGTTTTTCAATATAGCATTTATATATGTGCATTAAAGCCTTTGAAATGAATATAAAAGCTGAAGGCAATACAGATTTCGCAGTCATCGATCTTTTATCTCTTCTTGTCTCTGCGAGAACCTCAACATCAGCATTCATTCTTTCGGTGAATCTGAGGTAGTAGCTCTTGATATCTCAAAGGCCTTTGATCGAGTATGACATTCTGCTCTTCTGAGAAAATGTCAGATCATTGGGTTGGGCAGCTCCTTCTGTGTATGGATTGAGGACCTTCTTTCGAATCGTCGTATTCGTATCCTTGTCGACAGTTTTATGTCTGACACTCATAAATAGAATGCCGGCGTTCCACAAGGCTCTGCCTTATCTCCCACTTCTTCATAATTTTCATTAACGACCTACTCAGTTCTACCCTCAATTCAATCCATAGTTTTGCCGAAGACAGCACTCTGGCGGCATCTTATGATTTTTTAATAGCTGATTGGGGTATTAAAAACGGAGTTGAGTTCAACACTTCTAAAACTCAAAGCTGTCAGATCCCTTCGAAAGAGATCAATCCATACCAATTCTACAGTTCCAAGGGGAAAATATACAGTGGTCTGCAAATTTAAACATTTTAGGCATGCAGCTTAATCAAAAAATGTTGTGGAATGAGCATATTTTTGATATAGCCAAAAAAGCTGCCAAATGTTTAGGTTTTCTTTTTCGCTGTAAAGCTTATTTTTCCCCTGGTGACCAATATCTATAAAGCATATATTCGACCTAAGATGGAGTTTAACTCTCTTATATGTGCTGGCGCTGCTCAAACATCATTTGGTTATCTGGATAAAATCGAAAATCGCGGCTTACGTCTGATTGGCGACCCTACTGTTCAGCGAACATTAAATCCTCGAAATATTGGAGCCTTATCTCTCTTTTATAGATGTCTTGTAGGTAACGACACTTGTGCTATTGAATTGAAATCAATAATGCCTCCCCTTAAACAATTCCAACGCAACACTAGGGCAACCTCAAGTGCTCATTTCTACACAGTGGAAATTTCTAGGTGGTTTAAAACTGGTTATGAAAACTCTTTTATTGTGAGAACCGCTAAAATGTAGAACATGCTTCCATCCAACGTGTTCCCCTCTGATACAAATGGTCCATTATACAATTTGCAACTTTTCAAAAAGAATCTGGTCAGGTTCGTCTCCAATTTACACTCCAATTCTCCTTTATGTTCATATTTCCCATGGACTCCTCTGCTTCTTGCTCAAACCTACAACAATTTTCTAAAACCGATAACTTTCCTAGAGTTGGGTAGCGTATAGAAAAAAAAGAAAAGGTATGGTTTATACAATTTATAAATGAAAAAACAAACTTATAAATTCTTTTAACTTTTTTGGGATTGGATTGGGGAAAGAACTTCATCATAGCTTTAATAAAAGATTGCATATTTCTTTTTGAAAATTATATAGAAAACCAATGAAAACATTAACGGTAGAGGAAAATCTTCAACATACAAATAATGAAACATGTCATATTTGTGAAAAAATATTTCTATCTAATGAAATCGTGTACAAGATCATTACCATCTAACAGGTCCAGCACATAGCTCTTGTAATATATTATTTCGCATACCTAAGTTTTTTCTTATAATTATAATGCTCATTTAATATTTAAAGAGTTAAATTCGGTAAAGAGTATTATTTCAGTTCTACCCTTAAAGAAAGAAAATTATATTTCTGTATCCAAATCTATTGTTATTGACGAAGCAAATAAATATTTTCAAATAAAATTTTTAGATTCTTATAGGTTTATGCAATCCAGTCTTGAATCATTGACAGAAAATTTAGGTAGAGAAAAGTGAATAACCGTTTGAACACATTTTCAAAGCAAAGAAAAATTAAAATTGTTAATTCGAAAGGGTGTTTTTCCTTATGATTATATAAATTCAAGAGAAAAACTCAACGAATTTTATTTACTCCCACAAGAAGTCTTTAAAAATCAGATAACTGATACTTTATGTTCAGATGAAGACTATCTTCAGAAGACTGGTTATAAAAGTGTATTAACTTGAATACTAACCATAGAGTTTTAGCAACGAATTCTTTTCAAAAAATTTTTTTTTAAATAAGTGGATAAAGCAGTTTCTGGTAAGATTTTGGAAAATGTTGATAAAAGGGAAATATTTAAAATACCCGATTCTTGGGAGAATAGGCGGAAACATCTTGGAGCAAGATCATTAATTATGAAACCAAGTTTCTATAGTATTGCAATATTTAATGAAAATGTTTCTGCAGTTTAATTAAATACGCTGATAGTGTTATATGATAAGCCAATATACTTGGGTTTCACAGTCCTTGAGCTCTCTAAATTGCATATGTATAAATTTCACTATGACTATACGAAGCCAAAGTATAATTTAAATGTTGAATTACATTAATACCGATAGTTTTATATATAATATAAAGATTAAAGATCTCTATGAATATATAAAATCAGATGTGCTTGAAACTGATCAAACAAAACTAATTTTTGATACATCTGATTATGATTCCAAAAACAGCTGTCTCCACCACAGGACCGATCGCTATTATCGAAAAAGTATAAAGCCAAAATTAATAGATTTTTTACATAATAATTTATATCAAAGCAAAATAACTTCTAAATAATTTAACATAATTTTTTTTTATTCAATTACAATAATAATGCAATGAAATCGTAAAAATATATGTACATTCATTCATACATCCAATTTACATACATATAAATGTATATCATTTTTTTTTTCATTCAAAAATATTGGAAGTAAGATAATATAAAAACTGTAAACAAATACAAAAAAACATAACATTAATATTGAATCTGCTAACGAAAATGTTACCGTTTAAATTTCAGTTAATATTTAATATTTCAAATTTTAAAATATTATATAAATTTTTAGAGAATAAAAAATAAAACAAAAAAAATTTGTTCATATAAATTCATATGGCGTATTATGATATGTATGAAATTAGAACTTAGAAAAAAAATTAAAAAAACCTTAAAGTTGATCGGATCAAAAAAAGTTCTATGGGGTACTTCCTCTTTACTTGTGTAACAACTTTTTCTTAATAATTTTTCTCTTAATATTTCTCTATTACGAGAAATTTACATCAAAACCTTAAATATGAAATTTCAAAAAATTCCACTCAGTTGTTTAGGCTGTACACGTGCCCACGGACATACCCACACATACAAACACAAACACACACAGACACACACATATACAATAATGTTTAGAAATAAAATCCAACTCAGGATAAAAATTTGATAAATTTTGTAAATATCTGTAAACAGTTTTTATTAAAGAAATTTAAAAATAAAATAATAAAACAATATGAAATTAAAAAAATAAATAAAGAGATTTTATTTAGCAAAAGATTAATAATTATGGTGAGTTTCTGTAAAGTAACATTCCCCATTCACGTTGATTCGGTCCAATTGGTTCGATTCGGTCCTAGAAGTCCCCTTTGGTCCTGAAGGTCCGCTTTGGCCTTAGAGGTCCGCTTTCATAAAGCTCCGAATCGGTCGTTACTATTTCTAAAAGCTTCTTTTTGCTAGAGGAAAGGGACAAAGAGAAAGACCCCTGGGGTCGAGAGGCCCGTGGGTCAAAATTGTTTTGGAAAGCGTCCTCAGAGGTCCGATCAGGTGATTTCTGTTTCTTAAAATCGCATTAGGTATATAAATTGGAGGTTTTCAAGTTATTTTAATTTATTGCACAAAATGAGAATCAAGGCACTACCAGATTTACAATTTGTTATTGAAAACAAAAAACCATATTTTTTGAAAGAATTGACTTTGGTAACTGAAGACTCCCTCATTCCAATATTGTTTATAGCGACTTATTCACTAGAGCAGTTAAATGAAAATGCTAAACAACAAAACAAATACAACAAAAATACAATTAATCGACATGACTGGTATGATGGATTTATAGAATACTCAAAAATTAAAAATATCTTAAATTAATATTTTGCTTCATATGATGTCATTTACGTAAAAGGTTCCAAGAAAAATGAATTCTTAAATAAATTTGTTTCAAGTTCAGTAGAAGTTATCAATTTGTATAATAAAATTCCACTCTTCAAAAAATAAGGAATTTCACAACTATTTGCCTTCAACATAAAAAAAATCATTTAAGATATAGTGTAAAAGAAAATACATAATTGGCTTTAAAAAATGTTTGTTTTATTTATTGTTGACCAATATATTTTTTCTGACAGAAACATAGGTATTTCATAAAATAGCCTGGAATAGTTACACTGAGCTATATGTAAATTCATAGGAATGTAAAAATCTTCTTGTTCCAATTTTAGTTTGTTCTTTTTAATACCACTCTCAATGTACTGAATACGTATTCTGGTACATTAAAATCAGCTCTATTGTTATATGACATCACTGCTTGCATAAATTGTAACATTAGACAAAAAATAGGGCGTATTCATCTCGTTTCAATGTTAGTTTTTAATATGTCCAGAATGATTAAATTTTAACGGAAATCCCTTTGAATTTAATTCTGCTTAACTTCTTTTAAAATCGTGATAAAATGCATACCACTTCAAATAATTCATCTCGCAAAGAACTTTGTCATGTCGTTGGAAATTTATTGATGCAGTAAAATTTTCGATATTAAACCCAATTTGATTTTTTATTGTCTGCTTTTTGTGCAAATAATAGATACAGATTAATAACAGATTTTGTGCTGGTTCACCTTGTCTTTTTTTTAAATTGGCGAATTCTATTTTAGAGTTTAATATTTATAGTTTTTAACAACATTTTTAAAAATTGTTCGAAACATTTTTTCTATTTTTCTGTCATTTTGGAGTAGGGATGATCTGTTGAATAAATTAAGAAAATATTTCATTCTTTTACAGGAACTACGCATCCATAGATATACACAAGAATAATGCCCGCAAAAAGATGTTAGATTACTTTGTAAATATTTATTATTAAAAACAAAACATTTCGATTGATTTTGTAGAAATTTATCTCAATGTTAAAAGGCGGATTTCCAAATGAATCAAATATTTTGCACACCCTTGCTGTGGAACAAATATTGCTAACCAATATGTTCCTTTTTATACCCTACACCTAAAGTATAGGGTATATTAACTTTGGTATGGTGTTTGTAACCACCAAAAGGAAGCGAGTTAGATATGGACATGTATATATATTCTGAATCAGGATCACCCCCTGAGTCCATTTAACAATGTCCGTCCGTTCGCACAATAACTCAAAAACTAATAGAGCTATCTTAATGAAATTTATATAGTAGGTTACTAATTACAAAAGGAAGGCTAAGTTCGAATCTGGACAAAATCGGTCCTTGGGTTCGGATTCTGGAAATTTCCAAATGATTCCGGAGCAAACGAGATTATCTCCAAAACCAATAAAGATAGAACCTTTAAATTTTGTGCAATGATGTTCCTTCCCGTTCGATTTATGTCTCTGACATTTAAGAGGATCTGGTCCATGGGTTTGGATTTTGGAAGTTTCCGAACGAGCACCAGAGCAAATGAGATTATCTCCAAAACCAATTCAGATATAACTTTTAAATTTTGTATAATGATGTTCCTTCCCGTTCGATTTTAGTCTCTAAAATTTGAGAGGATTTGGTCCATGGGTTGGAATTTTGAAGCTTCCGAACGAGCCCCAGAGCAAACGAGATTAATTCCAAAATCAACAAAGATATAACCTTTAAATTTTGTACATTGATGTTCCTTCCCGTTCGATTTATGTCTGTGAAATTTAAGAGGATTTGGTCCATGGGTTTGGATTTTGGAAGCTTCCGAACGAGCCCCAGAGCAAATGAGATTATCTCCAAAACCAATAAAGATATAACCTTTAAATTTGGCATAGTGGTGTTCTTTCATGTTTTATTTAAGTCTCTGAAATTTGAAATTTGGTTCATGGGTTCGGATCTTGGAAGCTTCCGAACGAGCCCTACAGCAAAAGAGTATATCTCTACAACCAACAAAGATAGAACCTTTATTTTTTGTACAAGAGTGTGCTGTTATGTTTCCTTTTCTATAAAATTGGACACTAACATTTGAAAGAATTTGAACCATGGATTCGTATATTCGAAGCTTCCGAACGAGCCCCAAGGCAAACGAGATTATCTGCAAAACCAACAAAGATAAAACCTTTAAATTTTTTAAAATGATGTTCCTTCCCGTTTGATTTATGTCTCTGAAATTTAAGAGGATATGGTCAATGGGTTTGGATTTTGGAAGCTTTCGAGCGAGCCCCAGAGCAAATGAGATTATCTCCAAAAACTACAAAGATATATCCTTTAAATTTGGCAGAACGGTGTTCTTTCATGTTTGTAGATCTCTGAAATTTAACAGGATTTGGTCCTTGGGTTCGGATTTTGGATGCTTCCGAACGAGCCTCAGAGCAAATGATATTATCTCCAAAAGCAACAAAGATGAAACCTTTAAATTTTTTACAATGATGTTCCTTCCCGTTTGATTTATGTCTCTGAAATTTGAGAGGATTTGATCCATGGGTTTGGATTTTGGAAGCTTCCGAACGAGCCCCAGAGCAAACGAGATTATCTCCAAAATCAACAAAGATGGAACCTTTAAATTTTGTACATTGATGTTCCTTCCCGTTCGATTTATGTCTGTGAAATTTAAGAGGATTTGGTCCATGGGTTTGGATTTTGGAAGCTTCCGAACGAGCACCAGAGCAAATGAGATTATCTCCAAAACCAATAAAGATATAACCTTTAAATTTGGCATAGTGGTGTTCTTTCATGTTTTATTTAAGTCTCTGAAATTTGAAATTTGGTTCATGGGTTCGGATCTTGGAAGCTTCCGAACGAGCCCTAGAGCAAAAGAGTATATCTCCACAACCAACAAAGATAGAACCTTTATTTTTTGTACAAGAGTGTGCTGTTATGTTTCCTTTTCTATAAAATTGGACACTAACATTTGAAAGAATTTGAACCATGGATTCGTATATTCGAAGCTTCCGAACGAGCCCCAAGGCAAACGAGATTATCTCCAAAACCAACAGAGATAAAACCTTTAAATTTTTTAAAATGATGTTCCTTCCCGTTTGATTGATGTCTCTGAAATTTAAGAGGATATGGTCAATGGGTTTGAATTTTGGAAGCTTCCGAGAGAGCCCCAGAGCAAATGAGATTATCTCCAAAAACATCAAAGATATAACCTTTAAATTCGACAGAATGGTGTTCTTTCATGTTTGATTTAGGTCTCTCAAATTTGAGAGGATTTGGTCCTTGGGTTCGGATTTTGGAAGCTTCCGAACGAGCCTCAGAGTAAATGATATTATCTCCAAAAGCAACAAAGATATAACCTTCAAATAAGGCAGAATGGTGTTCCTTCATGTTTGATTTATGTTTCTGAAATTTGTGAGAATTTGGTCCATGGGTTCAAATCTTGGAAGCTTCCGGACGAACCCCTGAGCAAACGAGTATATCTCCACAACCAACAAAGATAGAACCTTCATTTTTTGTACAAGAGTGTGCTGTTTTCTATGTTTCCTTTTCTATAAAATTGAAAACTGACATTTGAAAGAATTTGAACCATGGATTCCTATTTTGGAAGCTTCCGAACGAGCCCCAGAGCAAACGAGATTATCTCCAAAACCAACAAAAATAGAACCTATAAATTTTTTACAATGATGTTCCTTCCCGTATGATTTATGTCTCTGAAATTTAAGAGGATATGGTCCTTTGGTTTGGATTTTGGAAGCTTCCGAACGAGCCCCAGAGCAAATGAGATTATCTCCAAAAACAACAAAGATATAACCTTTAAATTCGGCAGAATGGTTTTCTTTCATGTTTGATTTAGGTCTCTCAAATTTGAGAGGATTTGGTCCTTGGGTTCGAATTTTGGAAGCTTCCGAACGAGCCTCAGAGCAAATGATATTATCTCCAAAAGCAACAAAGATATAACCTTAAAATTAGGCAGAATTTTGTTCCTTCATGTTTGATTTATGTTTCTGAAATTTGTGAGAATTTGGTCCATGGGTTCAAATCTTGGAAGCTTCCGGACGAACCCCTGAGCAAACGAGTATATCTCCACAACCAACAAAGATAGAACTTTTATTTTTAGTACATAGGTGTTCTGTTATGTTTCCTTTTCTGTAAAATTGGAAACTGACATTTGAAACAATTTGAACCATGGGTTCGTATTTTGGCAACTTCCGGACGAGCACAAGAGCAACGAGCATATCTCCAAAACCAACAAAAGTAGAACCTTTAAATTTAGTACAATTGTGTACTGGCATGTTTTCTTTATATTCCTGAGATGGATTCGATGAATTGGAGTGGCAATTCTGGTACCTGACACACACCTCCCAAGGACTAACAATCTTCGAAATTAATAAAGATAGAAACTTAAAATTTTTTACAAAGGATATGCTTGAATCCCAAGAGGATGCTTCTTTTATGTTCCTGAAATTCGAGTTGAATAAGACAGAAAAGGGAAGTAGTTCAAGCAGCTGCCAAAAAAACTTATGGATTTTTAATTTAATTCGAATTATTCAGGTGTAGTATATTAATAAGTCGGTTGCATCGACTTACTGATACATTTACTTGTTTATTGGAAGTATCATTATTTACCACGAAAATACTACAAATTTATTAAGTTCTTAGTTGTTTTCACGTTATCGATATGTCCAAAAGAGTAATTCTCGATATCTGTTCTTTTTAAATCTCTGACATGAAATTTATACTTTAATTCTTTTACAATCGTTTTACATTTTTCTTTTATTCCAGCAAGGTGTTTTACAAATATTTTATTCGTCCGTGCAGAATGACAAGTCTACTAGAACACAACTCTTTGAATGCGGAAACGAAATACTAATCATCCTTTTCTATGTTTAAGTAAACATTACGATTTTTCTCAATTTCTATATTGGCATCAAATTCTGCAAACATAATGCATGTTAAAGTTGAGGTTAATGGAGAACTCAATCTTGCTTCAGTTTTAACAGTTCAGTTTTAACAGATTTTAAAGATTTTGCAAAACTCTGTCGTTGATCCATCTGCAGATAAATCGAAAGCAACTATTTTGTAACCTTTTGAAAATATTTCTTTTGTAATCTGATGACCTCTATCAGAGAGATGTATTCCAGTTCCACTGTATAATGTTAAGTATGCTCGTGAATTATAAAACTTATTGCTTGAAAAACTTGTTTCTATAGGAGCACAAGGCACAGGCACTCCATTAACATATAATTGAAACTGTGAAAGATTTTGATGTTCGAAAAAGTACGGGTTTTTTGATCTTTTTCACTTAAAATTTTCATTGTTTACTATACAAAATAAAATATCCCTAGGAATTTGCCCTATAACAAGATTGTCCAATGATATATTTGAAGTATTAGTTGGAATTGTAAAAGATTTAATTTCGTTTCTTTTGTAGTGCTACTTTGCGTTTGGTTTTTATAATACGGTATTGTGTGATAACAACAATATTAGGATTGATAGTAACATGCTTCATATATAAAGTAGCTTCATGAATCTTTAAATAGCTTTCATCTGCATCATTGAAAAATAGCAAACAATCTTGTTTTTCTAATGTCAGAGCAATTCTCATGTCAACATTATTTAAAAGTAGTGTGGGAGTATTAAAGAAATCTATATGTAGTTTTCCCATCAATTTGACCACTGCGGAGTTATTATATAATTTCTGCCTTATTTTAGAGCCATTATTGCTTAAATCATTAGCGTTAGGTTTATCTATTTCCCAACCAGATGCTTCTAAAAGTGCTTGATTGGAATCGCTTCCATAATTTAGTAAAGTTGTTAGATATGCTCTATAACGATATAATGAGTCGGATGGTGATATGTTTTTTCCATTTAATGTCACATTGCATTGTTTGATCATGGAATGTAATACATTATTTATAACACTTGATTGTGGAGTTGGTTTAAAGTCCTCTTCCTGTTTTGTCATTTGTGCTCCTAGTTGATCCATCTTTTTTTAATATTTGAACTTTAAAGTTTACATAGGTGCTGGATAAATCTCAATAATTATCACCGTTTCCAAGTGATACAAATTCAATGATTGACGGTGATGCTTTTAATGAGGCTAAAGGGTTGAATGATACCTCCTCTGAACGTAAAATGCTTCTTTAAAGAAGCAAAAATATATAGTTCAAATTTCATGCATTCCAGATTTCTTGGTTTGCTTTTTTCGTCGCTTCAACTTTGAATGCTGTTCTTTAGAAATTGGCCGTCTTTTTATAGGTTTTCGTCTTCCACCATAAAATGAATGTAATTGATAAACCACTGATTTGAATACTACTTTTGCCTTGATCAATTACTGTTTCTTTTTTAAAAAGATTCCAACCAGATGAAAGAACTGGTTTCAAATAGCGAAATAAACTTCCAAATAATTTACCTAGACCACGCTATACCGTTGGATAAAATTGTAATAAAGGTCCAATATCATTAATTCCTCCTCCTACTTGAGAGGAATAATATCTCACGTAAGCTCGTTCCATGTTTGATACTAAGATTAGAATCACAATTTTCTTTGTGAGAGATTTAAAATTTTTCAATATATTTTTCATAATTATTTGAAGAGACGCTTACACCAGATGCATTTTTAGCTAAACCAAAATATATTGTTGGACCAACTTAATTTTTGATTTAGCGCCATGTCCAAGATGTTGAGCTCACCCGCATGCTACAAAATTTCCTCTTCAAAAGTTAAAGTTGTGATTGAAGTGTTTCTTTTCCGAGAGACTAAACAGCACTGAGATTTCTTAGAGTTAAAATCGACTCTGTTGATTTTGGATCAATTAGAAATTTTGTCCAAGTCGAGATTTAGCTCAAGCCAAAGAGAATATTTACTGTCGTTGTCTTCATAAGAAGCATTGTCGTTGTCTTCATAAGAGCGTGCTGTCTTCTGCAAAACAATGGATTGGATTGGAGGTTATGCTTAAAAGATCGCTTATAAATATTAGAAAAAGTGTCGGAAAGAGAACAGATCCTTGAGGGACACAAGCATTAATTGGTCTGAAGAACAGCCATCGACTAGGACACGAATCGAACGATTCGAAAGAAAATCTCCAATCCATTTTAGAAATATACCGAGGCCCATTGCTTTGCATTTAGCAATTAAAGCATCATGCCAAACTCTTTCAAAAGCTTTACAAATATCCAAGGCGACAACATCGGATTTCCTCGAATGGTGGAGGCTGATGTTGAGGTTTTCACAAAGGCATGTCATGAGATCACACAGACGCTTTCTATTTATTTAATTTTCCATTATTTTGGAGAGGACCGAAGTGGTAGCAATAGGGCGGTAGTTTGAGGGATCGCTTTTTTCTCCCTTTTTGGGGATGGGATGTATGTGCGCTGTCTTCCACTGGGTAGGATATCTACCCGAAGAGAGGGATAAATGGAAGAAATTGCGCAATGGTTTCGCAATAGTAGAAAAAGTATTTTTTAAAACCGTGGCAGTAAAGCCATCTGGACCGGCTGAGTTCTGCACGAGACTGCACTAGTTCTGAAAGAAATTCTACCTAAGGAGCAGTTAACCTCGGGAAGAATGCATGGTCTTTGTGTTGACTGGAGCAATGTTGAATTGAAGGCGAAATTTTTGGCAAATAAATCTGCTTTTTGGGATCGGATACAATTTCATCATTGTTATCATCCAAAGGCGGGAACGAAGAACCGCCACTTTTACCGTTAAGGCTCTTAGCAAAGGTCCAAAAGGATATGCTAGGAAGATGCAAAAGTTGTCTTCTCAACCGTCTGTTGTGCAAGAACTTTTTGATAAATCTGCTACACCAGTTTCTAACTGCGATATAGCTCGCCCTATCAGCTTCAGTCCTATCACTCTTGTAGATTTGAAGAGCTTCCTACTTTTTAGATATTGCATTTGCGATTAAATCAAGATTTGGGTGACCTTTTAATACTTTCATAGAGTGAGGTATGTAAGCTCTCATCTCTAGAAGAATTATTTCACTAACCGCATTGGTTGCAAAGTCAACATTCCTGTTGCTAAAGAACAAAGACCAATCAAAAGCTTTAAAAAATTCATTTAAACCTTCCTAGTTGGCATGGTTATAACGCCATACTATTTTTTTTGGGACAGGTCTTTGACTGGTCTGAGTGCTAATCTCAAAGCTAGTATTAATGAAGCAGTGGTCGGAACAACCAAGAGGAGAGCTAACTGAGACCTCGTATTTCTCAGGATGTGTAGTCAGAAACAGGTCCAGGAGATGAGCAACCTGGTCTACACGGTCGGGAATTCTAGTGGGATTTTGGACAAGTTGAGTAAGACGGAAGAATGAAGCGAAAAGCTCAACTTGTTTCCCAATTAAGTTTTGACTGGGAGAATTGTCATTGGAGTAGTGGAGTAAGTTTCTATTATGGATATTTAAATCACCAGCCACAACAATTTCAGATTGTGGATTTAATTAAAAAATTTCATTAATCTGGTTGGTGAGATTTTCAATCTCCGAAATAGACTCCAGTTCACTAGAGTTTGGAGATCTGTATAAATAACATAAATGAATGACGTGCCTAGCAACAATAATTTTTATCCAAATGTAGTGGAACATTTGGTTGGAACACTTATATTTGTGGAGAACGCTGAAAGCGACATCATTTCTAACATAAAGAGTGACCCCTCTATGAGGCACAAAATGTGAAACAAACTAGTAATTGTCAACGACAAAGTTGTCGCCAACCACCTGGGTCTCACATAATGCTAATATTGCTAGTTTAACTGAATTGAGGTGGCCTTGGACGGCAAGAAAATTCGACTGCAGACCACGAACATTGCAAAAATTTACGTTAAAATTGGCAATGATTAATAGCAGAAATGGGTTTGAAAATATACAAATAATATAATAAGAAAAAAAAAATAAATAATTGAAAAACACAAAAACCAAAAGAAACAAGTATTTAAAGAATTTGACAAACGAAGAGTAAATAAAAAAATTAATTGAATTTTAATATTGAGGGCAATGATCTATAAATAATCACTAACTGGCACTTAATTAGCAATTAATTAATATTAAAAGATAAACAATCAATACTAATAATTAATAAATAATATTAAATAAAAAATAATATTAAGCTTTAGTAATCAGTTTGCAAAATACTTTCAACAGTTTTTAATTCCTTATTGAAAGTAATTTCAACTTAAAGTCAATTACGAGTAATGTAAACGCGATACTTAAATAATGCGTAATGTAAACATAGCAAAATGAGGTAGAAAATTAATAGAATAACAAACAATACGAGTATAGTCTATTACAAAAAATGTGAATGTATGAAAAGGACGGATATCTATTGTTTGATCATTTGACGTGTAGTTCAGCCGCACTTTTGTAAACATAAACAATATTTGTGATTTAAAAAAAAAAATTAAAATTCGTAAAAACAACATAAAAATTAAAAAATTGAAATATAAAAATTAAAGTTAAAATATTAATAAAAAAAAAAAAATAGAACAATTATATTAAAAATAATTATGCAGTGTTAGATTATAAGGTAGAAGGAATTGTACCAAATTGTGTATATATTCCAAGTGTGCTAAATTTATATATAATTATTAATTACCAATTACTAACAAAAAATAAAAATAAGTTTAGTTTAAGGTACAACAAAAAAAAAGAATAAGTTAAGTTTAATTAGTTAATATTACAAAAAAAAAAAAAAAGAATATCTGAAGTTAATTTTAAGTTTTAAGAAAAAATGCAACAAAATTTTAATTTATATAAATAATTAAAATAGGAATAGTAAAGGAAAAAAAAAATGTATATTATATCAAAAATTTACTAAAAAATTTAAAATTGTTGAGAAATAAAATAAAATAATAAAATAAAAATATAAAAAAAGATTTTGTACTCTTATTTAATTTGAAAGGAACCATTAACGAAAAAGAAAAACAATATTCAACAAATAATTATTGTATTGGATAAGCGACGGCCATGACAGAAATGGCAAAAAATAAAGAAAGAAAAAAAAAAAAAAATTATTAGAGAAAAAAAAGTGCACTTATCTTATTTATGATTCCAGATCCGAGATCATAATACTCACAAAAAGAAATTAGAATTATGATAATGAAATATAAGCAAAATAAAAAACAAAAAATTAAAAACTAAATTTTATTAAAAACTCTATAAAGACGACCTTTCTCTTCGAGTGTCAAACTTGAATGAAAAACTTATTTTAAATATAAAATTTTAACTACCAAAAGAAATATTTTGCAAAAATAAAATACCTTAATAATTCATATGTATGCATAT
Organism: Poecilobothrus nobilitatus; assembly: GCA_947095535.1. Classification (NCBI taxonomy): domain Eukaryota; kingdom Metazoa; phylum Arthropoda; class Insecta; order Diptera; family Dolichopodidae; genus Poecilobothrus; species Poecilobothrus nobilitatus. The sequence continues at coordinate 176,474,086 of OX352772.1, forward strand.
AAATAATACATATAAATTCTCTATTAAAAATATTAACCAAATATTGACTCTAAATTCTAAACGAAATAATTTTTTATTTTTTCTTTTTATTTATCTCTATTTCCATTAATGACCTACTCAGTTCTACCCTCAATCCAATCCATAGTTTTGCCGACGACAGCACTCTGGTGGCATCTTATGATTTTTTAAAAAAATCGAATGCTACTTCAACTGCAATCAGTTTAAAAAGGGAAATTATGGCTAGTTCGATTAATCACGACCTTGCGAAAATAGCTGATTGGTGTATTAAAAACAGTTGTTTTGGCTGTACACGTGCCCACAGACATACCCACACACACAAACACAAACACACACACACACACTGTGAAAGAATTTATAGGACTTAAATCAAAAATATATTTATTAGATATTTTGCCTAATAAAATTATAAAAAAAAAGTTAAGGTATAAAAAAAACTGCTGAAAAAAATTAACTACATTTTACTACAGCAAATGTTTATCTGAAAGTATTGTTTCGTATAGTAAAATGAATAATTTTTAAGTCTTTATTACATACTACATATACACAGTCATTAAATAAAATTGCTTTAAGTTCTTTAGATGATAAGAAATATGTAGTCAATTATAACGTTAAGACTATAGCTGACCCCAAGACTAATTCTATTCAAAATAATGAGCCATATATAGATATATAATAATGTTTAAAAATAAAACCCAACTCAGGATAAAAATTTGATAAATTTAGTAAATATCTGTAAAAAGTTTTATTAAAGAAATTTAAAAATAAAATAATAAAACAATATGAAATTATAAAAATAAATAAAGAAACTTTATTTAGCAAAAGATTTATAATTATGGTAAGTTTCTGTAAAGTAACATTCCCCATTCTCGTTGATTCGGTACTATTGGTCCGATTCTGTCTTTCGGCAGCCCGATTCGGTCCTGAAGGTCCGCTTTGGCCTTAGAGGTCCGCTTCGGTCATACAATATAAGCTCCGAATCGGTCCTTGCTATTTCTAAAGGCTCCCTTCCTCTAGAGGAAAAAGGCAAAGAGAAAGACCCCTGGGCTCAAGAGGCCCCTGGGTCGAAATTGTTTTGGAAAGCGTACTCGAAAATGTCATCCCTGTTTCTTAAAATCGCATTGGGTATATAAATTAGAAGTTTTCAAGTTATTTTAATTTAGTACATAAAATGAGAATCAAGGCAGTATCAGATTTGTTATTGGAAACAAAAAACCATATTTTTTGAAAGAATTGGTAGCTGAATACTCCCTCATTCCAACATTGTTTATTCACTACTTATTCACTTGAGCATTTAAATGAAAATGCTATACAACAAAACAAATACAACAAAAATACAATTAATCGACATGACTGGGATGATGGATTTATAGAATACTCAAAAATTAAAAATATCTTAAAATAATATTTGGCTTCATTTGATGTCATTTACGTAAAAGGGTCCAAGAAAAAGGAATTTTTAAATAAATTTGTTTCAAGATTAGTAGAAGTTATCAATTTGGATAATAAAATTCCACTCTTCAAAAAATAAGGAATTTCACAACTAATTTCACAATGTATTTTTTCTGACAGAAACATAGATATTTCATAAAATAGCCTGGAATAATTGCACTGAGCTATGTGTAAATTCATAGGAATGTAAAAATCTTCTTGTTCCAATTTTAGTTCGTTCTTTTTAATACATCTCTCAATGTACTGAATACGTATTCTGGTACATTCAAATCAGCTCTATTGTTATATGACATCACTGCTTGCATAAATTGTAACATTAGACAAAAACGGGCGTATTCATCTTGATTCAATGTTAGTTTTTAATATGTCCAGAATGATTAAATTTTAACGGGAATCCTGAGTTTAATTCTACTTGACTTCTTTTAAAATCGTGATAAAATGCATACCACTTCAAATAATTCATCTCGCAAAGAACTTTGTCATGTCGTTGGAAATTTATTGATGCAGTAAAATTTTCGATATTAAACCCAATTTGAATTTTTATTGTCTACTTTTTGTGCAAATAATAGATATAGATTAATAACAGATTTTGTGCTGGTTCACCTTGCTTCAGATACTTCTGAATTTATGGCTTGCTGCATCTTGTCTTTTTTTTAAATTGGCGAATTCTATTTTAGAGTTTGATATTTATAGTTTTTAACAACATTTTTAAAAATTGTTCGAAACATTTTTTCTATTTTTCTGTCATTTTGGAGTAGGGATGATCTGTTGAATAAATTAAGAAAATATTTCATTCTTTTACAGGAACTTCGCATCCATAGATATGCACAAGAATACTGCCCGCAAAAAGATGTTAGATTACTTAGTAAATATTTATTATTAAAAATAAAACATTTCGCTTGATTTTGTAGAAATTTTATAATCTCAATGTGAAAAGGCGGATTTCCAAATGAATCAAATATTCTACACACCCTTGCTGTGGAACAAGTATTGCTAACCAATATGTTCCTTTTTTATTGGAAGTATCAGTATTTACCACCAAAATACTATAAATTTATTAAGTTCTTAGTTGTTTTCACGTTATCGATATGCCCAAAAGAGTAATTCTCGATATCTGTTCTTTTTAAATCTCTGACCCGAAATTTATACTTTAATTCTTTTACAATCGTTTTACATTTTTCTTTTACTCCAGCAAGGTTTGACAATGACAAGTCTACTAGAACACAACTCATTGTAAAATGATGCGGAACCGAAATACTAATCATCCTTTTATATGTTTAGTAAAAATTAAGATTTTTCTCAATTTCTATATTGGCATCAAATTCTGCAAACATAATGCATGTTAAAGTTGAGGTTAATGGAGAACTTAATCTTGCTTCAGTTTTAACAGTTCGCTGATTTAAAAGATTTTGCAAAACTCTGTCGTTGATTCATCTGAAGATAAATCGAAAGCTAGTATTGTGTAACCTTTTGTAAACATTTCTTTTGTAATCTGATGACCTCTATCAGAGAGATGTATGCCAGTTCCACTGTATAATGTTAAGTATGCTCGTGAATTATAAAACTTATTGCTTGAAAAGCTTGTTTCTATAGGAGCATTAGGCACAGGCACTCCATTTACATATAATTGAAACTGTGAAAGATTGTGATGTTCGAAAAAGTATGGTTTTTTTGATCTTTTTTCCTAAAAATTTTCATTGTTTACTATACAAAATAAAATATCCCTAGGAATTTGCCCTATAACAAGATTGTCCAATGATATATTTGAAGTATTAGTTGGAATTGTAAAAGATTTAATTTCGTTTCTTTTGTAGTGCTACTTTGCGTTTGGTTTTTATAATACGGTATTGTGTGATAACAACAATATTAGGATTGATAGTAACATGCTTCATATATAAAGTAGCTTAATGAATCTTTAAATAGCTTTCATCTGCATCATTGAAAAATAGCAAACAATCTTGTTTTTCTAATGTCAGAGCAATTCTCATGTCAACATTATTTAAAAGTAGTGTGGGAGTATTAAAGAAATCTATATGTAGTTTTCCCATCAATTTGACCACTGCGGAGTTATTATATAATTTCTGCCTTATTTTAGAGCCATTATTGCTTAAATCATTAGCGTTAGGTTTATCTATTTCCCAACCAGATGCTTCTAAAAGTGCTTGATTGGAATCGCTTCCATAATTTAGTAAAGTTGTTAGATATGCTCTATAACGATATAATGAGTCGGATGGTGATATGTTTTTTCCATTTAATGTCACATTGCATTGTTTGATCATGGAATGTAATACATTATTTATAACACTTGATTGTGGAGTTGGTTTAAAGTCCTCTTCCTGTTTTGTCATTTGTGCTCCTAGTTGATCCATCTTTTTTTGATATTTGAACTTTAAAATTTATATAGGTGCTGGATAAATCTCAATAAGTATCACCGTTTCCAAGTGATACAAATTCAATGATTGACGATGATGCTTCTAATGAGGCTAAAAGGTTGAATTATACCTCCTCTGAACATAAAATGCTTGTTTAAAGAAGCAAAAATGTATAATTCAGATTTCATGCATTACAGATTTCTTGGTTTGCTTTTGTCGGTGCTTCAACTTTGAATGCTGTTTTTAGAAACTGGTCGTCTTTTTATAGGTTTTCGTCTTCCACCATAAAATGAATGTAATTGATAAACCGCTGATTTTAATACTACTTTTGCCTTGATCAATTACTGTTTTTTTAATGTAAGCATCTGATGCTATCTCACCAAAAATGTCTTTACATGTGTTTACAGCTTCTTTTTTAAAAAGATTCCAACCAGATGAAAGAACTGGTTTGAAATAGGGAAATAAACTTCCAAATATTTTATCTAAACAAACCTGTATAGTTGGATAAAATTGTAATACGGCTCCAATATCATTAATTTCTCCTCCTACTTGAGAGGAATAATATCACACGTAAGCTCGTTCCATGTTTGATATAATATCTTATTTGAGTAGTAGTATTTATATTGTTTGGGAATCAATTCTTTTTAAAGTGTAAGACAATTTTTGCTGGATAGTAACTTGAAACAAAATTTATTGGCTCATCGTATTGGTTACAGATTTTAATAGCTATAGTTTCAAAAGTAATTTTTTCCATAGGTATGTAATGAACATTTTTGAAATTCATTATTTATAGATATTCTACAATTATCTATGTTGATAGCTCTCAATGCCCGTACTTTTCTACTTTCAAAAACAGATGATTGAACTATATCGGAATAAATCATCACCATTCCATTCAATTCATCTTTATTATTAGCAACAGCTAATTCGACTAGTTCGGGTAATTTTGTTTTGAAATTTTTCAAATATATTTTTTTTCTGTCGAAATAGTTTAGTTAATAATGTTTTTACATTATACTATGATTAACTTTTATATAGAAACTATTTTCATCAAAAGTTTGCGATATTTGAATTAAATGGTTTCGGTTAAATTGTGACACTTTTTTAAATGTTACATTATCATAATTTTTTGGAGTAGAGATATATGTCAAAACTTCATTAAAAAATTTTTTCAAAACCTGGTTTCGAGCAAATCCAGGATTAGGAGTTATGTTTTTAATAAGTGTTGGTAAAAAATTAAATTTCCAATCTTCCAGATTTAATTCCGGATCGTTATATGAATAATATGTGTAACCTATATATTTGGTTACGTTGATTTTTTCAAGAGGTTTTTCAATATTTGTTACATAAACATTATACTGCCCAATATTAATAAAAGCACATTTCTCTTTGTTAAATTTTTCTGTTTGTAGGAAATCGTTTAAATAAATTTCTGAAAGACCAACTTTCCAATTTCTAAACTTTAAACTTTCCAACTTCTTCTAAAACAGAAAATCACATTGTGGCACAGACAATGTTCTTTTTGGTGTTCTATGTAAGGATTCATTTTGTGTTCGTTTCTTTAAATCGGGAAAACGTTATAGTATACTGGGTGAAATATTAGCACCAGCTTATCTGTTATTACATCCTTGTGTTTCGAATATACGAAAATAAGAATTTAGATTAATTTTGGTCTTTTGTTTATTTCAGCTTAATCTAATTTTTTACAAATATCTCCATCCTCCTCATCATCACTGAAATTAAATCACTGAAATTAAAACTACTTGCATCTGCTGGTTACTTTTTTGGAACGTATTCAAAGATATCATCTTCAAGAAAAGGAATAAAATTTATTTGTGTATTTGCTGTTTGATATTTAGGTGATATAGTTTTTGTATATGTATTCCGTTTTGAAACTAATTTAGCCGCATCAAATGATTTAAAAAATGATGATTTTTCTGGTATCTGTTTATTTCACATTTCATTAAATTTTGTCTATACAAATGCCATTGTTGAATTGATTTTAGTTTTTTGCCATACAGAACCTTTTTCATTTTTTGATCTAGTATGCTTAGATTCCTATCGTCTTTAATTATATTTTTAAATTGTAGTTATAACGTCGGTACTAGAATATCTGAAATTGTTTAAAAGATGATCAAGGTATATAGAAACAAGATATATTATGTTCATACGGGTATCCCAGAGTTGACATAGTCTACTCTACTGCACTCTTCCTCGTTCGTTATAGCTTTTATACCTTTTTGTGGACACGCTGAGAGTTTCAATTGTTTTTTATGTTTTTTTAGTTTTGTTTTTTGTGATGGTGATAATTCATTGTTTCTATTTAACACATTAATTGCAATTTCAGCAATAGTTTTTATTATATCATCATCACAATATTTTATAATATTTTTACGAAATTTCTTGTTGCTGCATTTTTCTAGTACATGTAACATATGTCGGTTGTTCTTCAACCGTTTCATATTTTAAGCAATTGTTTAAATCTTTAGTAGCTGAAAAACAAACGCAATATTCCTCTGGGAATTGTTGGTTCTAGTTCGAAACAAATCGTTAACGTATTTTGTTAAATCAAATACAATATAACTATGTGGGCTTGATGTTGATTCATTATATACCCCCAGGAAGCCTGTTATATTTTTCGGATATAGTTGTCTAGCTAGAGAAATAATCTGTGATTTATCTGTGTATCAATTTAGTAATATTTTTGATTAAGTTGCATAGAAATGTTGTTTTTGCACATCGTATATAAAAGAAGTAGTATATAAAATTTTTTGGACCTACAATAATTTTTAGGCGGTTTTGGAAACGTTCGCTGGGACGAACAAATTTACTCATTGGTAACACAATTTAATAAAAATAAAGTAAATATTTTAAACAGCAATAACAATTTATTTAAGTTTTTTATACAATAAATTACGTTTTAGTTAATCTTTTTATCTTTGTAATATAATATAAATATAAATATATTATAAATACATAATATATAATATAATATAATGTTAAACATTCAGTCAATGTAACTAAAATGAAAAAATTCATACTAAATTTTACAAAAAAAAAAAAACAAAATAAGCCTCTTCATGACTAAAAATAATGAAAAAAATTAAATTAAAATGATAAGTCTTCTTGACTATATTTATAACAAATAATAATTATAATAATCTAGTTCCCACAATGATACAGTTTAAAACAATTTCTTGTTTTGGAAACAAAACAAAGATGAATTTTGCACTTTCCACAATATACAAATGTTTTTTTTGCTGCAGTTTTTATATTTGCACCTTGTTGCACCTCCGTTGGTATCTAAAATGGACTGCGGTGTCGGTGCTGGTGTCTATTAAGAAAAACTCAAAATAGAATATGCTTTTAGACTTCCCAATAAATCCAGTGTATTTCAAGCTGAAATGCTAGGAATCTGGAAAGCATGCCAAATACTTAGGAGCAATACTTCTCTGGGGGGAAGCATTGCCATTATCACTGACAGCCAAGCAGCAATCGCGGCTGTTAACTCTGCGATGATAACATCCAAGCTTGTCAGGAAATGCTCTGACGAGCTTAAGAATATAAGCTATCAATACAATGTTACATTACTGTGGGTTCCGGGACATAGGAACATCACAGGAAATGAACATGCTGATGAATTAGCAAGGAGGGGTTCCAATCTGAATGCTTCACTGGAAGAACAGGTGGATCCACACTAAACAGCGTTAAAAGAGATATCTTTCTACACTTTTTATACCTAGCGAAAAGAAGGTGGAAAGAATTAACCTCATGCCGTACGACCAAGAAAATATGGCCGACGTACGACAACAAAAGAACGGACAACCTATTGAAACTATCTCGGCGGGACATAGCCAGAGCAATAGGTGTCTTCACGGGACACTGGCCAATTGGCGAACATGTGGCCAGATTAGGTATTCCATTCAACACATCATGCCGTAGTTGTGGTAAACAGAATGAGAAAGAAACCATTATACACTTCATGTGTAAATGCCCGGCGCTGGCCAGGGCCAGAAGAGCGGCTCTGGGTAGCCATGAATTTAACGATCTCAGCGATCTAGCGGCTAAGCAAACTGCAGATATGGTAAGGTTCCTGAATGCCACCAAATGGATCTGAAACTAAATCCGTTATAGCCTAAATTTAAGCCTTGTGGTCACGGAGGTGGTAGCAAAACGGTACTAACGCGCTAATTGTGGTCTTGTCATGGTTGACAGTACCAGCCACGTAAACCAACCAACCAATAGGCCAGAATCAATTAAACTATATAATGAAACCATGGGAGGTGTCGACAAAATCGACCAGGTTATGAGTTTTTATAGAATATTTATAAAGTCTAAAAAGTGGCACCCGCGTGTATGGTTTGGATATGAGTATCTGAAATAGCTGGCTGGAATATAAAAATTACTGTTAAGTTGCAAAAATTAGTTCAAAGGAAATTATGGACTTAATGATGTTTAGGATGAGATTAGCCGAGAAAGTAATAGTACTAAATAAGCCTGTTCAAAATATTAAAAGAGGAAGACCAACTTCTTCATCACCGTGTTCAACTCCAAAAAGAAAAGAAACTGAAGTTCAACCATACCGGGAAATTTCGAGAGACAATATAGGACATTATCCGGATTATGATACCAACGGAGATGCAACAAGGTGCAAATATAAAAACTGCAGCAAAAAAAACATTTGTATATTGTGGAAAGTGCAAAATTCATCTTTGTTTTGTTTCCAAAACAAGAAATTGTTTTAAACTGTATCATTGTGGGACCTAGATTATTATAATTATTATTTGTTATAAATATAGTCAAGAAGACTTATCATTTTAATTTAATTTTTTTCATTATTTTTAGTCATGAAGAGGCTTATTTTGTTTTATTTTTTTGTAAAATTTTGTATGAATTTTTTCATTTTAGTTACATTGACTGAATGTTTAACACTATATTATATTATATATTATATATTTATAATATATTTATATTATATTACAAAGATAAAAAGATTAACTAAAACGTAATTTATTGTATAAAAAACTTAAATAAATTGTTATTGCTGTTTAAAATATTTACTTTATTTTTATAAAATTGTGTTACCAATGAGTAAATTTGTTCGTCCCAGCGAACGTTTCCAAAACCGCCTAAAAATTATTGTAGGTCCAAAAAATTTTATATACTACTTCTTTTATATACGATGTGCAAAAACAACATTTCTATGCAACTTAATCAAAAATATTACTAAATTGATACACAGATAAATCACAGATTATTTCTCTAGCTAGACAACTATATCCGAAAAATATAACAGGCTTCCTTGGGGTATATAATGAATCAACATCAAGCCCACATAGTTATATTGTATTTGATTTAACAAAATACGTTAACGATTTGTTTCGAACCAACAATTCCCAGAGGAATATTGCGTTTGTTTTTCAGCTACCAAAGATTTAAACAATTGCTTAAAATATGAAACGATTGAAGAACAACCGACATATGTTACATGTACTAGAAAAATGCAGTAACAAGAAATTTTGTAAAAATATTATAAAATATTGTGATGATGATATAATAAAAACTATTGCTGAAATTGCAATTAATGTGTTAAATAGAAACAATGAATTATCACCATCACAAAAAACAAAACTAAAAAAACATAAAAAACAATTGAAACTCTCAGCGTGTCCACAAAAAGGTATAAAAGCTACAACGAACGAGGAAGAGTGCAGTAGAGTAGACTATGTCAACTCTGGGATACCCGTATGAACGTAATATATCTTGTTTCTATATACCTTGATCATCTTTTAAACAATTTCAGCTATTCTAGTACCGACGTTATAACTACCAAAATATGTTTATGTAAATTGTGGAGTTGTATGACAGCTACCAAAATCTATTGCACCAGCAAAACCAAATTTTACAGAAGTTTTTGTCATAAAAGTTGATCAACATTTGCAAGATTTCAGACGCCTAGCTTCAATAAAATTCCAAGAGGTGCAAGAAGCCTGAACCGACTGCTCTAACCAAATTTTACAAAAGCTGTTGGCATGTAACTTGACACCTCTTTACTAAATTTCAGGCTCCTAGCTTCAGTAGACACTGACTTATTTTCATTTAAAAAGAGAAGTTGTACGGCAGCTACTCGAACCCGGCGGCCGAAAATGCTGGAGTTGAATAGCAAAACTAACAATTTTGCAAAAGTGACGTAAAAAAATTCCAGCCTAATAGCTCCTTTATATTTTGAGTTATAGTGCGGACGGACACTGAGTTATTTTCATTTAAAAAGAGAAAATTTATGGCAGCTACCCGAACTTCTTGCCCCAGCAGAACCAAATTTTATAGAAGGTGCTGCCATAAAACTGGATCATCATTTGTCAGATTTCAAGCGCCTAGTTTCATTAAGTTCCATAAGGTGGAAGAAACCTGAACCGGCTGCTCTAGACCAACCAAATTTTAGAAAAGTTGTTGGCATGTAACTCGACATCCATTCATTGAATTTCAAGTTCCTAGCTTTAGTAGACACTGAGTTATTTTCATTTAAAAAGAGAAGTTGTATTGCAGCTACCTGAACCTGTCGTACCATCACTACCAAATTTTATAGAAGTCGTTGGTTACTTTCTCATTCTGTTCACCACAACTACGGCATGATGTGTTGAATGGAATACCTAATCTGGCCACATGTTCGCGAATTGGCCAGTGTCCCGTGAAGACACCTATTGCTCTGGCTATGTCCCGCCGAGATAGTTTCAATAGGTTGTCCGTTCTTTTGTTGTCGTACGTCGGCCATATTTTCTTGGTCGTACGGCATGAGGTTAATTCTTTCAACCTTCTTTTCGCTAGGTATAAAAAGTGTAGAAAGATATCTCTTTTAACGCTGTTTAGTGTGGATCCACCTGTTCTTCCAGTGAAGCATTCAGATTGGAACCCCTCCTTGCTAATTCATCAGCATGTTCATTTCCTGTGATGTTCCTATGTCCCGGAACCCACAGTAATGTAACATTGTATTGATAGCTTATATTCTTAAGCTCGTCAGAGCATTTCCTGACAAGCTTGGATGTTATCATCGCAGAGTTAACAGCCGCGATTGCTGCTTGGCTGTCAGTGATAATGGCAATGCTTCCCCCCAGAGAAGTATTGCTCCTAAGTATTTGGTATGCTTTCCAGATTCCTAGCATTTCAGCTTGAAATACACTGGATTTATTGGGAAGTCTAAAAGCATATTCTATTTTGAGTTTTTCTGAATAGACACCAGCACCGACACCGCAGTCCATTTTAGACCCATCAGTGAAGAGTGTGATGTCTACTTCACCCAAAGGATTTCCTTGTCTCCATTCTCTTCTTGATGGAATCTTTACTTTGAAATTCTTGACAATTTTCCAATTTTGGAATAGTGTAGTCTGTGGAATCTGGCAGATCCCAAGCTGTCGAGCTTAGAATACTGCTATATCCATAAGGTTTTGTGCGCCAGTGCCCATTTTCTCTGAGTCTGACCGCACTACAACAGGCTAGAAGTTTTATATGGAGGTCAACGGGGAGGAGATAAAGAAGTGCATCTAGTGCATTACTTGGTGTCGATCTCAACGCGCCCGTAATGCTTATACATGCACCTCTCTGTACCTTACCAAGTTTGGTTCGGATATACTCCTTCTCCAGCGCTGGCCACCAGACTAATGATCCGTAGGTAAGAATGGGGCGTACTATAGCTGTGTACATCCATAAAGCCATTCTTGGCTTTAATCCCCATTTTTTACCTAACATTTTCCTACGAGAATACAGGGCTACACAGGCCTTTTTGGCTCTTTCCTCACTATTAAGTCTCCACTTCAGTTTCGTATCAAGTGCCACTCCTAGGTATTTGACACTGGGTCTAAATTCATATATACACCATCCAGTCTAGGCTTGGTGAATTCCGGTATCTTTGTTCTGTTTGTGAATAGCATTAGATCGGCTTTGTTCAGATTGACGCATAGGCCACATCCATTGGCCCATCTACTAACCCTTCTCAAAGCTCTTTCCATAATTACACTAATTATGTCAAGAAACTTTCCAGACACTAATACTGCTAGATCATCTGCATATGCAATGGCTTTGATTCCCTCATCTTGAAGTTCTTTCAGTATTCCATTCATTACTAGAAGCCACAGTAGTGGTGATAGCATCCCGCCTTGGGGTGTGCCTCTGCTTACTCTTCTGGCAATTTTATGGTTACCAAGTTCCGATTGGATCTCTCTTGATTGCAACATATTAACACTGACTAAGGACAGTTTCTGCCCCTAGTTCTTCCAGTGAATTCTGTATGGCCGCTACATGTACATTATTGAAGGCTCCTTCTATGTCTAGAAAGGTAGTGAGTGTATATTCCTTATACTGAAGCGATTGCGCCACGTCCTGCACTAGTTCACTCAGTGCAGTCTCTGTTGACTTGCGCTTACAATAGGCATGTTGGTACTTACATAGCGGAGTACTCTCTAGTACATAGTGTTCTTTCGAAAGTTTTCAATAAAAAGGATAATAGACTGATCGGTCTAAAATCTTTAGTGGTTTCGTGCCCCCTTTTACCAGCTTTTGGTATAAAGATCACATTCGCCCGCCTCCATTGCAGGGGAATATGAACAAAAGTGAGGCTGCTTCTGAACAGTTTAGTAATTAATGGAACTACAAGCCCCTTCATTTCTTGCAGCATTTTAGGAAAAATACCGTCTAATCCTGCGGCTTTGTATGGGGCGAAGTTATCAATTGCCCAGGCAACCTTTTCCTCCGTTATAACTGAGTTAACCCATTCGTCAGGGCCACTTCGGACTCTAGTGTCAACCGCTTGGTTAATCACAAGAGCATCCTCAATGCACCCTGGAAAATGGGTAGACACTAGATCTAGGGTTTCAGCGCCTGAATCAGTCCAATTCCCTTCCGCAGTTCTCAGGAAGGAAGGATTGGAGTGTTCTCTAGATAAAACTTTGCTAAGTCTGGCTGAGTCTCTAGTACTTTCAATTGATTCACAATAATCCTTCCATGATTGGATTTTAGCCAGTCGGATTGCTCTCTTATATTCCCTAAGTTGGTCTTTATAGAGTTGCCATTTATTCTGCCTGTAGCAGATATTGTAGGCGTCTCTAGTCTCCTTTCTTAGGTTACTTAAGTTATCATTCCGCCAGATCGGGTATGTCTCTTTACTACGCTTGATAGGACATGCCACTTTGAATGAGACCTCCATGGCCCTTGTAAACATGTCAGTTCTCTTTTCTAACTCGTTTTCAGTTGCATTATCTGAGTTAGCTATTACTAAAAGTTTTTTTCTGGCTACTTTCCTGTGGCAACTACCAACTGCTGGAACCGGGGCGGAAGAGCAGGTTCGTCATGTGACATGTACACGGAACTTATATACGCGCTCATATTGTTCCTCATCTCCAGTTTGACAACTGTCAAATCTTCGTAACTAAAATTAGAACAGAGATGTGTACTTATATGTTTTTTAACTAGAATACAAGTTCTTGGCTTACCTATTTCTAAATCTACATTCTTGTAGAATAGATTATAGTTACAGGTGTTTAACCCTATAATCTTAGAGACGTTAACCCATGGTTCTTGTATGAGCGCTATATCTAAGTCCTCCTCACCTAGGAGAACTAGCAGATTATCCGAGGCGCACTTCGAGTGCCTTAGGTTAATCTGCACCACCCGCATCGCTTACCTCATACCGAGCTGCTGTAGACTCCTTGTCTATTGCCAAGTCTCCCAGCAGCCCGCTTGCTTCTTCCAGGTCGTCTATGTCTGGACTCCCTGGCTTGAATATTTTTAGTTTGGTATGCCTTATACCAAACCTCAGTTTGTTCCCATCTTCTCCAGAGGATCCAGACTTTCCTCACTGATATGAACGAGAAACGATATACTGTTTTTCTGCAGTTCATCTGACGATTTCTCCTTCGTTATCACCGACCAGTTCCCCATTGGAACCGTCGGGTTATGCATGCGGAGACACTCGAGGAGCTTTTCCCCGCTTATCTCCATCCTGGGCATTTAGATACGGGCTCTAGGTCTCCTAGGGATTTCGTTAGCTGGGATTATTCCAATTTTGGCTTCCTCCTAAGCATTGCCAATCTTAGCAATGCTTTTGCTAAACAAATCCAAGGAGAACTGATCCTCGAATCTGATTACCCTGTAGCCCCTGACTACGTCGGATGAATCAAAGCAAGGGAGTTGTCCCCCTGCACCTCCTAGGATGAACTCATTGACGATCTCAGAAAGTTTTGCCTCAAGCTTGATCCACAGATCATTGGAAACTTTCTGTCACCGGCTCTCTCATTGACAACTGCAACACATAAACTATCTTTTACAATATCGTTGTAATTTTTATGTGCTACAGTTTTCGAACTGCTATGAAGATTCATCCTAGGCACCTTAGTTCTCTCTGCGCCAGGACTGGTCCCATCCTGAGACCTATTCCTTTTTGACGAATCTTTTCCGGAATTGTGCGATTCAAACAGTCGCACAATCTCGCTATATTTCTTTTCATCTTCTGGATCCCTTTCATTAACAATACCTTTGGTTTCGTTCTGGGCTATCTTGCCCAATATAAACTTAGCTTTCTGGTATTGTTTCTTCAAAGCCGATCCAGAGCTTCTATTTGATTTCTTTTTAGTGGTGGCAATACTATGACTGGTATTACCACTACTATTTGAACCTGATGGCTTTGGAGCACTATGACAGGTGCTTCCTCCACCAACAGGCACTAAAACTTTTGCAGGACTTTGGCTGAGTCCTGGTTTCGTTGCTGAAGAGGTACTCTGGCTAGTACCGATAATAGTCTCCTGACTGGAGGCAAGTAACTCATATTCAGAAGATGAGTTGATGTTTGTTTGTTTTTTCTTTTTTAAATTTTCCATTTTGTTCCCACGAGTTTGGCGAGAAAAGATGGTCGACACATGCAGAGCTCCCATACATATGCAAGGCTACTTACAATGGGGTGGCGCCTGGTGCCCCAAGGAGACCGTTAGCGATACTATCTTTATACACTTGGTACCATTCAGCCCTCGGCACGGTTTACTTTCAAACCTTGGCTTAAGTGTACACCTATAATCAGCCGATTATCTGTCTCCAAAAACAACATCTAGTTTGAGGATGGCAGGTAACGTTGCCCGGGTACACTGCTTGGAGGAGTATAGGTGATTAACTGTACCCCTGGCCTATTAATATTTATATATCTTTTTTTAATTTTGTCCCACCGTTCAACTTCATCAATTTCAGAAATACCAATAAAATTAGAAGCCAAGTGTACTTCCTTGTTATCGTTCCACTTTATCAAAATAATATCTCCATTTAAATCGACAACTTCTGCAGAACTGCCACGATCTTTTTTGTGAAAAATTTATAGATTCCGTAAAAGGAGGGTTATGAAATCTGTTAATTCTGAATTAAATTGAATTAACCACATTTTGAATTAAATTAAGCACAACGGCTGCACCAAATCCATATTTCTGTTGCAATTCTTTAGAAATCTCAGTAGTCTGACCCTGATATCTAATAAAATTATGTATTAAGCCACTCTGTCTACATAACAGGAATATCTTGATCCCCCAACGATTAGGTTTATCCTTCATAAACTGCTTAATTGAAAATTTCTCTTTGAAATGAATTTTCTTTGAAGGCATTTTCTCATCTACACAAAGGAATTTTTCTAGTGGTAATACTAAACAGCGGTTTAAGACGGATTCGTAAATAGGGCGAACTTTGGTAAGTTTATCATTTTCGTTTTTAATTTCTAAATTATTTACGAAGTGTAAATTTTGACATAAAGAATAAAATCTATTTATATTCATCGTATTTTTAACTAGATCAACCTTAAAATGTTACTTCCAATATAATCTAATTCTGATATAATTTAAGGTTTCCATTAGAATATGAAGCCAAAATAGATTTTAAATTTCATTAACATCCGTTGGTTTGAATTTTGATCCATCTGTTGTTGATCTTTGAGTTGCATATAAGTTTGTATAATATGCCGCGTTTTCACATAATTGTTTCGTTATGTATTTTTGAAAATATTCTATTGAATAATATTCTAATCACTTTTGTCTTATCAATAGTCATTATCAATTTGTAAGTCAAATGGTTTATTTCGCCATTTATATTATCTTTTGAAGTAAATTTAATATTATTGTTTACCTCTGACAAATTTTTTTAAATTGGTAGTTCAAGTGGTAGGAGTTATCAGTATCACCAATATTATCACTTTCAGTTTCAAGTAAATTTATTTCATCTACCATACTCATTTTTTGTACACCTAAATATTAATATATTTTCTAGTTATCCTATAATAAAATTATTATAAATTTAATTAATATACCATCACGAATTTTTTTTCGTTCTTCAAATATCTATACAATGTCATCGCCGGATTCATCAATATCTGAATTAATTAATAAATTGAGTAACTCTCCCTCACTTAGATTTTTTGAAGCCATTTTTATCTAAATAAATTAAAGTTTTTCTAATACTGAAATAATAGAACTGTTCGCCCTTACGAACAAATTTTTTTGTAAATATTACCCTTATCACATTTTGTTCGTTATAGCGTACATGGTATTTTTGTTATTACTTTTTCTTACCTTTTCAATAAATTATAACTAAATATGTACAAAAATTTAAAGTATAACTCTTTTATTTTTATTTTAAATGTACCTATAAATTTATTATTAATTTTAAAAAAAACCGGCAACTTTTTTAAAAACTTTATGTTTTGAAAGCATTTGACAAAACTAATGTTAAAAAGTTATTTTTAAAATGCAAAAGATGTCCCATCTGTTGCTAAATTAATAAATAAATAATACTTAAACTAAAATAATTTGCAGAAATGAAAAAAAAAATCATTTATTTTGCCATAAGATGGTTTCAAAGTTTATGTTCACCATGGTTTCAAAGTTTATGTTATGTTTTATGTTTATGTAGTTTATGTTCAAATCTATATATAAGCAGCAAAAGTGTATTATAGCTTATTCTCAGTTTAAAAAATAAAGGTGAAAGATATATAATTTATTAACATTTTAAAACATGGAGGTGAAAGAAGTGGAAGAGTTTTTAAAATCATATTCCTCTGTGTTATTAAATGAGCATAAGCAACGTATTTTTCACATGTATAAATACATTAAAGAATTTTCTACAACAAAAAAATTTACGTCAATATACTATATCAATTACGGAACTCATTTTGATATTTATCTTTGGGTTTACAATTACTCGTCATATGGACCGGATTCATGTATCTATGAAATCTTAATATTGTATCTATGAAATCTTAATTTATAATTTTCATGTATCTTTTCACTCTATAGAAAATTATAAAATAGAATTAAAAAATCTGATTAAATGGTACAAGCATAATGTCAAGGGCACAAATAGTATCGGAAATACATAGACCAGCCAGACGAAACTTTCGTCGAAGAAAATTTATTCGAAAAGGTTTAAAAGATACATGGCAAATGGATTTAGTAGAATTGATTCCATATGT
Organism: Poecilobothrus nobilitatus; assembly: GCA_947095535.1. NCBI lineage: Eukaryota > Metazoa > Arthropoda > Insecta > Diptera > Dolichopodidae > Poecilobothrus > Poecilobothrus nobilitatus. Next base: position 176,491,414 of record OX352772.1, read on the forward strand.
AAAGTATAACAAAGAAAATAAATATTTATTAACTGTAATAGACATCTTTTCAAAATGTGCTTATGCTGAGGTAAATAAAACAAAAAATGCCAATAACGTCTTACTGGGCATGCAAAACATTTTTAAACTGGCTGCAACACTCCCAAAAAATATTCTATCTGATCAAGGTAAAGAATTTTTTAACAAGGAATTTAGAAAACTTATAGAAACAAAAAAAATTAATCATTATCATACATATTCGGATGAAATGAAAACATTCATAGTAGCGTTTTAATCGTACTTTAAAAAAATCAATGTGTATATCTGTTTTACCCAAACTAATTGAGAAATACAACTCAACATATCATCGTACAATTAAACTTCAACTTAAAAAAGTTACAAAGAAAAAGAAAAAACTACTATTAAAAACTGTCTACAATAAGTTAAAAGTGCTTCGTAAAGCAAATTATAAAGTTGGGGATTATGTTCGTATAAACAAATTTAAAGGTATTTTTGCAAAAGGTTATCCAACTGGTCAACAGAAATATTTACAATTGCAAAAATTAAAAGAACTGGCCCAATAACATACAATTTACTTTACAACACAAATAATCCAATAACCGCTTCTTTTTATGAGACTGAATTAACAACAGTTAGACATCCACATGTCTATCTTGTAGAAAAAATTAAAAAAAAAAAGGAAATCAAGTTTTAGTTAGATGAATTGGTTTTGATAAAAAGCATGATTCATGAATAAACAAAGAAGATATTACTTAATACTCTACACATATTTAAAATATTTTAATTTTTTATTTGTTTTTATTTTAGTAAAGTTTGTAATAAAATACATTTATCACAAAAAGGTTTTTTTTCATTTTGTATGTATTTAATTATTTGCATTATACATAGTATTAGTTGCCAATAACATACCTCAAGTTTGCATAATTGAAAGTAATTTTACAAGAACATTAAAAATCTTGTACTATATTAAGATTTTTTTCATTTTGTATGTATTTAATTCTGTATTTAAATCAAGTTCATGATTAAGTTCATTAGTCATTGTAGTCACGATTTTATACATACAACCACACAAAATACACCTGTTTCATGTTTTATATTAAAAAAGAATCAAATAGCTTGAAATAATCAAGTTAATGTGCATTTAATCAACATTTTTTAAATTTTATCGCAAAACCATGACATTCACTACATACTATAGGATATTTTTAATTTCATAACACTAGATCTTTTCAATATAATATAGTCTATTCAAAATCTAAGATCGTTGATACATGCTTTCAAGAACTTCGGCGGGGTTCGATTTGGTTCTAGAGGTGCGCTTTGGTCCTTGCTACTGCCAAAACACCCTTTTTAAATCATACTACCAAATCACTAATTCCATCAAATTTGTTAATGTTCAATCTTCCATCTTGAGATCCTAAATCTCCGAACTTGGCCCCTTATGATCTTATTCCAATTCTCCGAACCTTCAAAATTTCCAACTTTTCCTTTTCCCAAATTTAAAAATTTAAACCCACTTAATAATTAAATTTTTAGATTTTATAACACATTCTCACACTCTAATTCCAAATTCAAATCGTAATACCTTCAGTCAATCATATATGCATAATATTTTCATTCCGTTATCTCAATTACCTTTTTAACAAGAAACGCTAATTTTTTTCATATAAAAAACTGGCGCCTTACGCCTTTTATGCCAGAATCGGCATATTCTATCTACTCAAATATGAAAGTGTATTACCAGCTCCCGAAAATGTGAGTGTTGTTTCTCCACATAACCATCATATGGATGAATTCAAATTGAACAATTTCAGTGACGATATAAAAACATTATTACGATCTTCAAATTATAATTAATATAACGAACCTACAACACAAAGCTCTTTTCTCATAATTTCCATCATGCTAACTACAATAACGATTATATTATTATACTATAAAAAAAATATTTGAAGATCAAATGTACAGCAAACAAGTAAGTTTGAAATTTTATTAAAAATAAAATTGAAGGACTGGCGAAATATTTTCTATTATATGTACTTTGAATTTTGCCATATATTTTAATTAATATGTAAACCACTTGTACATCGAGTCGATAAGATAACATAATGTATTTATTTTTTTTATTTTATTTTTTTCCTTAAGGGAAGTGGTAATCTTCCAAAGACACCAAGAAAACCTATACCCCCTTGGTAGTGTCAGATTTATACTGACTAAAGCCACCTCCCTAAAATAAAACAAAAAATTATGTATTCATTTATTTTTCACTTTTAACAATTTTACAATAAATTTCTTATAATTAAATTACATTTTTATTTAGCTTATAATTATGTACTTATTGTAATAACAAAAGTTAAATCTTAAAAAAATTTGATAATATTAAACATAGTTTGCTAATATTAATGATTGATAATATTGATAATATTAAACATAGTTAAATAAATAAAAAATACGTACTTAATTAATTTTTTTATTTCTAAACTTTAAGTAGAATCGCATCGTGATAACTAAATAAAGTATACATTTTTTGGTATTGTAATTTTACATTTAAATATACTCCGTCAATTTGTGTGTTGTATTTTGTCGAACTTTCTCGATTAATTAATTTTAAAGGTTTAAAAAGTGTAGTATATGGATTTTCCTTATTCAATTTAGTATTAAAATCGCCAATTATAATGCATTCTTTATTTGTTTTTATTAAGTTAATTAGATGGTGTTTAATATTTTCAAATTTTGCTCTTACAGCTATATATAGAAAATAAATATCTATATTTTTACAATTTATTATTAGTATCTCAAAATCGTTACTTTGAAAACACTCTTTAAAAATTGTACATTTATTTAAATGCGATTTAATAAATATCTTCAAGCCCTGGAACCCATTAAATCCTTTTGAAGTCATTGCAAATTCCTTAAAATTCATAAATTTAAATTCTGTTGAATCCGTGTGTGTTTCATTAAATAAAAGAATATCGTTTTCTATAAATATTTTACTACTTTTAATTAATTCATAATGAGCAGGTTTACAAATTTTAAAAATCTTAAATTTTATTTTTAAAAAAATTTTCACAAGCCAATATATATTTCGGCATCTAATAAATAAATATAAATAATAAATAAATCGGCATCAATAAATAAATATAATATTTTAAGAATTATAAAAATAAAATATTAATAAAATTATTTTGTGGACAAAAAGTATAAATAAAAAATAATTTTTTGCTCAATGTGCTTTGTTGAAAAAATTCAAGGTTATGTACATATATTTACAACTAACTATATTTACAAAATTTTGATAGCTAAAATGCCCTTGCTCGTGAATTGATCATGGAAAAAATAAAAATAAAATAATTAAACAATTAGGTATAAGTATTTATATATTATAATTACATATGAAAAATTATTTGTTAAAACAGAAAACTATGTAGAGGAAAAATTTTTGGGGCTAAGAAAAGTTATTTTAAGAATTAATAATTTTAAGTTTTCTTTTAACAGAACTATCCGATTTATTTATTTTTTGTTTTTCATTATTTAACAATTTTTCTTTTAACCACTTTGCTTCCTTATTTAATAAAAGATTTATTAACATGTAAAAAGTATTTCTATTTTTTTAAGTATTTTTTTATGCGTATAGCAATTATCATTTTCACTGAACCATGTAGAATATTTTGGGTATTTTTTTGTGGCTTTGAGTTATTTCGAAAAAATATTCAGTTGGAGCTTTTAAGTTAAGGATTTCTGAAAAATTTTTGTAATTTTTTTGATAAATAAATTGCTCCGAATCGAGTAATAAAATATCAGCAGATTTTTTTAAAAATGAATTAGTACATTGATCACAAGAAATTTTTTTCATTAATATAAAAATAATATAGCCACAACTGTACCTTTCGGCATTTTTCGACACAATATTTTCCTGTTCTGTTTTATTAATTTCTAAATTTTCTAACTGATTTTCTTCTAAATAATTATTAACTATATTGTTTATATTATCATCGTTTTCATCAAAATTTCCCTCATTGGATTCCAAATCATTTTGTTCTATTTCGTAATCCTTTAAATTTTCTCTATTAAGAAACTCTGCATCATATTCTTCGCAGTTAGAGTGTTCAATATTATAATTAATTAATTTAACAGACATTAATTTTGCTAATATATATATTACTAAATTCCTGTACCGAAGGATTATTTCTACAACCATTTCTATACCTAATTAAAGAGAATAAATTTTCTAAGACATCCTGATTTAAGCGCGGTAGTAATAAATATGAACACTCACCTGTGTTATAAAATGAAAAGATGTCGGAACTTAATTGCGTAATCCCTGTTAAAGTCTGGACCAAACCGTCAATGCAATAAATTTTTTTAGATGTATAGGCCTTATTATACCCTACACCTAAAGTATAGGGTATATTAAATTTGGTACGGTGTTTGTAACCACCAAAAGGAATCGAGTTAGATATTGACATGTATATATATTCTGAATCAGGATCACCTCCTGAGTCGATTTAACGATGTCCGTCAGTCCGTCCGCCTGTCCTTTCGCACGATAACTCAAAAACTAATAAGGCTATCTTGATGAAATTTATATAGTAGGTTACTAATTACAAAAGGAAGGCTAAGTTCGAATCTGGACAAAATCGGCGTATGGGTTCAGATTCTGGAAGCTTCCGAATGATTTCAGAGCAAACAAGATTATCTCCAAAACGCACAAAGATAGAACCTTTAAATTTTGTACAATGATGTCCCTTCCCGTTCGATTTATGTCTCTGAAATTTAAGAGGATTTGGTTCATGGGTTCGGATCTTGGAAGCTTCCGAACGAGCACCGGACCAAATGAGACTATCTCCAAAACCAACTAAGATATAACCTTTAAATTTGGCAGAGTGGTGTTCTTTCATTTTTTATTTAAGTCTCTGAAATTTGAGAGGATTTGGTCCATGGGTTCGGATCTTGGAAGCTTCCGAACGAGCCTCAGAGCAAACAAGAATATCTCCACAACCAACAAAGATAGAACCTTTATTTTTAGTACAAGAGTCCTTTTCTATAAAATTGGAAACTGACATTTGAAAGAATTTGAACCATGGATTCGTATTTTGGAAGCTTCCGAACGAGCCCCAGAGCAAACGAGATTATCTCCAAAACCAAGAAAGATAGAACCTTTAAATTTTTTTACAATGATGTTCCTTCCCGTTTGATTTATGTCTCTGAAATTTAATAAGATTTGGTCCATGGGTTTGGATTTTGAAAACTTCCGAACGAGCCCCAGAGCAAATGATATTATCTCGAAAAGCAACGAAGATATAACCTTTAAATTAGACAGAATGGTGTTCCTTCATGTTTGATTTGTGTTTCTGAAATTTGTGAGGATTTGGTCCATGGGTTCTTATCTTGGAAGCTTCCGAAGGAGCCCCAGAGCAAACGAGTATATCTCCACAACCAACAAAGATAGATCTTTCATTTTTGGTACAAAGGTGTTCTGTTATGTTTTCTTTTCTGTAAAATTGGAAACTGACATTTGAAAGAATTTGAACCATGGGTTCGTATTTTGGAAACTTCCGGACGAGCACAAGAGCAACGAGCATATCTCCAAAACCAACAAAAGTAGAACCTTTAAATTTAGTACAATGGTGTTCTGGCATGTTTTCTTTATGTTTCTGAGATGGATTCGATGAATTGGAGTGGCAATTCGGGTACCTGACACACACCTCCCAAGGACTAACATTAAAAATTAAAATCTTAAATTTCAAAAAAAAAAATTATTACTTATAAAAAAAAAATTTTGTGTATTAATAAAAATATAAGAATAAAATAAAAAAGTGACCAATTTTTTTTCAAATACAAATAAAAAAAAAAAAAATAAATACTTTAAATAAATTGTGATTTTTCAAAAAGGGATTGCAAAATGCAATCCGAAAAAAAATCAAATGACAATATAAAAGAAACTATTAATAAAAGTTTAGATAAGTTAATAAAAGACAACAACAACATGTCGAAAAGTAAAATTTTAAAACCATTAAGAACCGAAAATAACAAACTTAAATTAAAATTCTATTAAAATCTAATGATGAAATAAAAAATAAATTAAAAAATAAAGAAACCGAAACACGTGCATCTAACAGTAAAGAAATTTTGCTAACAGCATCACAAGCACAACAACAAAATAACATGTCCTGTCTGCGTGAAGAGAATGCGAACGATGAATCTCACGAGATTATGGATGACGAAGACAAGCCTTCGAAAATCTATTAAAATCTAATGATGAAATAAAAAATAATTTAAAAAATAAAGAAACCGAAACACGTGCATCTAACAGTAAAGAAATTTTGCCAACAGCATCACAAGCACAACAACAAAATAACATGTCCTCTCTGCGTGGAGAGAATGCGAACGATGAATATCACGAGATTATGGATGACGAAGACGATGTAACGATCTCGACCCAAAACGATCTCGTCATACAAAATAATAAAAAACGAAAAATTGAAAATAACAAAAACAACAACAATAATAAAGAAAATAATAAAAGCAATAACAATAATAAAGAAAATAACAAAATCAACAATAGTGATGAGGGTGAATTTATTTAATTTATGCAAGTGTTATCACAAAAAAATTTAGAAAATAAAAACAAAAATAATAATAAAAAGAAGCAAGAAGATAACCAAAATTCTAATAATATCCAAAAAAATAATTTAATTAATAACAATAATAAAAGTGAAAATATAAATGAAAACAATAACAATCATACACAAATAAAAAAAATAGAAAGCAAAAAATTCCCCTAATCAATATTTATAACACTGAAATCGAGTATCTAAAAAAAAAATTATTAAAATTAAAACAGGTGATTTTTTAACAAAAAAAACTAATAAATCCCACACAAAAATCTACACTGATAAATTGAATAGCTACAACACAATTATTGAAATATTAAAAAACACAAATACTAATTATTTTTCTTTTACACCTAAAACAGAAAAAAAATAACCTTATTATTAAAAGGGCTTGATAGTAACTACGAAGAAAATGAAGTGCTTGAACTTTTAAAAGATCATAATAATAAAAAAAATTAACTTTTTATCTGCAAGCAGATTAAAAACAAAGAGAGCAACTGAAAAGAGTTTCATCCTCTCACATTTTATCTTACAAGCATCAGCTAACTCATCAATTAACGAAATAAAAAACATTAAATCATTAGACAACACAATAATCTATTGGGAGAATTTAAGAAGGAAAAGCATACTACAATGCACCTGATGTTAGCGTTTCTCTCACTCAGCCGTTTCTCTCACTCAAAAAAAAGAGAAGAAGAAAAAAAGATGACAAAAGAAAAAATAAAAAATAGGTATAATATGTATAATAACTTTACTAATCCTAGCATATCATTTGCAAATATATTAGGTAATATTAACCAAAACAATAACACTAATAATGTTAGCTACAATAGTAACAATGTTAACAATAATCACAATATTTTAGAAGAATTAAATAAAAATATGAGTTTAATCTTAAAAAAAATTAACACAATAGAAGCAAATATTAATAAAAATTCAAATGACATTAAATATTTATACGAAATGTTTAATGTGCCTAATAATTTCTAATTATGTCACTCACAATAAACATTAATTTAGAAATAATTGCAATTAATGTTAATTCTCTAGTCTCATACAATTAAAGATTTTCTCTTATGCATTTCGTAGAAACGACAAAGGCAGATATTTTCTGCCTTTGCGAAACTAAACTACAAAATAAACATTATTTTCAAGTAAATGGTTATAACACTATACGTCAAGATCGTAATAACCAAGAAAATAGTGGTACAGCAATTTCTATAAAAAATAATATACAATACAACCAAATTAGAAATAAAGTTTTTGACACTTTCCAATGCATAGAAGTATGTGTTCTAAAATTAAATCTAAAAAATTCAAAAAAACTATTTATTATTTCAGTCTATGCTTCCCACAGAAACCAAAGCAAATTTGTGGAAGAGTTGCAAAAAATATTTGAGATATTAGATCTGGCTAATAAAAATCATTATTACGTAATAGCCGGGGATTTCAATGCAAAACACATCTCTTGGCAAAACAATAATAATAACAGCCGTGGCGTTGCCCTATATAAATGGTTGGGATACAACAAAATACCATATAAATGTAATTTGTTAATACCAGATCAACCAACATATCCGAGATGCAGTTCTTACTTAGATCTAGCTATAATAGACATAAGAATAGAATCTGCACATGATAGATTATTAACATCGCCGTATCAAAAGATTTTCAAGTACAGTGCAGAAGCAAAATAATGTTTCATTATTCACATTCGACAATGTAAACACAACTTCCAATACATTAAACAACAACAATTACTTTACAAACTTTGACGAACTACAACTAAAACTAAACAAGGTAGAATGTAAACCAACGGTTTTTAAAAGCGCACATTTCCAAAACTCAATACAAACTGTTTAGAAGTGTGACTTACACAAAAATTTGAAAATTTCATGTAATAAGAAAAAACTTGAAAATAGGACATTTTTGAGATTTTGAGGGGCCGTAAGTCCGAAATCCTATATAACTAAGAAAAGCTGTTAACACACGTAAAAATATATTATTGAAGCTTTAATTTTTATGTCTTGCCGAAGAAAAATTTTTACAGGTGCCTAAGTTACAGGTGTCTAAAAATAGCAAATTTTCAATTTTTGAGGCGTAATAACTCTTAAAGAGGGGGCGTTACCAAAAAATTTTCTGAGCAAACTTATACTAATTCTAAAAGTTCTTTCTTGCCTCAAAATTTCAAGCTTCTATCTAGAAGCGTGCCGGAGTTATGAAAGTAGAAAAATCATGCAAAATTTGGTTTTCACATAACGCTAAATTTAAATACTAAATTTAAAAAAATTGTATAATTTTGATATTAATTTACAGAGATAAAAGAAATACCTGTCGAATGACGTTTTCAGATTGCAAAAATCTTAAGCAGAACATAAGATATATGCATTTAAAAATAGGGCTTTTTCAAAGTTTGAGGGGGTGTAGCTCCGTAATGGGGGGGGGCTACATGAAAAAGTTGTTCCACAAAATTATTTTTTTTATGAGACCTACCTATAGTTAAAATTTTTTTTCTCTATCTTTAACGGTGTAGAAGTTTTGTAAACAGACGGACGGACGGACGGACGGACAGAGTGAAACTAATAAGCACATTTTTTCAAAATTTTTTTGGAAATGTGCTAAAAACCTAAAAAACAAAACATCTGCGGGCATAGATGGAATACCAAATGAAACTTAACGGTTAAAGTCATAGAAAAATATGTTATTTTATTTAATGATGCATTAAACTATTGCTATTTTCCTAAAATATGGAAAATAGCTAAAGTTGTAATGATAAAAAAACCGGGTAAAGACCCTACAAATCCAAATAATTATAGACCAATCAGCATACTGCCAAATATCAGTAAGGTGTACGAAACTATAATTAACGATAAAATAATAAAATTCGTAAGCGATAACCAGCTGCTACCGGAAAATCAATTTGGCTTCAGGCACAAACATAGCACTGTACATGCTATTAATAAATTGACATATGATATATGCTGGTACATAAACAAAAAAGAAGCAATAGGCGCATGTCTTATTAACTTAGAAAAAGCCTTCAATAGTGTCTGGATTGATGGTTTACTTTATAAACTAATAAAGTACAAATTCCCAAATAACATAACAAGATTAATAATGGATATGATATCTGATAATCACTTTATAATAGCCAATAACTCAAATATGGACCACAAATTTGTAATTAGCAACGGTTTACAGTAAGGCACGGTAAACTCTCCGATACTGTTCTCAATCTATTTAACGGAATTGTTAAATTTACTTGGAAACTTTAAAGCGGCCAATTACTCGGTTGCATTTGCTGATGACGTGATAATTTATTCCGCCGGTAAAACAATAGCGGAAATAACAATTAACGTTCAGAAACAATTCAAACTTATAACTGATTATTGTAAGGTATGGTTACTCAAAATGAACGTAGATAAATATGAAGCAATATTATTTCGTAATACTGTTAATAAAACCAATAGTAATATTAGAAAATATTGGAAAGATTTTAAAATAAAAGCTTTAAACTCCACTATAATTGACAGAAAAAAATCTGTCAAATATCTAGGTGTTTTATTAAATCAACATTTAAACTACATTGATAATGTTAAAAAAAATTTAGAAAGAGGGACAAAAGCATTCATGGCGTCCAAAAAACTTTTCTATAATAAAATTATCAGTGAAAGAGTAAAAGTTTTAGCATACGAAACTCTAATTAGGCCTGTCATTTCATATGGTACAACATAAGTGCAAGCCTAATGGAGAAAATAAGAATATTTGAACGAAAATGCATAAGAGCCTACGTAAATCTACATAGGAAACCAGAAACGGATTACAAGCATTTCTACTCCAATAAATTCTTGTACCGTAAAGCAAAAATAATTAGATTCGATAATGTTTTTATAAAAATTATTCGTAATCATTTTGACAGATCTCTCAATACAAACGAAAATACAAACGGTTTAATATCCAAAATTTATTACCATAATGAAGAGTATATAAATAATAGTTTAAAGTCGGGTTTTATTGCTCCCGAACATTTTATTTATCTGGATTCTAAAGGGTATATTCAAAGCCACGAGCAGGTCCCTCTATTATATCACTATAATAGACGGGCTACATGCAAGTGCATTGAATATGACCCAAACGTCATTGAGGCTATTTCACTAAAATACGACATGTTTATTCCAGAAAAGGATAAATGAATTTCAAAAAACCATTGGTGGTTAAACATTTCGTAATTAATATAAAAAATTAGTCTAAAAACTATAATATTAGAATAGGCGTAGGTTTTAAGTTAGGTAGGTTTTAGGTTAGCATAATCTTAAGTTAGTATAAGATTTTATTTATAAAATTTAAATTAATTTTGGTTTTTATTATAAATTTTCCAAAATTAAATTCTCTGATAAAAAATTCTATTAGAAAAAAGAAACAAAAAAGAAATATAATAATAAAACAAATTAATAAAGAAGAAAACTGAAACACTAAAATATAGTTTAAAGTTTTAGTTCTAAGTTCTGAACTAAATGTTAGTTTTGTAAGCTTTTTTACTAACCTAATGTAGCCAAAAATGATTAAAAAGAAAAATAAAAAAGTATATAAAAAAAACTAACATAGCTAGAGTCTTGAAATTAACACAAAATATTCTTACAACAATTTGTAGGTTCCCTATTTTTTTGGTTTAGATCCGACCAAAACTTCAGGTAGCTCTCAAACACATAACTTTTAGATCCCCACATTTTTTTAAAAATAGAGCCATGAAATTTTAACTGCTGATAGATATGATAAAAATATTAAATTTATTTTTCGCAACTTTTTTCTGTAGCCCCACCCGTTACGCAGCTACAGCTCCCCAAAGTTAGAAAAAGCTCTATATTTAAATTATTATAACACAAGTTCTATAAGGTATATCTTCAATTTGATAACGCCAAAAGATTACTGCTTTTATTAGCTTTGAAAGTGTATATACAATAAATATATACTTGTGGCATACGGTGTCTTAATTTACCGTTATGCGAAACTCAAATTTTGCAAAATTCACTTCTATCTTCCAAACGGTTTAAGTTAAAACTTGAAATTTTGAGGGAAGTTAGGTCTTTGAAAATAAGTATGAGTCATTTCAGAAAAAACTTTGGTATGGGAAATTATCTTCAATCATTGGGAGCACTAGTCCGGGAAATTCGCAACTCACAAAATTTTATCTCTCACCACTTTGAAGAAATTTTAAAAATAAATAAAGAATTAGTAAGTGAAAACAACAACCTTAAGGTAAATATTAAAAATTTAAATTCAAAACTCGTCGATATGGAAGAAAAACATAATTTACTGAGAGCGTAGATAAATAACTTCAAAATGAGTATAAAAATGATATTGTGGTTGCTGGACTCTCCAGAAATATTAATAATTTTAATGAAATTTTTCTTCAAATGGCACATAAAATTAGCGCAAATATTACTCTTTCCGACATTTTGAATGTTAACATGATTGATACAAAAAAACAAAATAATACTAAAACCGCCAATGAAAATACTAAATATTTACACATAGTAAAGCTAAATTCACAAACAGGCAAAGATGATGTCCTAACAAAAAAGAAAAAACATTATCTTTTTCCCGCGGAATTTGAAGTGAACGCGAAACACAATAGAGAGATATTTTTTCTTAATCACCTATCTCCACTTCAGGTTAAACTTTATCACTTTGCTAAACGAATTAAAATTAATAACATAATTCAATTCTTATGGCTCAAAGATAATATCATCAAAATTAGGAAAGATGACAAGAGCAAAATATTCAACATTGAAAATTTCAATGATATTAACAAAATTAAAAAAGTATTCCAGCTTGAATAATTTTTTAACTTTCTTATATTTAATTTTAATATTATTTATGTTAATTTTGACATCTTTTATTTTCACATGCACTGTTTTAACTCACTATTTATCTTTTTTCATTTATTTCTTGTTAATTAACAGGTTTTTATTAACTTGGTTGGGTAAAGGATGGAATCTTAGAAGCTATTTTAAACACACTTCCCGTTGAGCTAGAGACTTGAAATTTTCTTCATTAGATCAGATCCCGATGACAATACATGATTTTAAAATAATAATATCGAAAAACATTAGACAAATTAGCTTAATTTCAAAATTAAATTTTCATACAAAGATATAACAGAATTTTTAACAGAATTATTACAGAACCAAAATAAAACATTTTATCTAAATTTACTAAACTCACCAATATCAATACCAATACGTATCCGTAATACATAAATTTTGTTTTTATACCCGTACGATAGGATCGGGTATAATAAAATTACTCCTCCGTTTGTAACACCTCGAAATAAGCGAGCTAGATATACCTTCAAAGGTATGGATCGGATCAGAAAACAATTCTAAGACTTTTGAGCCATGTCCGTCCGTCCGTCCGTCCGTCAGCACGCTAACTCAAAAACTAAGAAAGCTAGAATCTTGAAATTTACACAAAATATTCTGGGAGTAATTTATAGGTTCCCTATTTTTTTTGGTTAAGTTTGGACCAAGTTTGGATCCCCACATTTTTTTTGAAATAGAGCTATGAAATTTTAACAGCTGATAGATCTCACAAAAATATTAATTTTATTTTTAATAACTTTTTTTTGTAGCCCCACCCGTTACGGAGCTACAGCTCCCCAAAAGTTCAAAAAAGCTCTATATTTAAATTGTTATAGCACAAGTTGTATAAGGTACATCTTCATTTTGAAAACGCCAAACGATTACTACTTTTATTAGCTTTAAAAGTATGTATACAATTAATATATATTTGTGGCATACGGTGTCTTAATTTACCGTTATGCGAAACTCAAATTTTGCAAAATCCTTTAACCCTTCTATCTTCTAAACCGTTTAAGTTGGAAACTTGAAATTTTGACAGAAGTTAGATCTTTAAAAATATTTTTTTTGTATCACCCTCCGTTTAAGAGCTGTAAGGGGTCAAAAACTGAAAATTTCCTATTTTTAAACACCTGTAATTTGAACACCTGTTAAAATTTTTTTAAAGTAATACACAAAAATTAAAGCTTCAACATTATACTCTTATTTATGTTAACAACTTTTTTTAATAATATAGGGTTACTTTATAATTGACGAATGTGTTACTTGATTTTTTCAAATTTTCTAACAAATTTCTTTAAAACGAATTTTTTCCATTTTGTTTTACTCGATAATTTGAAATTGTTGAGGATATAATGCGTAGTACAAAAAATGTAAATAAATAAACAACATAACGGTTGCTTGAAGAATTTTTATTATTATTTATATGATATTGATATATATACATACTTATATAATATCATGTTTATTTACATATCGTATATGTCACTAGTGAATGAAAGAGTATATATGTATATTATATAGCGCCGTATTTACATACATATATGTATTTTATTGTACTTATAAGAAATTATTCTGTCAATGGAATATTTAAATATAATATAATATAATATTTAAAATTATATTTATTATTTTGTACTAAGTAAATTTAATATACATTTACCGCTTAGTATTAAATGGCACTATAGAATATTTGAAAAAGTTTTGGATTGATAATCGTTATGTGGAAGGTTAGAATCTGCTTTAGAAGAATGTACATATAAACATATACATAGTTTGAATATATGTACAACCCATAAGTTCTAGAAATTATAAAATTCACCCAAATTATTTTAAAATACTAAAATATTAAAAAAATAATATTGTAAGCAGAGTGACAGGCTGCGAATATACTAACGGTTCGTACGGGTATCTAAGAGTTGACAAAGTCAACTGTATTCTTCCTCGTTTTTTTATAAAAGACTATTGTTTTTTTATGGAGACCATTGCATTGTATGTGTACATATACATATAGGTACATACTTAAAAATATGTAATAATATAATATATTTTGGTTTGAAAGCGATGAATTTGAAAGATATGAATGTGTAAACAAATTAATGTGCCGCACTTGAGAACACAGTGTAAAACTTAATATGCATTTACTTAAAATTTAGTTAGCAAGTGTTAAATTTAAGTTTTTTCTCATCAAATCAATGGATTTTTAGTATACATTTTTATTTATAAAAGCAATGTGTTTATTTATAATATTTATATAGATATGTGTTTTTCCTTTCTAAATTATAATTAAAATAGGGCTTTTCTTTCGAAACTCTTAACATATTAAAATCGCATATTATGGCCCTAACATTGATATCTAAATTGGGAGATGCCTTTAAATTTAGATCTATTAGGGAATGATGACCTGCACCACTAATGCCTTTTTCTGAAGTATAAAAACTAAGAATATATTTCCAATTATGTAAAAACATTAAACAACAAAAAGAATATATTAAAAATAAGAAATCCAGTCTTTTATAAAAATAGTAAATAGCAACAATATTTTTCTTTTCAATAACAATAATTATGAATTAATCATAAAATATATTTTATGTACATACATACATATATGTATATCTACATCGTCTAGAATTTTTATGTGTGCTGTACTATTAAAAATCTGCTAGCACAGTCACACCAAATTCCCAAATTCCCAACCATTATTATTTAGTTGATTTATCGATTTATTATTTTTTAATATGTAGGCAACAGTTATATTTATATGAATGGAAGGTAAACATAAACGAACAAACATAAACGAAAAAAAACATAAACGAACGCTTAACATAAACGAATAAACGGTTAACCTAAACGAACAAAAAAAAAATTCAGAATATTCTATAGCTAATAATTTCTATTTTTGAAATAGACTGTATGCATAAATTTAGTATTAAAAAAAAAAAATAAGTTCTTAGTGTACCTAAATAACAGAAAAAAAAAAGTAAAATGTAATACTGGAAGAAAAATAAATAAAAAAAATTTTTAAAAAAACAGCTTTTTTGAACTAAAAAGTAGAAAATAAATTTTTAATAGCAAATTTTTCTGTAATTTTCTAAACTATATTGTTACAATCGAGATTTCTTTGAAAAAGTTTATTTCAATATGTCAAATATATATATAAATATAAGTATATATAAGTTTTAAAGTCTGTGAAATTAAAATAAAAGCTGGAGGCAACAAACGCATAACTATAAACTTATATTTTTAAATTTTGCCTACAGCTTTTATATATCATAAAAATCATAATTTTATAAAATCATAATAATTTTATATATCATAATTTTATAAAATTTGGGATGAATTACAGTGGTTGTTTGGGTACTCTCCCACACAACTTCCAAAACCGAACAAGCATATATTCGAAATTAATAAAGATAGAAACTTCAAATTTGGTACTAGAGTGTTGTTTCCTGAATCCCTGATTTGTCCAAAATTTGAGATGAATTGGAGAGATGAATTGGAGAGAGAGGAATTTCACTTAATATTGTTAAATTGTGTATTGTTTTTGAATACTGGATATTGTGAAAAGATAAAAAATTTTTATTTTTAAATTAAATGTTAGAACATTAAGATATTTTATTATACCCTTCACTTAAAGTATAGGGTATATTAACTTTGGTATGGTGTTTGTAACCACCAAAAGGAAGCGAGTTAGATATCGACATGTATATATATTCTGAATCAGGATCACCTCCTGAGTCGATTTAGCGTCCGTCCGTTCGCACGATAACTCAAAAAATAATGATGCTATGTTGATGAAATTTATGCTGTAGGTTAACAATGACTAAAGCAAATGGGCGAAATCGGACTATGGGTTCGAGTACCTCCGATACATCTCTCAAAACCGAATACGCATATTTTCGAAATTAATAAAGATAGGAATTTTCAACTTTGTACGAGGGTGTGTTTTCCTGAATCCGTGATATCCCTAAAATTTGACACGAATTGGAGTGGTTGTTCGGGCACCTCCCACACAATTCCCAAAACCAAACAAGCATATATTCGAAATTAATAAAGATATAAACTTCAAATTTGGTAGTAGGATGTGTTTCTTGAATCCCTGATTTCTCCAAAATTTGAGATGAATTGGAGGAGTTGTCGGGTACCTCTCATACAACTCCCAAAACCGAACAAGCATATCCTTGAAATGAATAAAGATAGAAACTGCAAATTTGATACGAGGGTGTTGTTTCCTGAATCCCTGATTTGCCTAAAATTTCAATTTGAAATTTTGAGGGAAGTTAGGTCTTTGAAAATAAGTATGAGTCATTTCAGAAAAAACTTTGGTATGGGAAATTATCTTCAATCATTGGGAGCACTAGTCCTGGAAATTCGCAACTCACAAAATTTTATCTCTCACCATTTTGAAGAAATTTTAAAAATAAATAAAGAATTAGTAAGTGAAAACAACAACCTTAAGGTAAATATTAAAAATTTAAATTCAAAACTCGTCGATATGGAAGAAAAACATAATTTACTGAGAGCGTAGATAAATAACTTCAAAATGAGTATAAAAATGATATTGTGGTTGCTGGACTCTCCAGAAATATTAATAATTTTAATGAAATTTTTCTTCAAATGGCACATAAAATTAGCGCAAATATTACTCTTTCCGACATTTTGAATGTTAACATGATTGATACAAAAAAACAAAATAATACTAAAACCGCCAATGAAAATACTAAATATTTACACATAGTAAAGCTAAATTCACAAACAGGCAAAGATGATGTCCTAACAAAAAAGAAAAAACATTATCTTTTTCCCGCGGAATTTGAAGTGAACGCGAAACACAATAGAGAGATATTTTTTCTTAATCACCTATCTCCACTTCAGGTTAAACTTTATCACTTTGCTAAACGAATTAAAATTAATAACATAATTCAATTCTTATGGCTCAAAGATAATATCATCAAAATTAGGAAAGATGACAAGAGCAAAATATTCAACATTGAAAATTTCAATGATATTAACAAAATTAAAAAAGTATTCCAGCTTGAATAATTTTTTAACTTTCTTATATTTAATTTTAATATTATTTATGTTAATTTTGACATCTTTTATTTTCACATGCACTGTTTTAACTCACTATTTATCTTTTTTCATTTATTTCTTGTTAATTAACAGGTTTTTATTAACTTGGTTGGGTAAAGGATGGAATCTTAGAAGCTATTTTAAACACACTTCCCGTTGAGCTAGAGACTTGAAATTTTCTTCATTAGATCAGATCCCGATGACAATACATGATTTTAAAATAATAATATCGAAAAACATTAGACAAATTAGCTTAATTTCAAAATTAAATTTTCATACAAAGATATAACAGAATTTTTAACAGAATTATTACAGAACCAAAATAAAACATTTTATCTAAATTTACTAAACTCACCAATATCAATACCAATACGTATCCGTAATACATAAATTTTGTTTTTTTTCTATAAAAGACTATTGTTTTTTTATGGAGACCATTGCATTGTATGTGTACATATACATATAGGTACATACTTAAAAATATGTAATAATATAATATATTTTGGTTTGAAAGCGATGAATTTGAAAGATATGAATGTGTAAACAAATTAATGTGCCGCACTTGAGAACACAGTGTAAAACTTAATATGCATTTACTTAAAATTTAGTTAGCAAGTGTTAAATTTAAGTTTTTTTTCATCAAATCAATGGATTTTTAGTATACATTTTTATTTATAAAAGCAATGTGTTTATTTATAATATTTATATAGATATGTGTTTTTCCTTTCTAAATTATAATTAAAATAGGGCTTTTCTTTCGAAACTCTTAACATATTAAAATCGCATATTATGGCCCTAACATTGATATCTAAATTGGGAGATGCCTTTAAATTTAGATCTATTAGGGAATGATGACCTGCACCACTAATGCCTTTTTCTGAAGTATAAAAACTAAGAATATATTTCCAATTATGTAAAAACATTAAACAACAAAAAGAATATATTAAAAATAAGAAATCCAGTCTTTTATAAAAATAGTAAATAGCAACAATATTTTTCTTTTCAATAACAATAATTATGAATTAATCATAAAATATATTTTATGTACATACATACATATATGTATATCTACATCGTCTAGAATTTTTATGTGTGCTGTACTATTAAAAATCTGCTAGCACAGTCACACCAAATTCCCAAATTCCCAACCATTATTATTTAGTTGATTTATCGATTTATTATTTTTTAATATGTAGGCAACAGTTATATTTATATGAATGGAAGGTAAACATAAACGAACAAACATAAACGAAAAAAAACATAAACGAACGCTTAACATAAACGAATAAACGGTTAACCTAAACGAACAAAAAAAAAATTCAGAATATTCTATAGCTAATAATTTCTATTTTTGAAATAGACTGTATGCATAAATTTAGTATTAAAAAAAAAAAATAAGTTCTTAGTGTACCTAAATAACAGAAAAAAAAAAGTAAAATGTAATACTGGAAGAAAAATAAATAAAAAAAATTTTTAAAAAAACAGCTTTTTTGAACTAAAAAGTAGAAAATAAATTTTTAATAGCAAATTTTTCTGTAATTTTCTAAACTATATTGTTACAATCGAGATTTCTTTGAAAAAGTTTATTTCAATATGTCAAATATATATATAAATATAAGTATATATAAGTTTTAAAGTCTGTGAAATTAAAATAAAAGCTGGAGGCAACAAACGCATAACTATAAACTTATATTTTTAAATTTTGCCTACAGCTTTTATATATCATAAAAATCATAATTTTATAAAATCATAATAATTTTATATATCATAATTTTATAAAATTTGGGATGAATTACAGTGGTTGTTTGGGTACTCTCCCACACAACTTCCAAAACCGAACAAGCATATATTCGAAATTAATAAAGATAGAAACTTCAAATTTGGTACTAGAGTGTTGTTTCCTGAATCCCTGATTTGTCCAAAATTTGAGATGAATTGGAGAGAGGAATTTCACTTAATATTGTTAAATTGTGTATTGTTTTTTAATACTGGATATTGTGAAAAGATAAAAAATTTTTATTTTTAAATTGAATGTTAGAACATTAAGATATTTTATTATACCCTTCACTTAAAGTATAGGGTATATTAACTTTGGTATGGTGTTTGTAACCATCAAAAGGAAGCGAGTTAGATATCGACATGTATATATATTCTGAATCAGGATCACCTCCTGAGTCGATTTAGCGTCCGTCCGTTCGCACGATAACTCAAAAAATAATGATGCTATGTTGATGAAATTTATGCTGTAGGTTAACAATGACTAAAGCAAATGGGCGAAATCGGACTATGGGTTCGAGTACCTCCGATACATCTCTCAAAACCGAATACGCATATTTTCGAAATTAATAAAGATAGGAATTTTCAACTTTGTACGAGGGTGTGTTTTCCTGAATCCCTGATATCCCTAAAATTTGACACGAATTGGAGTGGTTGTTCGGGCACCTCCCACACAATTCCCAAAACCAAACAAGCATATATTCGAAATTAATAAAGATATAAACTTCAAATTTGGTAGTAGGATATGTTTCTTGAATCCCTGATTTCTCCAAAATTTGAGATGAATTGGAGCAGTTGTCGGGTACCTCTCATACAACTCCCAAAACCGAACAAGCATATCCTTGAAATGAATAAAGATAGAAACTGCAAATTTGATACGAGGGTGTTGTTTCCTGAATCCCTGATTTGCCTAAAATTTCAGATGAATTGGAATGGTTGTTTGGGTATCTGCCACACAACTCCCAAGACCAAACAAGCATATCTTCGAAATTAATAAATATAAAAACTTGAAATTTGATATAAGAGTGTTCTACCCTGTTATGATGATGTCTCTAAAATTTGGGATCAATTGGGGTGGTGATCCGCGTGCCTTCACACACTTCTCAAGACCTAACAAGCATATTTTCGAATTTAAGAAAGAAAGAAATCTGAAATTTTGTACAAATGTTGTAAAAGCATTTATTTTTTAGCTTAGGTATATTAAATATCTAACTAAAATAACTTATGGACTTTTAATTTAATTTGAATCTTTTAGGTGTAGGGTATAAATAAGTCGGTTGCATTGACTTACTCTTACTATTACTTGTTTTTGTCTAACTTTTGCAGCATATGGTTCTGTTTATATTATTTCCTTTTCTTTTACACTTATGTCATATTTCAGCAATATTGCATTTATTTAAGTGTTCTCTCATTACAGTATTATATTTATATATCATGGAAACAACAAATAGAGAATTTCTCGATCTTTGTTGATTATTTTATTATATAATTATAATTTAAAATTTTTAATTTTAAAAAAATTTTTTATATTAGATCACTACTATTTTTATATAATTTTCCCCTTAATTTTTGTTAATTCAAACAATAATATTAATTTATTATTAAAAAATGGAAACCATAAATAGTAGTGATTTTAATGATATCATCAATTTGAATGATGACATAAACGTGCAATATTTTACTGACGAGGAGAATTTGTAAAATAATTCATACAAGCATAATTTTAATATTAAATATCTAAATATACAGAGTTTAAGAAATAAACTTTATAATTTAGAAGCCTTGTTAAACTCTTATAATATAAATTCAGGTGTGATTGTGTTGTCAGAAATTCGATTAGATGAGAACGAGAATAAGTTTTATAATTTGCCTGGTTATGTGGCGTATTTCGGGAATAGGAGAAATAGTTATGGGCGAGTTGCAATATATGTAGAAAAAATATTAGTAGTAGTATAATTTATAAAGAAGAATTTCAAAATTCAACTATATTAGGTGTTAAATTACTAAAACACAATTTTAATATATTTGCAATATATAGATCACAAACTCAAACTCAAATACTCAAACTCTAACTTTAAAATTTAAAAATAATAAAAACATTTGGATGACAGATGCAATACGACATAATATGAAAATCCGTGACTCTTACTTAAGATTGAAAAAGAAATACCTTAACGATAATGACATTGAAAATTTGTACAAGCGTTATAAAACTAAAATGTTTAAATTAATTGTTCAGGCAAAAAAAAAATTATTGTTCCAACGTAATATCACAAACCCGATGTAACGGCAGAAAGTTGTCGTGCCCTTATAAACAAATGTTGTATAACGATGACCAAATGAGTATAAATAATTGCATAAAAGCAATTGACCTGGAAAATAGTACCAGCACTAATGAGCAGGAAATTGCCGACTGTATGAATAGTTTTTAATAAATGTAACTAATAAGTTGAATATTTCAAAAGAGCCTGTAGATTATGAATATTTCAACTTCTTTCACTATAATTTAATTTCAACAAATTTTAATCTGTGTCCAACTACAACAGAAGAAGTCAATTCAGCTGTTAATTCCCTTAAATCCTCCGCTACCACTGGGCATGATAATATATCATCTAAATTTATTAAAAAATTTGCGGACCGGTTGATTCCAGTATTAGTTAAATTTATAAATATATCTTTTAGGACTAATAAATTTCCAGATTGTTTAAAAACAGCATTTATTAATTTTTAAAAGTGGACTAACAGATCCAATTTTCGCCCGATTTCGATACTTAGCAGTTTTTCGAAAGTCTTTGAAGTAGTTGTAAAAAACGGTTTAAACACGTTTTTGGAAAGCAACCAGATTCTGAGTGTCAATCAATTCGGCTTCGAGAAAAACTCGAATACAGCGGCAGCCGGTTTGAATCTAACGGATTTTATTATCACAAACTTCCAATAAGATTTCCGACCGAATCGATTTATAATGATAGATAGATATTTAAGTTTTGAAAACATATGTAAAAGAGAACTTTATCTTACGGCTTTTAAAATAATTAATAACACAATTAAGCACAATTTCATTCTTAGTCGAATGGTTGACATTCACAATCACTAATCTAACTACTACCTGTCACTATTTAGAACTGATAAGCAAAAAAAAAAATTGCTTATACAATTGTCTAAAATTATTTAATGAATTACAGTCAGGAATTAAAACCCTAAATAATATAAGTTTGTTTGAAAAGTTTATTGTCCAATATATTACATTGTCTAACAATTCCCCGCAGTTTTGATTTCCAAGAATTTTTGTCAATTATCTGTGTGTTCATTGTTTATCAAATATTTTAATATTTTAATACACAACTTGTTTTTCGTATATATGTATTATAGTGTTTGTTTTTTTTTATAAAGATTTCTTTTTCTTGCTTGTTTTTTTTTTTCTTTTACTAAATGTTTGTTTTTTATTATTTTTTTTTAAAATTTTTATTGAATTTTTAATTGAAAATTGAAATACTCTAAATTTTGTAACAAATAAATGATCAACTAAAGCTATTTATAATTGTATTAGACCAGACAGCGAAAGCTTGGGTCGTAAGCAAACTAAAATTTATGTATATATAAAATAAATAAATTGTAAAATTTATTTATAAGATTTTGAAATAAAGAAAAAAAAATACCTGAAATTTTGAGACAAGAAGAACTTTTAGAATTAGTATAAGTTCTCTTAGAAATTTTTTTTGTACCACCCCCTGTTTAAGAGCCATTAGGGCTGAAAAATTGACAAATTTTTCTTCGGCAAAAGACATAAAAATTAAAGCTCCAGTAATATATTTTGCCTGAACAATTATACCTTGTGTTAACGGTTTTTCTTAGTTATAAAAAGTTCCGGACTTACAGCCCCTCAAAATTCTAGAAAAGTCCTATCACATTTTTTTATTTATTTCTTTTTTATTTAATTAAATTAAAAAAGTAATATTATAAGCAGAGTGACAGGCTATGAACATACTAACGGTTCGTACGGATATCTAAAAGTTGACAAAGGCAACTGTATTCTTCCTCTTTTTATGAATAGTTGATTTATTTATCATTTTCCAGTTTGAAATCAATAATATTTGTAGCAGAAAATCTCAGAATATTTAAAAGTTTTGAAATTTATAAGAACTTATGTCTTTATCATGCATTCCAATTATTTTTTGTCTTAACTGAGAACAGAGTTATCTGCCAGTCCCACGTGTCATTTTGATTATAAATTGAAACAATTTAATCAAAATAATTATAAACTCATTATTTTACTTGAATTTTGTGTAGCGGTATTTTAAAATTAATAATAATTGTTAGGTAGTCCAAATTATATGAAACAGGTTTTTGTTAATTTTTTTTAATGAAATGCTTTCGTTGTTTTATTTTGCTTTTATTTTTAAATATCAAACAAAAACATTTATTTTTTATAATACTATTTTTTACACTATTAAATTATCAAAACAATTTTGGGATATACTTTACTTTAGATACATAGTCCGATTGCCTTCAAATTTTATATAACGGTACCTAGTGATATCAGCTATATTTCATAGTCCATCACTTTTGACGCAAAGGTCATTTAAAGGTCAAATCGATTATTTTGAAATTTTTCTAACATTTTGTAGTTTTTTACTTAAACCGTTATTTTCGTCTATGATAGTTTACAGCAACATTATTATACATTCTACGCAAAAGCATTTTACCATAACTCAAAAACAAAATGGACTAGAGTAATCAATGAGGGCTCCCTAGAAAGAGGCAGAAAGGGAGAAAAAAATTTGTTCACAAAGAAGGGACCGTTATATTTAATTTTAAAATGAAATATTGAGAAAAAGTGCACATTAAAAATTTTTTTTTTTTGGTTTTAACACTCAAATGTACAAATGAAACAACCATTTTGTACTCAAATGAGACAACCTGTACTAATTTTAGGTATATCATCTTAAGGGTTGTTTACAGACCTAGTTTTTGGGACTACAACAGTTTTTATAGATCTAACAACTTTTAAGATATTTTCCGTCATTTAAGCATGTAAAGCATGTAAATTGCTTTTTTTATTAAAATTATTGCTTCAATTACAAATTTCTAATCTCTGGTGGGACTATTTAACAAATCGTACAATACTTATTGTATGCCATTGGAGGGAGTATAAAGAGAACTTTCTAACAGAATAAAAATAATATAGGGTGTCTTTGAAAATTTATAAAGTATAGTTGCTTCTAGAAAGCCTAGGGAAATTTTTTCTTTTATACCAACATTTTGCGTTTAAACTGCAGTATCTCAGAAACGGTAACACTGATTAAAATGAAATAAGATATTTATTAAAAACAATAGAAATTGGTTTTATTTAGACGTAGAACCAATTAGTAGACGAAATCGTATCTTAAATCGTAATCTTTAATCGTAGACGAAAATATAACGGTTTAAGTAATATACTACAAAAGGTTAGGAAAATTTCAAAATAATCAATTTGACCTTTAAATGACCTTTGTGCCAACAGTCATGTTCTATAAAATATAGGTGACGTCACTAGATACCGTTGTGTAAAATTTTAAGGCAATCGAACAATTTACCTAAAGTAAAATATACCCCAATTTTGTACATTTTATTAAAGTTGCATCTGTTATTATATCCTACACCTAATATATAGGGTATATTGACTTTGGTATGGAGTTTGTAATCACCAAAATGAAGCGAGTTCGATATGGACATGTGTATGTATTCTGAATCAGGATCACCTCCTAAGTCGATTTAACGATGTCCGTCCGTCCGTTCGCACGATAACTCAAAAACTAGTAAAACTATCTTGATGAAATTTAGGAGTGTACTAACTATGAAACAAACGCTAAGTTCGAATCTGGACAAATTCGGTTCATGGGTTCGGATTCTGCAAGCTTCCGAGTGATTTCGGAGCAAACGGGATTATGTACAAAACCAACAAAAATATAACCTTTATATTTGGTACAATGATGTTCCTTCCAGTTTGATTTATGCCTCTGAAATTTGAAAATATTTGGTGTATGGGTTCGGATTTTGGAAGCTTCCCAACGAGCCTCAGAGGAAACGAGATTATCTCCAAAACCGACAAAGATAGAACCTTTGAATTTGGTACAATGGTGTTCTTTCGTGTTTTATTTATGTTTCTGAAATTTAGGAGAATTTAGTCTACGGGTTCGGATCTTGGAAGCTTCTGAACAAGTCCCAGAGAAAACGAGTATATCTTCATAACAAACAAAGGTAGAACCTTTATTGTTAGTACAAGTGTGTTCTGTTATGTTTCCTTTTCTGTAACTGCTATTTGAGATAATTTGAACCATGGGTTCGTATTTTGGAAAGTTTGGAACGAGCACAAGAGCAAACGAGCATATCTCCAAAACCAACAAAAGTAGAATATCTTCGAAATTAATAAAGATAGACACTTAAAATTTTGTACAATAGTGTTAAAGGATACCCCTTTTACGTTCCTGAAATTCGAGTTGAATAAGAAAGAAAAGAGAAGAAGTTCAAGCAGCTGCCAAAAAACTTATGGATTTTTAATTTAATTAGAATTATTCAGGTGTAGATAATTAATAAGTCGGAGGCATCAACTTACTGTTACATTTACTTGTTTTTTATTTAAAGTCATGAACTAAAAATAAAATTGCTTTAGTCCAACTTCAATGAATCAATATTAATAATAATCAATAATAATCGTGGTATAAATAGCAAATATGTAGAGATTTAGTTTATTTAAGCCATATAAACCGGCACCATTACCCAGTTAACTTATATTAATAAAATTTTCTGCATACTCTATTTTTAACCTAATTGAAAAAAAAAATACATTTTTAAAATTTCACCCTGAAAAGGATGTTTTTCATGTTTTGAAAACGAAACATTCGGATTATGTGGAATATTTTCTTATAAAATTTTTTTCAAAAATTTACTTTTAAAAATAAGAAATATTATCTAATATATATTTTAAGGCATTGTATGATAATCAGAAAAGCATATAAAAATTGTTTGATTTTAGCAGTAACGACATCGAGCTCGCCTTTCACTAAGAACAACGTTGTGATCCACACGATCATATCTAATTGAAACTGATGAGATGCTTACTTTTACATCTATTGCTTGTGTTATGAGTATTGTAGCAGATTGGAGCAAGCTGTCACCTACAAAAACACTAAATTGCAGTTGACGCATAAAATTTTTGTTTTAAAATTTTCTAAATATACAATGCAGCTCCAACTCGTTTACCATTCTAGCACCCAAATTATTAGTAAACAGAGGCCAATACCTCTTCTTTCCACGAATGCGAATACGGTAGTTGTTTATTGCATTATCGAATAAAGCTACTCCACTCATTGTACGGTTATATTCAAAAATCGGGTTTAGCATATCTATTTTAACATCGTTTTTTTCTCTCAAATCGCTTAGCAGAATGGTTCATGTTTTAAGAAATTTGTCAATAATGTTACTACAGAATTGTCATTCCATTGCAAAGCAAGAATTTCATTAGATGAATCAGAACAAAAGTCGCTGCTTCCTCTTCCCTTTTTCTTGATTTCACGCAGATCAACAAGATTTGATTTGTTTGTACGATTATCTCGAACAGTATTATAATGTTGGAAACAACATTATTTATAATTTTTATTTATAATGTGCTTACAAAAATAAAAACTTGATCAGTTGCAAAATAACCAAGTAAAGAAAGAAGTTACAAAAGTTTGTGAGATGTGAAAAGTTATCAAATGTAACAGTGTGTTGGTTTCGATTTTCTACATTTGTTAGTAAACGCAAAACAACGTTTTCTTCTAGACCATATTGACTATAATTTTGCTCTGATGCTCCTCCTTAAGGTATAAATCAGTACAAAAAGCCTTCAGCAGGATACAAACACCGATACTTGAAACCAAATCGGATAGGCCTACCCTTAATAAAGATTTTGTAGGAATGGTGTGCAAAATATGGAATCATTTGTTCATGTATCGATAAATTATGAGAAAATATGCCAAATTGGATGAAACGTTTATTCATTATTTCATTGAAGGATGTTACTTTTAAAAATGTATCCTTTGGATTAAGAGATTGGTTATCACAAACATGAATATATGATTTAATCTGGAGAAAACTGTAACTTAACATGGATGAATTAATTATTGAACAGCCAAGATGTGGACTTTGTGACCAATAATTTCTTATTGTTGGTAGAGTATGGTAACCGGAAATGAATAAAATTCCAATAAATTTTCTTATTTTATCAGCATTTGTTTTGAAGATTTGATCACTTTTAGCAATTGTTGCATATATGTTCGTATTATTTAAAATTAAATTTAGGACTTCATCATCCACAAATAATTTGAACAACTGAAGTGGATTGAGATCCCCTAAATAAAAAGGTTCGAGATTCTAAACCTATAAAGTAAATTGCAAAATTAAGAAATTACCATATTTTTCATATAAATTTTGATATTTTTCATGTGAAATATCAACAGGTGTTTTTGAAAAGTTGTAATTGCTTTTAGTCCATTTTGGTTTTGGTGCTTTTTTCCCTTCATCACACTTTGATAACTGCTCTTTACTAATAGGTGCCATAGGTGACTCCTGATCTGCAACACAATCACATAAAACTTCAATTTCTCCTACAATTTCATTTGGCAAATTTACAAAATTGTCATTAACCATATCGTTTTCATCTATTTCTTCATCATCAATGATTTCGTCAACTCGATCTGATGGGAAAGCAATTAGCTCGACTTTGTCTGCAGCTTTTATAATTACAGCGTTTTCATAATCGGAACACTCATCGAATAATTCTTCTATTTTCCGCAAATTCCTATATTTTTTGCTGAACATTTTTTAATAATTTTATTCTAGTACTTTTTTTTTGCTATTTTTAAAAATAATACTTCATTAGTTTTTTACACAAAAGAAAATGTTACAAACATTTCTTCAACTTCTTAGTTCTTTCTAAACAAAAGCTTTAAAATTGCAAAAGAATTTGCAAACAAATGCATGGCCTACTTAATTGAAACAAAGAAAAACTTTCAACTGCAAAATTGAAATAGAGAAAAAATTTAGATATTGTTTAGACCTGATGTTAGGTTTTCAAAACATGCACAAGTACAGTTACAAAAAAGCACGAGTACAGTTACAAATTTCAATCGACAGATTTCATATCGCATCGAAAATACTGTTGGGGATTTATACTAGTTTTATTGAGTAAAAAATTGTTTTTATTTATACTTTTTGTCCACAAAATTTTATTAATATTTTATTTTTATAATTCTTAAAATATTATATTTATTTATAATAAAGCCTATACATATTTCGGTATCACTGCCATCATCAGGGCGAATACAATTTAATACTAAACATGAATAATTTTTCTATTTTTTAATATTACATTTATAACTACTAACTAAATACAAATCTAAACAAATATTTAACATAAGTGAATTTCGCAATTCTAATTGTTCGTTCAAAATTAATTTATTTTGTTTTATAGCTTTTTTAATTTCTAGAGATTCCAATAAATCCAACTTTTTACCTTTTTTATCAATATGTAAGATTATTTATATTGCTAGAATGGTTTTTTTTTCATTAAGTGATTGGCAAAATTGGACTTGGAATCGACTTTATAGGACAAACAGGTAGAAATTTCGCGTTTCGTTATACATTAGAGAACTTGTCTCTTATCTCGCTCTATATTAGCGATTTTATTAGAAATAGAACCTATATATTTTATTATACCCTACACCTAAAGTATAGGGTATATTAACTTTGGTATGGTGTTTGTAACCACCAAAAGGAAGCGAGTTAGATATGGACATGTATATATATTCTGAATCAGGATCACCTCCTGAGTCGATTTAACGATGTCCGGCCGTTCGCACAATAACTCAAAAACTAATAGAGCTATCTTGATGAAATTTATATAGTAGGTTACTAATTATTAAAGGAAGGCTATGTTCAAATCTTGACAAAATCGGTCCATGGGTTCGGATTCTGGAAGCTACCGAATGATTCCGGAGCAAACGAGATTATCTCCAAAACCAATAAAGATAGAACCTTTAAATTTTGTACAATGATGTTCCTTCCCGTTCGATTTATGTCTCTGAAATTTAAGAGGATTTGGTCCATGGGTTTGGATTTTGGAAGCTTCCGAACGAGCACCAGAGCAAATGAGATTATCTTCAAAACCAATAAAGATATAACCTTCAAATTTGACAGAGTGGTGTTCTTTCATGTTTTATTTAAGTCTCTAAAATTTGAGAGGATTTGGTTTATGGGTTCGGATTTTGGAAGCTTCCGAACGAGCCCCAGAGGAAACGAGATTATCTCAAAAATCAACAAAGATAGAACCTTTAAATTTTGTACAATGATGTTCCTTCCCGTTCGATTTATGTCTCTGAAATTTAAGAGGATTTGGTCCATGGGTTTGGATTTTAGAAGCTTCCGAACGGGCACCAGAGCAAATGAGATTATCTCCAAAACTAACTAAGATATAACCTTTAAATTTGGCAGAGTGGTGTTCTTTCATGTTTTATTTAAGTCTCTGAAATTTAAGAGGATTTGGTTCATGGGTTCGGATCTTGGAAGCTTCCGAACGTTATGTTATGTTTCCTTTTCTATAAAATTGGAAACAGACATTTGAAAGAATTTGAACCATGGATTCGTATATTGGAAGCTTCCGAACGAGCCCCAGAGCAAACGAGATTATGTCCAAAACCAACAAAGATAGAACCTTTAAATTTTTTACAATGATGTTCCTTCCCGTTTGATTTATGTCTCTGAAATTTAAGAGGATGTGGTCCATGGGTTTGGATTTTGGAAGCTTCCGAACGAACCCCAGAGCAAATGAGATTATCTCCAAAAACAACAAAGATATAACTTTTAAATTTGGCAAAATGGTGTTCTTTCATGTTTGATTTAAGTTTCTGAAATTTGAGAGGATTGGTGCTTGGGTTCGGATTTTAGAAGCTTCCAAACGAGCCTTAGAGCAAATGATATTATCTCCAAAAGCAACAAAGATATAACCTTTAAATTAGGCAGAATGGTGTTCCTTCATGTTTGATTTATGTTTCTGAAATTTGTGAGGATTTGGTCCATGGATTCAAATCGTGGAAGCTTCCGGACGAGCCCCAGAGCAAACAAGTATATCTCCACAACTAACAAAAATAGAACTTTTATTTTTAGTACAAAGGTGTTCAGTTATGTTTCGTTTTCTGTAAAATTGGAAACTGACATTTGAAACAATGTGAACCATGGGTTCGTATTTTGGAAACTGCAGGACGAGCATAAGAGCAACGAGCATATCTCCAAAATCAACAAAAGTAGAACCTTTAAATTTAGTACAATGGTGTTCTAGCATGTTTTCTTAATGTTCCTGAGATGGATTCGATGAATTGGAGTGGCAATTCGGGTACCTGACACACACCTCCCAAGGACTAACAATCTTCGAAATTAATAAAGATAGAAACTTAAAATTTTTTACAAAGGTGTCAAGCATATCCCAAGAGGATGCCACTTTTATGTTCCTGAAATTCGAGTTAAATAAGACAGAAAAGGGAAGAAGTTCAAGCTGACAAAAAAACTTATGGATTTTTAATTTAATTCGAATTATTCAGGTGTAGGGTATTAATAAGTCGGTTGCATCGACTTACAGTTACATTTACTTGTTTTTACATACTTTTTGTTGTAATTTTTTATGTAATTTGCAGGGTATAATTTCATTGTTTATTAGTTTTTTGGTTTTATTGTCAAGTAATTTATAGATCAATTTTTTTTTATGGGTATTTTCTAAAGCTATATTTATTATTGTGTGAAGTTCTTTTTTATAAGCTAAAGCATCTAATGGAATATTAATTAATCTATTAATCATAGAATGAAATACGAATGAATTTAAATTTGTTGGATGCTTAGAATTATTATAAAAAGAAAATTTAAATTTCAAGCTTTCAAGTTTAAGGTAAAAGGGTTCTTGGTCGTTTTTGAAAATAATCCAAAAACCGGTCAATTAGATATTTCTATGAAATATACAAAGAAGCTTAGGTTTAATTAAAACTACAAACCTGACGATCTCAATGATGAAAAACATTATATGTTTCGTTTTCGACACACTCGGTTAATATGAATTTTTACTCTTAGAAAGTTACTTTTTTTTAATTGCTCAGAAAAGAATGGATGACTATTGATATCTTCTTTAATGCTACTCCTTCATACGCCTCGTTCCTATTAGTAAAATTAGCATTAAATCCCTCAATGTTAAAGAATTTATTCCCGTACTATGTAAGCAGATTTCAGTAAGTACGATCATATTAGTATTGTTATTTAAGTTGTCAATTAAAACTTTACTTTTAACACTAGACAACTTATTTCTTAGATTTTTTTTATTTAAACAAATAATATTGAAATTATTTTCATATTTTGAATTTATTTCAACTGTATTTGAATTATTTATTTAAATGATTTAAATTATTTATTTTCAGTAAATCTTAATGTTTTCTATATTCTGAACCATTATAGAAAAAATATAGAAAAAACGTGGAATTGACAACCATACAAACATTAACATCAAACAAATCTTAAGTAGATTAAAGTTAACTAATTTGATAAATGTTCAAATACAGCAGTGGATGATTATTATTACACATACCAGTTTACTAAGTTCGTACTTAATAATTTTATCAGCTGTTTCTGTCGGCAAAAAAAAATAAAAAAATCAATATTTGAAATATTTATAACTGAATAACAGTTTATGAGGTTCTAATTTCAATAGACTAACATAAAATATTATTTTTGACTTTATTTTTTAAAATAGAAAATGTTGTTTATGAAATTCTATAATGATATAGTTTGTATTGTGCTATCAACATTTAGTAAGTTTAAATTAATGTCATCAAGAAGTATCTAACGATTATTTGAATTTAAATATAATTTCATCTATTTTATTAATGAAATTCAATCCTTGTTTCATGCGCTCTATAAATATCAAATATGTTCAGATTTAGTTTAATTAATTTTACTCGTAGAAAGTTACTTTTTTCTAATTGCTCAGAAAAGAATTGATAACTGTTAATATCTCCTTTAATGCTACTACAGAAACAGAAAAAGCTGCAACATTAGCAGAGTATTTTATAAACAAAATGTTCTTACTAGTAATTATAGCGACAGTTCTACAGTTCAGACAGTTGCTGATTCTATCAGAAACCTGAGTTCTATAAACGATGATATTACACGCTGTATAACAATAAAGGAAATAATATCAACGATAAAAGAATTAAAAAAATAAAGCTCCTGGAATCGATAAAATTACAAGTATTATACTTAAAAACTTATCCAAAATAAGTTTTGAAATATTAAGTAACATTTTCAATCAATGTGTTAAACTATGCCACTTTCCCAATAAATGGAAAATAGCTGTAGTTAAATGCATACCTAAGTACTAAGAAAGTACTCGGATTGAATACTTTCTGACACAAAATAATATTCTACCAAATAAGCAATTTGGCTTCAGAAATAATTACTCAACTTACCACCAAGTGTGTAAAATCCGAAATATATTAAATATTCTGTATGTATGATTACCCTCGATGTGTAAAAGAGTTTTGTCCCGTATGACACGAGGGATTAATACATAAAATGATGCAATTCCAATTCCCAATTAATACCATTAAATTAATCTAAAACTTGCTTAAATATAGGAAATTCGTTGTAGAAATAGGTCTTGGGCGATCTTCCACCAAATATTTAAAGGCTGGAGTTCCACAGGGCTCAATATTATCCCCCACTTTATGTATTAAATTTATTGCAGATATTTCCAAACCTCATAACTGCCAAATTGACCTTTACGCTGACGATACAGCTCAACTAACAGCCCAAAGTCCCAAGGGAATCCCAAAGTATTTATTTATATCCAGGTACCGTGGTACATAAATGTTCCAGGTAGCTATAATCCCTGTTTGCTGGTAAGAATGTGGGGTGTACGAGATACTATGATATATAAAGTATTTGTACATTGCGATATATGAATATTGTTTTTTTTTATATTATAATTATTGTACCCAGCACGGAATCGAGCCCGAGATCTCACATTCCCAAAATATTACCTAACTAGACATATACCTAGATAAAAAAATAATTTTTAAATACCACATTAATAAAATGATAGATAAGATAAATTTTTATATACGATTATTATACCCGATTAGAATAAATAGAAAATCACAATTAAATGCAGAAAATAAATTACTAACATATAAAAAGTTTTTCTACGCAGCATATTATTTTACGGATTTCCCATATGGAAATCAATAGCAAAAACAAATATGGATATTCTACAAAAGAAACAAAACTCTATTGTAAAATTAATATTTACAAAACCTAAATATTTTTCAACCAAAAAAATACATAATCTGGCCAATTTGAAAACGATTGCACAACAAATTGACATAATGTTTCCCGCTTTTTTGAACAGTTGTCTCTACTCAGATAATCCTCTCATTAGAGAAATAATAGGTTAAATAACGCATAAGTTTAGTAGGTAGTTAGTAATAGTTCTAAGTTTTATAAATTTGAAAGTCATAAGCTTTTTCCCTCGCCTTTTTATCTTAACTTAAATTTTTTTCTTAGCTAACTTATTCATTCCCTAAAATGTAAATAATTTGTAATCATAGTTGTAAATACTACGTATAAGTTCTTAAAAATACCAATTGTAAAAAAAATAAAAATTTTGTAAAAAAAAATATTTGGGCGCAAAAATTTATATAAATAATAATTAAATAAATTGAATTATTATTTAATATATTATTTAATGTTAGTAAATCTTTATTATTTTCTATATGCTGAACCATTATAGAAAAAATATCGAAAAAACATAGAATTTAGCAAACATACAAACCATTAACATGAAACAAATCTTAAGTAGATTAAACTTAAACTAGTATCGCCAGCGTTCGAAATTCGAGCAAATGTCACCAACCGCTCGACATTTGAACGAATTGAGTTTTCTTTTCCACGGAAGGTGGAATCTTTTGCAGACACAAAGAAAATCTAACAAATTCAATATGAATCACTGTAAAAAAAGTGATCCTAAAAAGTAATTCAAAATGCATATATAATTCAAATTTACCGTACATACTCATATAAACAAGTAAAAGTATCAGTAAGTCGATGCAACCGACTTATTTATACCCTACACCTAAAAAATTCAAAGTAAATTAAAAATCCATGAGTTATTTTAGTTAGGTATTTAATATACCTAAGCTAAAAAAATAAATGCTTCTACAACCTTTGTACAAATATAACCTTTGTATTTCAGATTTCTATCTTTATTAAGTTCGAAGATATGCTTGTTAGATTTTTGGAAATGTGTGAAGGCACGCCGACCACCACCCCAATTCATCTCAAATTTTAGAGACATCATCAGAACAGAGTAGAACACTCTTATATCAAATTTCAAGTTTTTATATTTATTAATTTCGAAGATATGCTTGTTCGGTCTTGGGAGTTGTGTGGCCGAACAACCATTTCAATTCATCTGAAATTTTAAGCAAATCAGGGATTCAGGAAACAACAGCCTCGTATCAAATTTGAAGTTTCTATCTTTATTAATTTCGAGGATATGCTTGTTCAGTTTCGGGAGTTGTGTGGGAGGTACCCGAACAACTCCTCCAATTCATCTCAAATTTTGGACAAATCAGGGATTCAGGAAACAACACCCTAGTACCAAATTTGAAGTTTCTATCTTTATTAATTTCGAATATATGTTTGTTCGGTTTTGGGAGTTGTGTGGGAGGTACCCAAACAACCATTCCAATTCATCTCAAATTTTAGGGATTCAGGAAAACACACCCTCGTACAAAATTTTACGTTTCTATCTTTATTAATTTCGAAGATATGCGTATTCGGTTTTGGAAGTTGTATGGGAGGTACCCGAACCCATGGTCCGATTTCGTCCATTTGCAATCCCCACCTTACTTTAATCATTGTTAACCTACAGTATAAATTTCATCAAAATAGCATCATTATTTTTTGAGTTATCGTGCGTGCGGACGGACGGACGGACATCGCTAAATCGACTCAGGAGGTGATCCTTTTAGATCTATGATGCGTACGGTCGGGGGAAAAAATAAAATAAAAAAGCATTCACTTATTCTCTTTAAAATTTTGTATTTTCCTTTTTCTTTTTTTTATTATTGGTTTTCAATGTAAATTGTATAAATAATATAAATTTTAAGAGCGAATTTGATGTAATGAGAGAGAGAAAAAAAAAACAAAATCAGAAAGACAAAATATTCTGATGTGGGTCGTCATATCACAACCCACATATGAAAAAAAATATTTTCAGAATTTGTATGAGATGAGACTTCTTATAATTATATGTTCTTTGCTAATATATAATAATTTATTTTATAGATACCTAATCTATAATATTTATAATATAAGTAAGTCGGTTGAATGATACCACGTGAAAACGTTTTTAGTCGTTCTTTCTAGACTACGTGGAATATAGGCTAATGAATATTGAATTGCATTGCATTGCATTAATTTTATTATAATATATATGTATATGCATTTTCTTTTTTACAAAAAGAACAACAAAAGAAGACAAAAAGAATAAACAACCAAGTAAGATCACTTAATAATAATTTCAAATTCAGATGTTGAGAGAAAAAAAGTCGAAAACACGTAGAGAGAGAGTGAATTTCGAAGCAAACTAAAATCATTGCTGACCTACATAAAAGTTTAGTCAACAGACAATAAAAAAAAATAAAAAATAAACGGTTTTTTTCTTTACAATTCAATTTAGTTTCATGTGGGTCGTCTAATTTGTTGATCCGCAACCGCAAGTGAATTGCATATATATTTATATACGTTTTTGGTAAAAAAAATTGAGCCGCAACCGAAAATGTATACCTGATTTCACCTGAAATATCGCGAGAATATAAAAAAAAACATGGTTACTTGAAAAATAATAAAAGCTTTCTTTTGGTTGTTATTTCAATAAATTTTTACTTTACTTAAAATATATTTTTCAAAATAGAAAATGTTGTTTGTGATATTTTGTAATGATATTACAAAATTCTATTTTATTGTATTGCAATAGAAATAAGTTCATGTAATTTACCAAAACCAAAATAAATTGTATTAAAGAAAAACCGTTAAAAAAACTAAAAATATATTACTGGAGCTTTAATTTTTTTGTCTTGTCGAAGAAAAAGTGTACAGGTGTTTAAAAATGGCAAATTTTCAATTTTTGACCTCTAATAGCTCATAAACAGGGGGTGGTACCAAAAAAATTTCGAAGCAAACTTATACTAATTCCTACAGGTTCCTATCTCAAAGTGTGTCGGAGTTACGAAAAAAGAAATATCATGCATAAATTGGTTTTCACATAACGGTAAATTTAAATAGTAAATTACATAATATTGCATTATTTTGATATTGTTTTATAGAGGTAAGAAAATTCGCGGTCTTCTAGTGTTTTAGATTGTAAAACTACTCTGAGTAAGCCTGATATATACATCTGAAATAGTGTTTTTTTGCAATTTTGGAGGGCTGTAACTTTGGAACCCTATACAATTAAAAGAAACCATTAACACACATAAATATATTACTAGAGCTTTAATTTTTTTGTCTTGTCGAAGAAAAAGTGTACAGGTGTTTAAAAATGGCAAATTTTCAATTTTTTAGCTCTAATAGCTCATAAACAGGGAGTGGTACCAAAAAAATATCTGAGCAAACTTATACTAATTCTAAAAGTTCTTTCTGCCTCAAAATTTTAAGCCCCCATCTCAAAGCTTATCGGACCTATGAAGGTAGAAAAAACATGTAAAATTTGGTTTTCACATAACGGTAAATTTAAGTACTAAATTAAAAAAATATATATAATTTTGATAATGAACAAAATTTTTTTGGAAATGTGCTAATAAAAAGAATAAAAAAGTAACAATAATGAGAGACGGGATTACAGGTTATATAAATTAATTTTTTAATTATTATAAAGAAATCGGGTATTGAAATTATTCTACTAATGTTAAGTTTTAGTTTTAATAGAATATGATAATATAATATTTGTATAATGTGATATGATAAAATATAAATATTATATGATATGATAATATATAAATAATCATTTATAAAGGAAAATAATATTTGTGAAATTTTATAATAATTGGTACCTATAGTATGTATTTTAATAGAAATATAAAAATGTATTTAAAAACAAAATAAAGTATATTGCAATTATGTATTGAAAACAAATAAATGTTTTATAAAATTCAAATAAATGAGTGGTATTTTTTAATAATAATAACAAGGTAAAAATGATAATCATGAGACTCAAATTTATAGGTTTTGTAAATTAATTTTTCAATTACAAAATAAAGTTTTTTAATTATTCCCAACAAACTGAGTAATGAAATTATAGTGTTAATTGAAGAATAGAAAGGAAACAAACATGTAAAAGAATTTAAAACTATCAAATATTAAATTTATTGTAAAAAAAAGTAAGTATCTTTAAAGTTTAAAATTATACTTAATTACTGAACTTACTTTTGATAAAATTGATATCATTAAAGTTTTGGATTCTAAACACCTTTGCTTATCATTTTTCCAGACGAAAATAGAACCATCTTTAACCCAAAGATATTTGCAACCTTTTTGTAATTCAATTTGTTTCGCCTAATAGTATATCTTACTTTGCAACAATGTGAGGTGATGACCAAAACAAAAATTTGTTTATTTCCATAATTTTCAAATCCAGATTCAGTGTTAAAAGGAAATTTGAACGTTTTATCATTAGAAATTCAGTTGTACTACTTTCTGCTTTTAGTTTCAGTAAGTACAGAGTATTCTTTTTGTATTTTAAATTTGATCACCAAATTGTTACAATTTTTTTCTTCTTTCCCAGTTTTATTAATTTGCGGTTGAAGTTTGTTTACTATTTTTTCTAGTTTATCTGTTTTTTCCTTATTAAACTTAATTATTTCTTTTAATTTTTTTTTTCGTTCAGCATTTGTTTATTTTGATTAATTAGATCATTTATTGAAACTTGCACTGAATAGATCTTTTCACAGAAAAAAGTTTGTGATATGTGCATATCCTTTACAGCAGTTGAAAGTTGTTCCAACAACGAGCTAAGTGTTCTCTTACAATAAATTCTTCGTCTTTTAATCTGACACAGTCCTTGAAGTCCTTCCTCTGAGCGGCTTTCACTTTCTGTTTAAATATTAGTATCTACGTCATCTTCTGATATATTATTATCTGCAGATAGTGATGCACTTGTGATTGCCAATTTAGTTCTTATATGGGAGTGTAAAGATTTTCATCTATTAGCACTATTACATATATTTTGCACATAAAATTTCATTTTGTCTCAAATTTGCACAACTGCCACATGAGTTACGGACCCTACTGAAAATATTAAAACTGACCTTCCACAAATACAAAACTCAAAAAATCCACTATATAAATATAGAATCTAAAATTACTTAATAATTGTTTTATTCATATTTCAATTTTTTTTCTTTTATTTTCTTTTTAAAAAAAAAAATAATAATAATATAATTAACTACATTTTTGTATACCTAAAATAAGTATGGTCAATTGCACTTCAAACGTTTTTATCGTAACAAAGTAATACGATAACAAACATAATAATAAAAAAAAAAAGAAAACAAATATATTTATTAACAAAATTCAGTACGAAGCTTTGTTAATAATAAAATATTATGTTGTAATAAGTAAAACACATTTTTATAATTCGATACTGAATTTTGTTTAAAAGATAATTTCGACTAAGAAATTTTATTTATTATAAAGACTAGCAATTGTCATATTTTGTATTTTTTTTTGTAAGAATTTAAAATATCAACATAAGCAATATGGAATCAAATCAATTGCGTACATTGTTTCGAATATAAGTTTGAATTTGAATAATATATATGAGTACTTTGTAATTTGAACTAAAATTTGTTGCGAAAGATTTTCTTTAATTTTAATATAATAAAAAAACCCAATTTTGTAAGAATATAAAAATGCTTGGAAAATAAAAAGAAAGTTAAGTTTTAAGATTTCATTCAACTAGATAAGTTGAATTTTAATAAAATTAATTTAAAAATTAATAACTTTGTGTTTCAATATTTAAACCAAAAACGTAATTTGCGCAGCCGGTTAGTCTCAACGGAGAATAGATCTAGTGAAATAAAATCGAACCGAAAAAAAAAAATATTTAAATTTAAAATTTTTGAACAAACTTTATAAACAGTGATATAAAATTTATTTTTATAAATAAAATTGTAAAAAGAAAGAAAACTATAAGCTAGTAAATATAAATTATTGAAAAGCATTTTTTTTTAATAAATAACAAAATATAATAAAATATTTAAATAAAATATATATAACAAAATAATAATAATAATAGTGAAATTAGTGACATTAGTGCAATAACAACAATGGAAGATAATAATACACCAGTTTAAGCAAAACATTCAAAATAATAACAAGTATTACAATTATTCTAATTAAAATCAAAATTCAAACTAAACTAATTGAGATGTTTAGTAGATACGGGGTCTTCTACTTCACTCCTTGACGAAACTAACTACACCAATATAATAGAAATATTTTAGTAAAACCTGCAAGTTTTAATACCCTTAATAATCAAATATTTGTAAGAAAAGAGATTAAAACTGATTTACCTTCAGAATTCAATGAAGATGCATTTATGATTTGGAAATTAACAAATTTCCGTAATAAGTTTATAATAATTTATAAATAATTGTCCATACAATTATGGACAATTATTCATAAATAATTCGAAGAAATTTTGTGAATTAAATAAAATTAATTTGCATAATATAAAATTCAAGATCCTTTTTGAATCCTTAAACAAAGAAAAAAGTAATACTTTAAATAATTTGCTTAAATTATATAGGAATCTATTTTATAAAGAAGGTGACCAATTAACTTGTACTTCAAACAGCTAGCATCAAATAATAACTAAAACCGATAGACCTATATATTCGAGAATATATAGATATCCTCGTATTCACGAACAGGAGATATCGAACCAAAACTCAGATATGCTAAAGCAAGAGATAATAAGAGAAAGTAATTCTCCTAACAATAGTTCCCTATGCATAGTACACAAAAAACAACACAATTCGAGAGAAAAGGAATGGCGTCTTGTTGTGGAAAATAAAAATTACCGAGAAAATAAAACAAATTAAATACCATGAAAACAATTATTATATTTATTTAAGTTTTATAATTTTTGTGATTTTTTCTGTAATAGCAAATAATAGGTATAACTATATTTGTAATAATATTTGTTAAAAAATTTAGAATATTTTAGTTTTTGACTCTAAAGAGTCTCAATCACAAGAAAGGAGGAGTTACGCCACAGCTGGTAACCCTTACTGAAAACATTATAACTGACCTTCCACAAATACAAAACTCAAAAAATTCACTATATAAATATAGAATCTAAAATCAAGTCAAAATTACTTTATAATTGTTTTATTCATATTTCAATTTTTTTTCTTTTAAAAAAAAAAATAATAATATAATTAACTACATTTTTGTATACGTAACATAAGTACGGTCAACTGTACATCAAACGTTTTTATCGTAACAAAGCAATACGATAAGAAACATAATAATAAAAAAATATATTTGTTAACAAAATTCAGTACGAAGATTTGTTAATAATAAAATATTATGTTATAATAAGTAAAACACATTTTTGTAATTCGATACTGAATTTTGTTTGGAAGATAATTTCGACTAAGAGATTAT
The DNA here is from genome assembly GCA_947095535.1 of Poecilobothrus nobilitatus. Taxonomy (NCBI): domain Eukaryota; kingdom Metazoa; phylum Arthropoda; class Insecta; order Diptera; family Dolichopodidae; genus Poecilobothrus; species Poecilobothrus nobilitatus. The sequence goes on from OX352772.1 coordinate 176,532,521, forward strand.
AATTATTATAAAGACTAGCAATTATCATATTTTTTTATTTTTTTTTGTAAGAATTTAAAATATCAATATAAGCAATATGGAACCAAATCAATTGGGAGAAATGGTTACACAATGTAGAAAATAAAGTTAATTATTTGGAATCACTACAGGACGAGGCGAACCAAAAAAAGTATAAAAACAAGTAAAAATAACAGTAAGTCGATGCAACCGACTTATTTATACCCTACACCTAAAACATTCAAATTAAATTAAAAATCCATAAGTTATTTTAGTTAGGTATTTAATACAAGCTAAAAAAATAAATGCTTTTACAACCTTTGTACAAAATTTTAGGTTTCTATTTTTATTAAGTTCGAAGATATGCTTGTTAGGTCTTGGAAAGTGTGTGAAGGTACCCGGTTATCAGAACAGGATGGAATACTCATATATCAAATTTCAAATTTTTATATTTATTAAATTCGAAGATATGCTTGTTCGGTTTTGGGACTTGTGTGGCAGATACCCGAACAACCATTCTAATTCATCTTAAATGTTGGACAAATCAGGGATTCAGGAAACAACACCCTCGTACCAAATTTGAAGTTTCTGTCTTTATTAATTTCGAAGATATGCTTGTTCGGTTTTGGGAGTTGTATGGGAGGTACCCGAACGACCACTCCAATTCCTCTCAAATTTTAGAGAAATCAGGGATTTAGGAAACAGCACCCTCCTATCAAATTTGAAGTTCCTATCTTTATTAATTTCGTTCGGTTTTGGGAGTTGTATGGGAGGTACCCGAACAACCACTCCACTTCATCCCAAATTTTGGGGATATCAGGAATTCAGAAAAACACACCCTCGTACAGAATTTTAAGTTTCTATCTTTATTAATTTCGAAAATATGCGTATTAGGTTTTGGAAGTTGTATGGGAGGTACTCGAACGCATGGTCCGATTTCGCCCATTTACAATCCCCGCCTTACCTTAGTCATTGTTAACCTACAGTATAAATTTCAGCAACATAGCATCATTATTTTTTGAGTTATCGTGCGTACGGACGGACGGACATCGCTAAATCGACTCCGGCGGTGATCCTGATTCAGAATATATATACATGTCTATACCTAACGCGCTTCCTTTTGGTGGTTACAAACACCATACCAAAGTTAATATACCCTATACTTAATGTACAGGGTATAATAACATCATCCTGGCCGGTTTACCAAAAGATATTCAAGATGGTAAAAGTTCATTCTTCAGGTTGCAACAAAAATAGATGCTCATATTACTGATGTGGATGTAAAAAATTTTTTACCACTAAAACATCTTCCGGTAAAGGAGAACAAGCCAAATTTATATGTCCTGGAATTAAATTCAGAAACTGCAAAAAATGAATTAATGGCGAAAAAAAATACAAGCATTTATTCACCGAACAGTTTGGCTTGGTCCAGATGTCCAGTCAAAATTATATTAAGAAGTAAAACAAATTAAAACCAATCAAACTTCGAAATTTTTATGGGTAAAAAATGGGTGAATCTTTCCATTTGCGGGAGGGCAAAGGTACCAAAGTATTTATCATCACAAATCAAAATGACAATGGCTTCATTAAAAAAGCTTTTTATATTATCGAGTAATTTGAAATTGTTTTGTATATTTCACTAAATTAACTCTAATGGTTGCAGTATTTTTTTTATTACATATTTAAATTTAGATTATTATAATAAAAACAATTCAAAAATTTTTTAATCAACTTTAATTTATTTCTTACATATAACATTCTTTTTATTAATTATATAAACCCTTTTTTTTACATTTTTATTTTTACGTTCACACAGACTTTCTATGCACATTGTATGTACACATTTTACATTTATATCAACACAAATTACTATAATTCTTTTATTAAATATTTAAAATTAAATTATTTTTTTACCTTGGTACATACATATATCGGTTATAAAATATAAAAACATAATTTATAATAACATCACAAAGTATACTATTAACTATCTTATAAAATTATTAAAATATTTATACCCGTACGATAGGATCGGGTATAATAAAATTACGGATCAGAAAAATATTCTAAGACTTTTGAGCCATGTCCGTCCGTCCGTACGTCCGTCAGCAAGCTAACTCAAAAACTAAGAAAGCTAGAATCTTGTAATTTACACAAAATATTCTAGGAGTAATTTGTAGGTTCCTTTTTTTTTTTGTTGAGTTTGGACCAAAACTTAGGGTAGCTCTCGAACACCTAACTTTTAGATCCCCACATTTTTTTTGAAATAGAGCTATGAAATTTTAACTGTTGATTGATCTCACAAAAATATTAATTTTATTTTTAATAACTTTTTTTTGTAGCCCCACCCGTTACGGAGCTACAGCTCCCGAAAGGTTCAAAAAAGCTCTATACTTAATTCTTATAGCACAAGTTGTATAAGGTATATCTTCATTTTGAAAACGCCAAACGATTACTACTTTCATTAGCTTTAAAAGTATATATATAATAAATATATATTTGTGGCATACGGTGTCTTAAATTAAGAGTATTGATGTATATTATATAGCACCGTATTTACATACATATATGTATTTTATTGTACTTATAGAAATTATTCTGTCAATGGAATATTTAAATATAATATAATATAATATTTAAAATTATATTTATTATTTTGTACTAAGTAAATTTCATTTACCGCTTAGTATTAAATGGTACTATAGAATATTTGATAAAGTTTTGGATTGATAATCGTTATGTGGAAGGTTAGAATCTGCTTTTGAAGAATGTACATATAAACATATAGTTTGAATATATGTACAACCCATAGTTCTAGAAATTATAAAATTCACACAAATTATTTTAAAATACTAAAATATTAAAAAAATAATATTGTAAGCAAAGTGACAGGCTGTGAACATACTAACGGTTCTTACGGGTATCTAAGAGTTGACAAAGTCAACTGTATTCTTCCTCGTTTTTATATTAAATCGGTACAAACACTATATAATTTATTTTTAAATTCAAATTACATTAAAGATGAAATGGTAATTCTAACTAATTTCTTATTTATGCACTCTTTTATAATTTCTATAAATACATTTTTTGAACATCTGATTAATGGCTTCCCATTTTTTTTTAACAGATGAAAACTGTATATACATTGTATATACACATTTAACATTGTATTTACATTATACACATTGTACATATATACACATATTACATTTATATCAACACAAATAACTATAATTTTTTTATTAAATATTTAAAATTAGCTTATTTTTTACATCGGTACATACATATATCGCTTATAAAATATAAAAACATAATTTACTATAACATCTTAAATTATAATATTAACTACTTTATAAAACTATTAATATATTTTTTAATTTTTTCAAATTTTTTATTTGTCAATTAAACACTATATAATGGTATGTATATAATGGTATAACGGTACAAACACTATATAATGTTTAACTTAACAAAATTACATGATATTAAGCATGTGTTTCAATTTTTATTTCTTATTTTACCGTTTTTCTTAATATTTAAAAAAAAACAAAAAATCAAAATTATTCAACAAAGATTTATTTGTTTAAGAGATGAAATGGTAATTCTAACTAATTTGTTATTTATACACTCTTTTATAATTTCTATAAATTCATTTTTGGAACAGCTTGGCTGTAAATGTCGTACGGGGGAATAACTCTTATGACGTTGTGGGATTCGAACAAACACTCCCTCGGTGTTTACAGCGTATTTAATACGCTCTTACCCACTAGACCACCGAGGCCCCGAAATTAATTATATAATCTAGAAGAATTTATTTGTAGTTATAAATGTGAAGTATTGTCGTTGTAACATAAATTTGGCAAAAAAAAAACGGAAAACCAATTTTTTCATTTACCTGGATTTATAGGCTATTTCTCAAATGGAGAAAATGCATATGGTGATGCGGCTATTTATGTGAATGAATGCTTAAGTAGTTCGTTACTTTTTGAGGAAGAATTTCAAAAGTCTAATATTTTAGGGATCAATTTAGGCAAAGAAAACTTGCTGAATTTGCTGAATATGACGGCGCCAGAAGTGGACAGTCAGCTGAATTAGCTGAATAAAAATAAATGCTGACTAAGCACAATGTGTTCGCTAAACGATACATACTTTTATGTGTTAAATAATGTGATACATACATGATTAAGGATGACGTCATCGGGATTAATGTACATTGTATTGTACGATTTATATGACCAGAATATTGTACTACTTATTGTACTATTGCATTTTTTTTAAACGCCGCAGAAATGAATCGAACTAGATCATTTTTTATATACTTCATTTTTAACGAAACTTACCAACTAACTAACTAACTATGCCACAGAAGCGTTTTTGTTGCTAAGCTCTTTTAATTCATTGTAAGCTTTATTGACTTCATTGAAAGCTGGTTGAATATTAATGAATTGTTAATTATTTTCTTGAATATTTTTTTAATAATTAAATTTAATAATAAATATTTATTTTCTTATACTACACGAAATGTATTTATTGTTGGTATCTTACTATGGTATCTTACATTCGTATATACATATAAAAAAAAGTAATTTTCATAGGTAATCATAGGTAAATTTTGCGTAGTGATCATAATATTAATATGTTTCATATGATTAAAAGAAGGTACATATTCAATTTCTAGTGCAATAATAAATATTTTTAACCACTTTTTCATAAGTAAGTATGTATAGTATACTCATAAATAAAATAAAATAGTATTAGAGTAAAATTTATAAAATATTTTCTAAGTTTGTGATTAGGTAAAATATAAGAAAATCCGTTAAAATGTATATAGTAATAAAATGACTAATGAGCTTGTAATTCTATATTATTGTGTATTGTTGTGATTCTCGTGAAAAATATAACCGCAAATTTTTAATTAATCCTATACTTTGTTTATGAACAGGTGAGTTCAAAGTATTGAAACTAGTAAGTAGTGAGTAAGTAATTAAAGTGAGTTCTAAATTGTGTTAAATCGAGGGTGTTTTACCGATCTCTTTTATCTAAAATATGTACAATAATAAAAGCTAGAAAGTTCCGTTTGAAATAATTTAAGTGTGCAAAGGTAACTACATAAATTAGTAGATGAATATGCCTATATTATGCGCAACTTACTCATATACTTATACTTATACATTTCATATATAAAATGAAAAAGATATGTTTGTAAAATAAAAGTGTTTAGTTTTTTTTCTGCATTTTGAATTTACGAAACATTATTATTTTTAAGCATAAGAAAAAAATTTAACATGATTAATTTTTAAAAGAGTTAATATGAAATGAATTAATTGTTTGTATTGTATCATGTTATATATTATATTACATTTATGCGTACAATGTACATAATATATAAAAAACTTACATAAAATAAAATTATAATAATTACAAATACTAAAATGCTATTACGCTATGGCGTAATACTAAACGCTATGGCTGATAGCGTTTTCTAGATTCAACTTTAGTTTATTTATTGTATAATTTTCAACGTGAATACAAGTTATTTTTAGAATGCATTAAAAAGAAGAACAACGAGGAAGAATACAGTTACCTTTGTCAACTCTTAGATACCCGTACGAACCATTAGTGTGTTAATAGCCTGTCACTCTGCTTACAATATTATTTTTTTAATATTTTAGTATTTTAAAATAATTTGGGTGAATTTTATAATTTCCAGAACTATGGGTTGTACATATACTCAAACTATATATTTATTCTTCAAAAGCAGATTTTAACCTTCCACATAACGATTATCAATCCAAAACTTTTTCAAATATTCTATAGTACCATTTAATACTAAGCTGTAAATGTATATTAAATTTACTAAGTACAAAATAGTAAATATAATTTTAAATATTATATAATATTAATGCGTACATAGTATATTTATATTGTTATAAGTATATCGCCATACATTGCAGTATTTCTTTAAAAATGTTTCCATTCATAGAATAATTTCTTAAAAGTATAGTGAAATACATATATGTATGTAAATACGGCGCTATATAATATACATCTATACTCTTATCATTCATTCATCAGTGACATATACGACATGTAAATAAACATGATATTATATAAGTATGTATGTATATCAATATCATATAAATAAAAGTTCTTCAAGCAACCGTTATGTTGTTTATTTATTTACATTTTTTTGTACTACGCATTATATCTTCAACAATTTCAAATTATCGAGTAAAACAAAATGGAAAAACTTCGTTAAAGAAATTTGCTAGAAAATTTGAAAAAATCAAGTAATACTTTCGTCAATTATAAAGTAACCCTATATTATTAAAAAAAGTTGTTAACAGAAATAAGAGTAGGTATAATGTTGAAGCTTTAATTTTTGTGTATTACTTCAAAAAAATTTTAACAGGTGTTCAAGTTACAGGTGTTTAAAAATAGTAAATTTTCATTTTTTGAAATGACTCATACTTATTTTTAAAGATCTAACTTCTCTCAAAATTTCAGGTTTCTAACTTAAACCGTTTAGAAGATAGAAGGGTTAAAGGATTTTGCAAAATTTGAGTTTCGCATAATGGTAAATTAAGATACCGTATGCCACAACTATATATTTATTGTATATATATTTTTAAAGCTAATAAAAGCAGTAATCGAGCAGTAATCGTTTGCCGTTTTCAAAATGAAGATATACCTTATGCAACTTGTGCTATAACAATTTAAATATAGAGGTTTTTTGAACCTTTGGGGAGCTGTTGCTCCACAAATATTTTTGTGACATCTATCAGCAGTTAAAATTTCATAGCTCTATTTCAAAAAAAATGTGGGGATCTAAAAGTTAGGTGTTCGAGAGCTACCCGAAGTTTTGGTCGGAACTCAACCAAAAAAAATAGGGAACCTACAAATTGCTCCTAGAATATTTTGTGTAAATTTTAAGATTCTAGCTTTCTTAGTTTTTGAGTTAGAGTGCTGACGGACGGACATGGCTCAATCGGCTTAGAATTTTTTTCTGATCCGATCCATACCTTTGAAGGTATATCTAGCTCGCTTATTTCGAGGTGTTACAAACGGAGGAGTAATTTTATTATACCCGATCCTATCGTAGGGGTATAAAAATATAGTGATATGTGTAATTCAATAAAAAAAAATATTGCGTAAATGAATTCCTATAAAACTTTAATTTATATTTTTAAGTTGACTTAGTTAAGATAGAATTATTTAAGAATTAAGTTAAAAGTATTGATAAAACGAATAAACTAATAAATAAAATATTAACATTTTAATTAAGTGAGATAAAAATGTAATGTAATTGACAAATATAAAAAACATATATAACATATATATAAAAGTGAAATAAAAATTTTTAAAAAGACAGGAATAATTGCAAAAAAGCAATAACATATTAAATTTGGAAAAAAAAAATCTTAAAAGCATCAAAATAATAGGATGTATTATTTTTTCTGTAACGCAATTTACATTAAGTCCTTGATATATCTAATATTATTGAAATAATTAAAGTAAAATTATTGAAGCAAAATCGAATTAGATCGGTAAACGTTTCGCGCAATTTCAAACAAATCATATAAATAAGCGTTGATATATCCATGAAATTCAGTAGCGTATCAGCCACAACAAAGTCAACATCGAAGTAATAATGGAGCGATTTGAAATAGTAATAAAAAATTATACTACAATGGTTAGAAGATTGAATTTGCGTGGGCGCAAATTAGAATTAAAAATGAAACCTTTCCTCAATGAAAAAGAACCTATCACATGGATTAAGGGAGTTGTAGAAGACTCGAATATGAAATAACTAAACTAAATGCAGAAGACAAAGTAGGAATAATATTTTGCGGTAAAAGTTTGAAAGAACGAGGTCCAGGCTGGATTAATTTAAAAATGCCTTCGAAATAAAAGTATCTAACGTGTGAAAAATTATTTCCAAATGTTCCAGTGTAATTCAGAAAGTATAAGTATGGATACATTTTGTTTGGCTATCACTTCTATATGAACAAGGAAATGATAGAGCAAATAAATACAATACATTTAATGAACAAAGTTTAATGCGTCGTGGAATTGTAACTGTAATCAACACAGATAATTTATGTTACCTCGGGCATTAGTCATAGCTATTGCTTTCATCGACAAAGATTCACATTATAGTAAAATACGTAAAGATACAGGAAAATTACTATACCAAAAAACAGACTCACTGATCAATCGCTCAGAAGTAAATATTGCTATTGAAGAATGTGGTATATCCAAACTTTGTCAGTTTCACGATTTTTTGAAAGATTATAACATCATCGTTTATAAATATGGTTCAAAAGGTCGAGATCTTGTTTTTGAAGGAAACGGTGTAGGTGAAAAGCGGATAAATTTGTTATGTTCCGAAAATCACTATAACGTAATAACATTATTTTTTGGGACATGCAATATATCTTATAATAATAAGAACGATCACAGATGCTGTGGAACTTGTTCATAATGTCAAAACTCTCCTTGTTTTCCCAAGGATTTAACTAATATCTTGTGAACGAAAAGCAATCGAAAATTTAGAGGACAAAAATGTTTGTTAATCATAAAGCTTCAAGTTCATCTGGAATAAAATCTCTTTGCGATGAGGTGAGAAGATGTACACATTGCTTAAAAACATTTAAGAAGTGCAGAGAACACATTTGTATAGAATATTTTAGCAAAATATGTAATAATGTTCATATGTAAATATGTTCACCCCAAACACTTATGCTATATACAGCCAGATATACGAAAGCCTAAGACCAAAGACACATTATACATATTTTACGATTTAGAAAGCAATCAGGACAAAATCATCGGAGAAAAACTTATAGATCAAAAAACCTCCGGATTAATTAAACAACATGAACCCAATTTGTGTGTGTTTCAGCAAAGATGTGATCAATGTTTAAGTATGGAAAATAATATTAAAATGTGTATAAAGTGTGGTGTACGACAATACATATTAAAACAAAATCCAGTCAAAATTTTTCTGGAATATAATCAAAGGAAATTGTTTACAAAAGTAATTGTGTTAGTTTATAATGGACAAGCATATGATCATCAATTTATTTTGAAGTATATATTACAAAACACTGATTTAAATCCAAACTTATTAATGCGTGGAACAAAAATTATTCTCTTACAAATAGATAATGTCAAATTGATAGACTCTTTGAATTATTTTCCAATGGCGCTGTCAAAACTTCCGAAGGCTTTTGCTTTACCACCAACATCAAAAAAAGGCTACTTTCCTTATTTATTCAATATAAAAGAAAATGAAAATTATGTGAACACTATAGGCACCAGTTATATAATATTACAACGCTGATATAATGAAGGCAGATGAACGGGAATTTTTTCTTAAATGGTATGAAGAAGACAAAAATGACGAATTTAATATGCCAATTGATATTATTCAATATTGTATCAGTGATGTTACAATACTTACGGAATCCTGCCTAAAATTTAGAAAATTGTTTATAGAGGAATGTAATGTTGATCCTTTTTTGGAGGCGACAACAATAATATCAGCCTGTAATTTAGTATTCAAGGGTAATTTTCTTGAAATGAATACCATTGGAATAATACCTGAAAAGGAGTATAGATATGCCGATAATCAATTAAAAGAAGCAATACAATGGCTGATATGGGAAGCGAATAAAAGAAATATTAATATTCAACATGCGGCGAAAGAAAGAGAAGCTATGATTGCCGGAGTTAAAGTTGATGGTTATTGTGAAGAAAGCAGACCGATTTTTGAATTTTACGGTTGTTAGTATCACGGACATACTATTTACTTACGACATAACCGTGATAAACCGTTACATGATGACCCGAATGATACACTAAATCTTAGATATGAAAGAAGACATGTGGTGTTATGACTTTGAAAGCCAATTAATTAATCAGTAAAAATAATATTTAAATACTCATCCCTTGACACAGTGTACACCTTTAAACGCAAGAGACTCCTTTTACGGTGGTCGAACTGGAAATGTATATTCTTATTAAAAGTGTAAGGAGGGTGAAAATATTAAATACATAGATGTATGTTGCCTGTATCCATAGGTTTGTAAGTACGAAAATTTCCAACTGGACACCCCTAATAATATGAGTTGATAAGTAGGCACTTGGGCCAGACAGGCAGTAGATCAAGGTCACCCGAAAGTAAGTCAGACAAGAAGTAGATTAACGTCATAAACATAGATCAAGCGAGAGGCAGCGACCGTCAGACAAGTACTGTTGTTTATAAAGATTGTATACTTCTTTTAAGTAATAGATAAACATGGAAATAGTAAGAAAAACATTCTTTTTTTTATGTTTGCATTTTTGAGATGAGATTACTTCTTGTTTTTTTCCGTTTTTGTTTTATGAAGTATTTAAAGAAGAGGAAAGAAAACCCATTAATTAGTTGTTACGTAAGGATGTTGAAAAAAATATGAATAAAAAGAAAAAAAAACAGGAAATCAAAATTATATAACTTGGTTACAGGTTTACTTCTTATTTATGTACACTTGGCTTAAGTAATAGGCCCATATGAAAAGAAAAACTGGTTGATAAATGTAAAAAAAAAAACAAAAAAAATTCAAAACGTACAGGATACAGCAATTTTAAAAAGTACAACGCTGTTTTTCTGTCTACATAATGATCAAACCATTGAAAAAAGTGAAGCGTTTTTAGATGTACCTAACTATTTGTCTATTTATTTTTTTTTTCTACTTTAAGTATTTAAAGAAGAGGATAGAAAAAACTAATAATTATTGTCGCTGTGTTGTGTAAAATATTTTTTGCTTGTAAGAATGTTGAAAAAATATGAATGTAAAAAAGACAAACAGAAAATTGAAGCTATGAAAGTACTTAACGTTTAACATGTTGCTTAGGTTTATTGTATGTTGCATAATCTGCAAAGAATAAAAAAAGAAAAAAAAATTCCAAGTCATCAGGTTAATTGTTTTTGGTACCTATTTTCAAAACAAGAATATAAAAATAAAACAGATTTATTTACATGTTCAAAAATTTTTTATTTAACTAGAAATATTTTACAATTTTACTGAAATCTGAGTTGAAAAATTTTTTACGATGATCATGTTAAGATTGCAGAAATAGTGAAATCCAATTTTTCTATACGTCTTTGATTATATACGTCTGTCTGTATATAAATTTGAAAAATCTTAATTTGATATATTTTTTCTTTTAAGAGATGCATATAGACATTAAAACAATCTTTTACAGCACATCTGAAACTGGTGTTTGTATAGTGTTTAGTACATGTAATGTTAATGACGGTAAGTCTTTGCTTAGATCTTCTATTTTAACGCTGTCAATGTACTTTTCAAGAAAATGTTTTTTTTGCTCTACATACATTTTTTCAGATGATTTTAAATAGTATTTTAATATAGGTTTTATTTCTAAATGTGCAACTAAACCGTTATTCCATTTAAGTCCATTTATTTCATTTTCGCAATATTGGTTATTATAATTTCCCTCTGGACTAAGTTCTTCTGCAGGGTATGGTGGTTTGAAGTGTTAGACAGTAGGAATTAAACTTCCTTTTTTTAGTATAGCCAGTTTTTTTTAGGAAATATTGCTTTTCATTTCTTTTTAAAAATTGTAGGTCAACTACGAAAATTTGATTATCCATGTCGAAGGTTTACGGAAGAATGTTCATTAGAATAACTAAATTTACATTTATATTCACTTCGGAAAAAGAGATTTTCCTATAAATAAAGGTTATTTAACTGTAAATATCTAGTACTTTTCAAAAATCCAAGGGGTAAATCGCAGATATTACCTCTAACTCACCAAATATATCCCACTCAAATCAAAGCATTTGAAAAATTATATAATGGTGTGACGTCAGTCCCATACGGCTATATATAAATAGATGTTACTCAAGACGTTAATGATATATTTTGATTAAGAAGTGATATATTTGGAAAAGATTTGTGTTATTGTACCAGAGATCAATTAAAAAAATGTCGGGAAGAATATGAAACGTTTGAAGACCAATCGTCATATATTGCACCTATTAAAAACCTCTAAACTAAAATTCGAGAAAGTAATTATAAAATAATGTTATCCTGAAGTAATTAAAACAATTTGTGAAATAGCGTTAAATATTTTAAAAGATAATTGTTATCTGAATAAAAAAGCAACAACACAATTACGAAAGTATAAAAAGGAATTAAGATCACTCATTTGCCGTAAAAAATGTATAAATAGCAAAAGAAAAATTATTATTCAACGTGGTGGATATTTACCTACACTTCTTAGTGCAGTACTATCAGGGATAATCGGAAATTTTATAAATTGAATTACACAACATTTAACAGAATGATAATTCTAAAACCCGACATTTATGAGAAAGTGAAAACTTACTAGAAACAAAAAACGAGAACTTCGTAGAAATAAAGAGAAAAGAGTAAAAATTACGGAAACAAAAGGTACTCAAACTCGTGCAAAACCAATATATAGAGATGCGGAATCTCAATCGCATTTCCTGAATTTAAAAATGGTGGAATATAAGTTGTACCTGATGAAGAAGAAAAATATGAAAATGAAGCTGTTGACGAAGTATTTGATGATGAAATTCAAGAAAATGTTTTAACAAAAGCATTGTCAGCTGCTTCAATTGGAGAACGTCTTAGAAAAAGAAAATCAATTAGAAATCAAAATGTACAAATTTTTGGTATTGATACAGGAAACATTATAACTGTTCCTTTTAATGGCCTAAGCCCACGAACAAAAATGAAAAAACTAAAAATAGCAAAGAGTTTAAATTTAGTAATACTCGTATTCAATATTGCAATGTAGAGAAATCATTTAATAACATTTCATTACTTTTATGTGATAAATATGGATACAAAATAAACTTTTCCAATAGTTCAATTCCAACAAAAATTGTATTACATTTTAAAAAAGTATACAAAAATTGTATTACATTTTAAAAGCGATTTTATAAAACTATATATTATTTTATTTTATTCATAATGAAGAGAGTATACTATAAGTATTATTTAATTCAATCTGGTAGAGGGCTTGATGATATCAGTCGTTTATTACAATCAATCGTATATTTTCAAAGAGGTCGTCGATTGGGAAGCTTTTTTGGAGGACTTTTTAGATATTTGAAACCATTATTTACTTCAGGCGCTGATATTTTGAAAAAGAAGGTTATTAACTCTGGTAACAATGCTTTATCTGATATTGCATCTGATGGAAATGTAAAAGAAGTTATGCAAGATTGCAATAAAAAGATTGTTAAAAATGTTCGGCGTGGTGCCGTACGAAAACTGAATGAAATGTATGGTTCTGGCAAAAGAAAACGAAAAGCTATAAAAAAATCATTCATTAAAAATTTAAATTATTTTACGTCAAAACGACTCAAAGATAATAACTAAAAGAAGCAAAGAGATATTTTTGATTAATTATGATTGAGTGTGTGAAATCCGAGTTGGATATTGTTAAAACCCAACCCATTCAGTCAGCATTTTACGATCTGAAGAAGTTTCTTACAATCCTATTTCTTCTTTAGACAACCCTTCAACTATTGAATTTGTTTCAATATAGAGATTTGTTACATATAGAGATTTGTCTTCTACATATTTGAGATTAAAAGTACATATCTTAAAGAAATGTGGAACACATTGGAATAATGATAAAACTGCTGATCGAAAGATATGTTTAATCAACCTACTCTACTTATAACTAATGTTGACATTCGTATAGTTTTAAGACTTGAAAAACCAGATTTTTATCTTTTTGCAGACGATTCTGATGAATCATAATAAAAAGTTATAGAAGCCACGCTATTTATGAGGCATGTTACCGTTAATTCAAGCGTGCTGTTAGCACACAATGCTGTTATAGGGAAATCAAATGCTAAATATAATTATAAACGCGTTGAAGTAAAAAGTTTTACAATTCTAATGAACAGCTAATCAATTTTACTTTACAATGTTTTTATTGGGCAGTTACCAAATGCAATCATTTTTTGCATGACAGAAAATGTGGATTACTCTGGAAAGAGGTCTAAAAACCCATATAATTTTAAACATTTTGATATTTTACAATTTATGCTTTATATAAATGGAGTTCAAATTCCTAACACTGCAATTGAAACTAGTTTCTCAGAGGAGAATAATTGTCATATTTACGGAGAATTTGATGCAAGCATACAAATTGATAAAATCGAAATATATTCACAAATCTATAAATAGAATATTGAAACGTGTGTTTGAATATTCAACAAGATGTCATCGTTTTGTGCACTTGTGGACGTAAAGTTTGTTGTGACGATAAAAATACTTTATTTGTAAAAGATATATTTTGTTTAGTTGAAATTAAAGAACCTTGTAAAAAATTTGAAAAAGATTTTATTTTCCTACCAAAGAAATTATAGATGAAAATTTTGAAAATTTTTTTTTGGAACTGTACATAATGATAAAATTAATAAAGGATTAAGACAGGTGCTAGAAAAATTTGTTGTTATTATAACAAATAAAAACATAAAAAAGGAGTTTTTAATGAACTACATTAATGAAATAAGTATAGTGTATGTTTTGAGTCAGTTTAAGCTATGAACACTTTAGAAATAACTAGTGCTTTAAAATGTAACAAATTTACAAACAAATATTTTAAGAGAGTTTTTGTTTAGATAAAATACCAAAAATAATAGAAAAAGCTACTTTAAAAATCAGGGTGTCCTTTCAAATGTATGTGGACAATACTGTTGTGTTTATGAATTGTGTTTATGTGTTTTTGAATGAATTTAGCAAAGATAATCATATAGAAAAAGACAATTTGATTATTAATATGTTTTACAACTTATTTGGAAATTAAAATTTTACACAATCTTGTATACCTAAGCAATATAATTACTATTAAAAAGCTTTAGTTAAAACGTAGTAATAGAAGATCAAGGTTCGAACACAAATTTGATGTTGACTTAAACACATTTTCTCAACAAAAATCAGTCATTAAAAGTTCTTTGATACAGAATCTCTTGTAGCGACTTGTATTTTTCATCGTATTGGAAAAAAGCTAACTATTTTAAAATATCGTGATTGGTAAATTCTATCAGCAATTTGATGAAAGGTACTCGAAAAAATCAATAAAGAATACAAAATTATGTTTACAATATTGGTTAAGAATTATTATAGGCCGATATCTTAGCATTAACAAAGAGGAAGCTGACACATTTTACAACTTAATTGATTTTCTTCAAGCTGTAGTGATACACAATAAAAATGCTGAATTAAATGTAGGGAATATGTTATTAAATATATAAAAACGTGTCAAGAAAAACATGTTATGAAATTGTACGAAGAAATATACATTCCAATACAACGTTGTAGCCTTCAATGCAATTATTCTAGATTGTTTTTTGAAATACCTGTACTACTAGAAAATAAAATTTCTAATATTTTAGTCAAGAACAACAATAAATGAAAAAATTTATAAATTTTATTTAATTTGTTTTTTATTATGAATTACTTATATATAGTAGATACATCTCCATTTACACAAATATTCTTATATATTATTTTAGGCTATAAATTATTTCTAAAAAGTTCTGCTAAATAGTCAGGATCTCCTTCTCGGTTATTTATTTCCCAATTAAGTTGCTCCACTATATCTTCATCTAAGACTTGAGACGGTCATATGAAGTCTTCAGCTTCCATTAATTCCTCCCCATCTACAGTAGATGTAATATCATCAACTTAAATCTCATTTAGTAGGAGAAAATTTCAGTTGTGTTTTCCATTTTTCGTTAGATTTTTGATTTTATATGTTAATCTATACGTTTCAGCTCTTTCTTTGAATTGATATATCTTAAGAAAGATCCCACTTTATTTATTCTAAATTTTTCATCTAAATAATTGTATTATCATTGTGTAGAAATCAAAATCTTTAAAAAAAGTTGTTAAAAACATAAACTTGTAAAGTAAGTTGTTTATTAATGTAATAAATTCTAATTGATAATAATAAAACTATTATTTTTATAAATAGCATTTTTTGCAAAATTGTTGCATTTAACAGTGTTCTGAAGTTAAGAAAATAAATTTTACATAAATTCTAATATACTTTTTACCTATTCCTAAATTATTTATTTTTATTAGCAAATATTTTTCTATTAGAAATTTTACAATATTGTTGCATTTAACAGTGCTCTAAAGTTAAGAAAAAATCTTTTACATAAATTCTAATTATACTTTTTATGAAAGAATATCATATTTACTTATCCATTGATTATGACTATTATCAAAGCCTAAATATTTCACATATACTTTATTGTCGTTTCGCTTTAAAAGTTTTTCAATTAAATAAGCATTGGGATCTTTGACACTAGTTAGTTCCTGTTCACAGAAGCCACCACGAACTAATTTATTTTTATAATTTTTTAAAATATATGTAATCTTGTTTTTGAAAGCTATTTTAAAACTTCAGTTGAATAGTGAGGTTCATATCCTTTTTGAAAATTACCTATTCAAACAAAATCACCAACATTAAATTTTTTCTTATTAAATATTTTAGGATAATTGTAAATTGAACAAAGAATTCCTTTTTCATTTTGTGATGTAACTTGGTTTGGTTTTAACTTAATTGTACTTTGTTTTGTGTTATTATATTTTTCAATTAGTTCTGGTAAAAGTTCTATTCATTTAAAATTTTCTTGTAAACTAAACTGTTTCCACATAATAGATTTTAATGAATAATAATAAATAAAAATAAATTTTAATAAATAATTTAATGCTCTGTTAAACCTTTTACTAACACTAGCCTTCATTTCTGAATAAATATGATAGTGATTTATTTTATAGCTTTTCATTAAATTTTGGAATTTTTTGTTAAAAATTCTTTTCTCTGATCAGAATGAATATTTTTTGGAAACTTCCCCTCCTTTTTAAAAATATTTTCCATACTTGTAACTACGTCGTCTGCTGCCTTTGATTTAACTTTTTCGGCATATGCATATTTGGCAAATATATCGATAACTGTTAAGAGGAACTTGTATCCATTATTCACCTTTTGATAGGCCAACATATCTACAAGATCAATTTCCCATGTATCATTTAACCCTCTTTGAGATATTTTTCGTCTTCGAAAGCTACGTCTAACAGGACGATGAATATCAGATACTATTTGCGCTTTTGACATTATTATTGAAAAGTTAAACTACAACTGTGAATTTGAATAAAATGAGTATACAAATATATGTAAATAAATTTTCGACTATATTCTGAAAATTAAAAACTGTAAAATTAAAAGAATTTTTTTTTTCAATGCTGTAAATTAATAGTTTAATACAAATTTTTTACAATACATTGAGAATGATTTTTAAATTGTTTCCTTTTTGAAGCCATAAGGAACTGAAGTATAATCATTTGCAAAAACTCGTTTTCTGGAATTTATTCGACATGTCTTTCTTTCAGGAACAGTGAAAAGTCAGGAAAAAGTCTGGAGAACCTCCGAAAATTGTGGTGAAGTTTAGGGATTTGAAAACAAAGAATTCATTTATGGATGCAACAAAAGAGAAATCAAAATCAATTTCTAATATTAGGAAAAGTGTTGGAACTGTAATAAAGATCCTTCTTCTATTGATACGGAGAACGAAAAAAATCAAGATGGAATAATAAATAAAAATATCTTTATTAACCACAAGTTAACATAATATTTCAGCTCATTATTTAAGAAAGCCAGGGATTTAAAAAAAAAAGAAAATCTAATTTGTTTCGGAAAAAAAGGGCAATATTTTAATAAAAAAATCAGCAAACAGCAAGACAATTCAAGTACTACAAGAAGAAAATCTGCATGTCTAGTAGTAATTGTTATGAATGGCACTAAATAGCAACCCAACTAAAAAATAATTTAGAAGATAGTAACGAAATAATATTTAATGATCAAAGTCCACTGAAAATACTATACCTGAATGCTAGAAGTATGAAAAATACAATTGACAAGCTATGTATCTGTTACAAAAATTTAAATACACTATCCATATTATATTGGTCAGCTAAATATGAATTTTGGACAAGGAATATGAATTCTTCAATATTAAACATTATACGAAGGTGTTATCCTGTAGAACAACAAGAACTGGAGGTGGAGCTGGAGTATTTCTACATGAAAGTTTAAAGTATGAAACGCAAGAGGTATACTGTGATGAATACAACACACCTTGATTAGCTTGAATTAATTTTTTAGTAAATTACAACATAACATTACCACAATGTATAGACCACTTGAAAAAACACTACCAATGGTTAACGGTTTTCTTCAGAAATTTGAACAACATCTTGAAAAACTAAAAAATAAAAAATCATTATCATCGGCGATTTTAACTTTAATATTAATGACACATCAAATGGAATGGTTGAAAAATATAAGAATCTGGTAGTGTCAAATGGTTTCACTTTTTGCAATAGCACCACAACAAGACCACAATCTAATACTTGCATTAACAAATAATCCTAGGATCGAAATATTTATCTCAACATTCAATCATGATATATCGGATCATCTTGGAATTGTTGAGGAAATAAATAAGCTAAAAGTAAATAATAATAAACAAAAAAAAGTACAAAAAAAAAATTATAATCAGTGAAAATTTCAAAACTCAGCTGAAAGATTTACATATTAACGAATGTCACATTAATAATTATGCGACTAAGCTGACATCTAGCGTAAAAAAAATGTTTGATGACGCTACTGTAGTTAAGAGAATAAATAAAACAAATTAAAAGTATGTAGACCCGTAGATAGATAAAGATTGTATTGTAATGATTGAGAGGAAAAATTATTGGTACAAAAAATATATCAAAAATAGGAACTCGAATACTTAAAGACAAAATATCTGTACTGGTTAAACAGATTCACCACGCTTAAAAGAAGAAAACTAGAAATATATGAAGAAGAAAGATTTATGGAAGCGGGTGGAGATGCGAAGAAATATTGGAAATATATAAAGGAAATGGTTAAGGGCAATGTAGTAAAAAAGTATGAATTTTATGATGGAGCAATTTTAAATAATAGCGAAAAACTGGAAAAATTAAATGAGTTCAATCAATATTATTGCACTATCGGGGAAAAAAATGTTGAAAATCTGAATATGATATATTTTCCAAAGATAAAAACCAAGGGGGAATTCAAGTTCAAATTAATAAAAATTGACAAAGTATTGAAATTAATTAATAATCTCTCCAACTCAAAGGCTGATGGGTCAGATGGGATCTCACAGTCAATCATTAAAGAGTGCAAGAAGGAATTGGCTGAAACCTGGCTCAACTTATTAATTTATCACTACAGCAAGGGGTAATGCCGGATATATTAAAAATAAACAAAATAATATCAATCTTAAAAAGCAAAGAAAACTTAAAAGATATAAATAACTATAGGCCTATTTCTATCAGCACTACTTTTAGCAAAATCATTCAAACGTATGTAAATGCATTATTTAATTAGTGTCGACTATACAGAAAAATATAGATAAAGGAAAAAGAGTCGCAGTTGTGGTTTTCGATGTTAAAAAGCCGTTTGATTCTGTGGACAGCAAAAGTGTTGTTAAGAATTTTGTCTGAATTGGGAGTAAAAGGTATTGAGAGCAAGTGGTTTGAAAACTATTTACATAAAAGACGCCGTATGCGGAATGTGAAGGTTTCAAAAGTGATATTTTGGAAAGTAGATTCGGAGTTATACAGGGAAGCTGACTGAGTTCGACATTATTCTCTTGCTACACAAATAGCTTAACTGATATTAAAACATTTGGAACTCCCTTTTTGTTTGCGGATGATATGGCAATGGTGTATGCGGAGAGAGCGTGCAGTAATCTACAAGATAACATCGGTCTGGATCTAAGTAAAATAAATGTATGGATGGAATGTATGGATAGACATAGGTTACTATTAACTACTGACAAAATGAAGTACGAGTATATGATATTTAAAAGAAAGGAACATGAAATTCTTAACATATAACTAAGGAATAACAAAATTGATATGGTGCAGACTTGTAAATATCTAGGTGTGTTAATTGATAGCGACTTAAGTTGGAGACCACACATAGAACACATATCTAATAAAGCGAGTAGAATCGCTGCGATATTTAAACATATTGGTAAAAGGGTACCAAATAATATTAAGAGCTCGATGTATTATAGCAGTTTCTTAGTTCGGTCACGTACGCTATACAAGTTTGGTACAATACATATGATATAGATCGAAACAAAATACAAAAAATTCAGAATAGAGCAATGAAAAACTTATATCAGTAAGATCAAAGGACATCAACACGATACATACACATTAATCATACAATTTTACCACTGGACCTGTTAACAAAGTACAAATTAATAGTGCAAGTTCACTTAATGGTAAAAAACAATATAAATTTCAACGTCAACATTACAATAAATAATCAATTACACACCTACAACATTAGGAATGCCGGAGATGTTGGGATAAGGTCATCTAGTAGAAGATTCAATGGAAAGGAAGCATTATATAATATAGCGTACAAATTCTACAATGGGCTGGATAATGAATTTAAAGAGATTGAAAACATAAAAGTATTTAAAGAGAGAGTAAAAAATGAATTGTTAAAACCAACTTAAATCAATTAGTAGGTAGTTGTAACATGTATAGGTTAAATCAAAAAAAAAAAAAATAATTTTGGTCATGAAATCAATTAGTTTGAAATATTTTTAGAAATTTAATATTGTACGAGCGAATGGGCTCTTTGAGTATATTAATATGGATAAATAATATGAATAAATAAATATATTCTAAAAACATTTGTATTGGATTTTGTTTCAACACATCTTGTCGCAGTCCACAAAAATTACATCTTATCTTTCAACATTAGATAACATGCAATGGGTGCAACGTGTTTCAAAAATACATAAATCAGGCTGATGTCCAATTATATTTCCTATTGCAACATCTTCATGAAGTTTCTCTCTGATAATATTATCTTGAGTTGTTTCGAGATCGTAGAAAATATATAACATATTCTTAAGTTCACTTAATTCTTTACATAGTGTAATAAAGCATTGGTGATCTGAAGCAAAATTTGTATTACAGTTTTTACATAAATGTCCATAGTATATATAATTTACATTGTCTCTATACTTTAAAGCATTTTGTACAGGAATTTATAAGAGTACAAATATATGTTTTTTGGTAGATGGTGTTGCTTAATGATTATCAAAGCAAGTTTGACCTTTAAAACTTCGATTGCATATATCGCATTTAATATTTGGAAAATTTACGTCACATACTGGAGATGATTTGCAAAAGAAACATAACTGTTTACATCTGTAAGACAATCTATTGTTATACGCAACATTACATGTTTGGCACATTACATGTAATCACAACTAAATGCTGCTGTTAATGATGTAATGATGTACGTGGTAAGCATAAATTATCTTTGTTTTTAATTGAAATTATGCCTCTTCTTTTCTTACATTCTTCTTCAAAATTGTTGTATCTTTTTCCTCTACCTCTTGGAAGTCCTGGAAGTCGTGGAAGAAAATTTTTGAAATAACTTCCCTAATTTCTGAAATGTCAAGGTCTTTTGCTTCTTTAAAATTGATCCAGACTGAACCACGTTGCAGAAAACTTTGGCATCCAAAAGTGACACCAATTTTGTCACTATTGTCAACCTTTTCAATTAAATTGTTGAATAATTCTTTAATACCAGTTTTATTCCAATTTTTTAAATCTTTCTTGTCTGGTACTGGATTATTACAAACTACAATTTTTTCGCAAAAATGTTGAATCGTTTTACATTCACTAATTTTATAGATTTTATCGTGAATTGTACTGAATTCATTTTTATTTTTTTAATTTTCGATTTTTTATTTTAAGACAACCAACTGCGAACGTTTCTAATCTTAGAATTTTCACTCTATTAACAATTTTTTAACTTTTTACACAATATATACATAATGTCTTGCTTGTTATTTGAAAAAAATATTTCAAACATATAAACAAATCTGTTTAATTTTTTTTTCTTTTTACTATTATGTACAACTATAGGTATCAAAAGCAATTATCTGATTTCGAATTGTTTTGTATTCCATTGTTTTCCTTTTTTTAACATTCTTTGATAATACGAACATCATATACGGGGATACTAACAAGTTTTTTTTGCGTTCTTTAAATACTTCATAGAAAAAAGAAAACAACAAGAAATAAATTCATCTCAAAATTGTATCAATTTTGTCAAGGTTGAATCTTGATATAAGATTTAAATAAAAAGTTTGCACGTTTTCTTTTAATTTTTAAAAGTAGTTTAAAAATTTTAAAGAAACGCAATTACAATTATTTTGTTCTGTTTTAATTTTTTTTTTTCTTTAAATTTTATAAAGCATTTTTATACCCGTATGAACTATGTTCAAGGGTATAATAAATTTGCCATTACGTTTGTGACACCTTAAAGGAGTCGAACTAGATATAGTGTCAAAAGTATGGATCAGCTCAGAATCGAATTCTGAGTCGATTAAGCCATGTACGTCCGTCCGTCCGTCCGCACGATAACTCAAAAAATAATGGAGCTAAGAGGCTGAAATTTTTTTTACGGCACTTTTGCAAAATTGTTAGTTTTGCTATTTAAATCCCACATTTTCGGTCGGCGGGTTCGAGTAGCTGTCATACAACTTCTATCTTTATATAGAAATAACTCAGTATCTATTCAAGCTAGGTTTCTGAAATTTTGCAAATGATGATCAAGTTTTATGGCAACAACTTCTGTAAAATTTGGTTGTGGTGGAGCGGCGGGTTCGGGTAGCTGCCATACAACTTCTCCGTTTAAATGAGAATAACTCAGTGTCTATTGAAGCTAGCAAGCTGATATTTAGTAACAAGGTGTCGAGTTACAGGCCAACAACTTTTGTAAAATTTGGTTGGTCTAGAGCAGCCGGTTCAGGCTTCTTGCATCTCTTCGAACTTAATAAAGCTAGGCGTCTGAAATCTTGCAAATGATGATCAAATTTTATGGCAACCACTTTTGCAAAATTTGGTTGTGGTGGTGCGACGGGTTCGGGTAGCTGCCATACAACTTATCCGTTCAAATGAGAATAACTCAGTGTCTATTGAAGCTAGGAACCTGAAATTTAGTAAAGAGGTGTCGAGTTATAGGCCAACAACTTTTGTAAAATTTGGTTGGTCTAGAGCAGCCGGTTCAGGCTTCTTGCACCTCTTGGAACTTAATGAAGCTAGGCGCAATAGATTCAGGTAGCTGTCATACAACTCCACAATTTACATAAATATATCTCTGTAGTTCGGTACTAAAACATCTGAATGTTTTTAAAAGATGATCAAGTTTTATAGAAACAGGATATATTACGTTCATACGGGTATCCCAGAGTTGACACAGTCTACTCTACTGCACTATTCCTCGTTACTTATTATTTTCATATGTGCCTATTACTTAAGCCAAGTTTATATCAATAAGTAAACTTGTACCACGTTAGATATTTTTGATTTCCTGATTTTTTTTCTTTTAATTCATATTTTTTTTCAACATCATAACAATTAATTAATGGTTTTTCCTTCCTCTTCTTTAAATATTTGTCATAAAAAAAAAACAAGAAACAATCTCATCTCAAAAATGCAAACATAAAAAAGAGCATTTTTTCTTGTTATTTCCATGTTTACCTATTACTTAAAACAAGTATACAATCTTTATAAACAACAAGGCTTGTCTGACGGTCGCCACCGCCTGTCTGACCTACTTTTAAGATGTTACCGTACTTCCTGTCTGTCTGAATTACGGTTTGACCAACTTCCGCGTGACCTTGACCTACTGACCTGTCTGGCCCAAGTGCCTACCTATCTACTTATATGTCAGTAGATAGGATATGGGGTTTCTGGAGCTGTCAGATGACATCACAATGTTTTGACAGTTGTTATTTTGAATCTAGTGTTCGTTATTTTGAAAGTTTTTGAATATAGTGATCGTTAACTTGAAAGTGAGAATTAAGTGTAAGGTACAATAAAATAGATTTTAGGATTAGAAGGTTGAAAGATTCAATTAAATGAGAGAATGTTATTTGTTATAGTGCCTAAAGCTGCCGGTGCAGACGCAGTTGTTGATTTCGGAAGTATTACGTTTTGAAATGGTAGTTGAAATTGGGTAGAGTAGGAGGAAGCTTGAAACTTCAGTAGAGATGGTATATGGCATGCACCCGTCGAAGTTGTTGATAAGTGAACCCGTCGAAGTTGTTGGAAGCATGTATTGGGTTTTGAATAAAATAATAAATAAAAGTACCCTATAGTATGTGGTGAATGTTTGTGGTTAAAGTTTAAAATTTAAAATTTAGAATTTTGTTTTGCTGTTTTAATTGTTTTAATAGGGGTGAAGAATGGATGTTTGTATGATTATGTCAGCAAAATAGAAATTTTATGTAAAGTATCTGTAAAAAGAACGATTTTGAAATAGAAAAATTAAAAAATTAAAAATTGCGGTTTTAATTTTTTTTAAGTTCTTATTGGCCTTATATGAATGATATTATATGAAGCAATTGTGAAAAATTAAAATTGTGCTGATAAGAAAATAAAAAATTTTTTTTCTCTTCTCTCAACTTAAATTAATTGTACTGATAAGAAAATAAAAAATTTTTAGAAGCAGTAGTTCTTCATTAAAAAAATTAGAAATTACGTCAGGGAATTCCTTTGATTAAAACAATTTAAAGAAAAAGCAACGAGATGTATACTACAAAATTTTTTTATTTATTTTTCTTGAAATTTCTTTACAATATTACTTAATCGTAATAGGCATATCTTAGGAAAATTTATTGAACTCTGAATAAGTAAATATGTCCATTTATCATCTTTATCTTCTCTCAATGAATTGAATTGGATCAATGTTGACTCAGCATAATTTACCAAAAAATTTATATGATGTTGAATTTGACGTCTATATTTCCTTCTAAATTTTTTTTTATTTTCAAGAAAAAATTTATTAAATACGATACCTAATTGTTCTTGCAAACTCCATTGTAAGTTGAAAACTAAAGAAAACTAATTAAGCCATTAATTTAAAAATAAAATATGAAAATACTGAGAATTAACTAAATCTTCTGTGGGTAGGAGTGTTAAGGGGTGTGAAATCTATTAGGTAAGTTAATGAATGTATTATGTTTAGATTCGATCGCAATCCTATGATCTTATCCAGAGAATATGTGTTGTTTTTCTAATAATCTTATATTTATTCAAAATTGTATAAAAGGTTAATTTAAAGATTAAAAAGTGTTATAAGACGGTAAGTTTAGCAACTTAAAAGATCAAAATGTTTTGGGCTGATAACATTTTACATGGTTATAGATATAGTATTTGTGGCCGGAAATGGACTTCAATCAAGATAATTAATTGGAAAATATTCCATGATTTTTTGGAGATATATCTAACACCAGAAGGGGGGGAAAAAAAGGTATGTGTTTTAAGTGTTTTAAGTATGTGTTCAGAAAGGTATGTGTTTTAAAAATTAGAAATGGTGAGTCAATAAATAATAAATTATTTTTATCTCCATTGGATTGGCAACATATTGAAATAGAAGTATATGGCGGTGATATTTCCATTATTGGTACAATCAGGCAATCATCAATCAAAAATCAAATAACCAACAGTGTTGGAGGCGATTGTCCTTTTGCTGAAGAAGATGATTGGGAGTTGATTGAGAAAAATATTTCAAATGTATTATCAAAAGATAAGAATAAAAGAATTTCAGAACATATTCAATCATTTTTCATGAAAACAAATGAATATGAAGAAAATCAAAACGAAATGAAAAAATCTATGATAAGGAAACGAATTGATGATGGAATTATGTTTACATCATCAATAGAGAATACATATAATGAAAAAAATAATAAATCAAAAATTGGGGATATATTAACTAATTTAAGAAAATTACTTGAAAGTTTAAAAGAGGAGTATTTAGATTATATGGAAGCTTTTTCAGATGGGAGAGATCGTTATTTACCACTTTTTATCTTTTATAAGTCAAGTAAAGTTTGTACATAAAAAAGAAATTTCGAGAAATAAAAAGTATACGTAATATATTTTAAGTTTCTAACAAACTATTCTTTCGTCTACCTTTGATGAAGACAGATCATATTTTTCATAAAACGATGATATCATATATCATATATATTTTTGGTTTGTTAACAATACAAACCAATTCAATCCCAATTCCTGATGTCAAGTTGGATGAATCAGCTTTTGGAAGCACTTATTTTAATATATTATTTCCAAATAATGAAACCGTTAAAATAAATTGATCAGTTCAGCTTTTAAAACATTCAATTTCTCATGAACTAAACAAAGTATCATCAATTAGTACAGCTATATCCATACTAATAACTGCTTTCAAAGCAGATGGTTATTTACTTGGAGATAACGCTGATTTTGATCCTCAATATGTATCTATAGATGAAACCATTGAAGCTTTTAGACAAGAACTGATATTAAAAGAACGTAATATAGGTGGAATAATAAATAGTAACACATAACACATAATCTTCTACAGACATTTTAAATTAGAATATGCTGCTGATAAAGAAATTCATGTCCGATGTGCATATGATAGTAATTTCAAACAAAAATTTCTCAAAATTCAATGCTTCGAATACCGCGAAATTTTAGCAGATAGAATATCAGGTACTGGAGAGGTAGAATCAGTTCCACTTATGGATACAGATTATAAATATGAATACACAGTTCTAGATTTGCGATCAATAAAACAAAAGTCAACATATCAAATGGAAATTTCATAATTTTTACAAATAAAATAAAATAATATATTATGTAATTGGAAATTAATAAAAATAAAAAACAATTTTTTTATAATACATCATTTTTATTTATCCATGAATTATGATTAGTAGAAAATCCTAACCATTTAAAAAAAATTTTATCATTTTTAGTTTTAAGAATTTTTTCAATCAAGTATACATGTTTTTGATTAGCTTTTAATAGTTCATATTCATAGAA
Source organism: Poecilobothrus nobilitatus (assembly GCA_947095535.1). NCBI lineage: Eukaryota > Metazoa > Arthropoda > Insecta > Diptera > Dolichopodidae > Poecilobothrus > Poecilobothrus nobilitatus. Next base: position 176,559,532 of record OX352772.1, read on the forward strand.
GCTTCCTTGTATTGGTTGACCTTGATAATCTTCTAATAAATATGTTACAGGGTTGGTAATCTGAACTTTCTTGATTTTAAATATATCAGTTGTCCAATTGGGTGTATAACCTTTTTCAAAAATATGTTTATATTTGCTTATTCGAACTGGATCATCAACTTTAAATTTAGCAAACGGAGATGTTTTAATATGATTGTATACAGTTTTGAGTAAATCATTAAAAGCATTATGTTTATTAACATCTGAGGGATTTTTCTTAATTGTTCTATGTTTAGTATTGTTGTATTGTTTGACTAGTTCATCAATTATATTAAACCATTTGTAATTTCCGTTAAAACTAAATTCTTTTCACATCTTTTCTTTTACAGTTCTATTAAAACGTGCTACAATAGATGCTTTTAATGTGCTATATGTTGAATAATGATTTATATGATATTTATACATTAATTTTTAAAATATTTTATTAAAAAATTCTTTTCCATTGTCAGTTTGTAAATTTTGAGGTTATATTTTAGAATTTACAAAAATATTTTGCAATGACAGGTATCAATGACAGTTAATAAAAATTTAAAACCTTTGTTCTCTTCAGCATATAAACCCATTTCTACTAAATCAGCTTGCCAAAGATCATCAAATCCTTTTATTATAACTCTACGTCGTTCAAAATTTCTCCGTGCAGGTTTATGAAGCTCTTCAACAACCTCTCTTTTACTCATTTTTAAATAAAATAAAATAAAATAAAATGTATGTAATTATTATATAACTAATTAGAAAATCTTTGATTGAAATTGATTTCCCGATGATGACTATGTAGAATCTGAGAAATAATAATATCAGTATTTTGAATTCTTTTATTAAATCTATAGCGATCCAGTGCTATAACTTTCCAATATTTTTGCCGAATTTGCCGAACTTATATGCTGTATTCCATTTGTATAATATATGTATTTGAGGCTTTAACATAAATTTGTCTCTCTTTTTTACTTTTTTTCCATCATCATAATCCTCTTCCTCATGGCTATCCTCAGATAAATCTGAAATTTCACCAGAAGTAACTGAAATATCATCTTCCTTTTCATCACTCTCATCAGACGAATCTGAAGCTTCAAGCCAATCAAATAAATCTACAACTGCATCGTTACTCATCTTGAAAATAACTAATTAAAATATACTTCTCTTTCACTCATTTATAAGTAGAATAAATAAAGCAAACAATAAATGTTCAAATTGTAAAATTTATATTTTTTATTTTATATAATAGTTTACAAGTATGTTTACTTTTATTATAACCTATTTATTATAACATAGTGTAACACATATTGTTCTGCTGAATGGCATGGGCAAGTATCTGGAAAACTTCCAATATTATCTGATGTATAGGGGCATATATCCCAATGATATCCATACTCCTTTATTTCAATTTGTAGAGAATTTTTAAATAATTTTGAAAATTTGAAATGATTTCATAACTGCTCATAATGTTCCTCCAATGAAATATCTTCATATTTATTTAAAAAAATATTTAAAGAATAGCCTATTTGATGTATATCCATTTTGGAAGTTAAATGAAAACTAATCACAATTAATTTCTTGAATTATTAATTAAATCTAACGCTGATTGAGCTTTGGCTTCAGCTTTTCTAATCTCTCATTAATAAATCTAATTGGTTTTTTAATTTAAAATTCAATAAAATCATTCGTTTCTGGAAATTTTTCATTTAACATTGTAGAAAATTGATGATGTACTATGTCTAAAATATCTTGTACTTGTTCTTCTAATATTTTTAAATTTTCTTCTGTTAATTTAACTAGTCAAATTGATAAACATTTCTCCTATGTAGTTTTTTATTAGTTCTTTATAAAAGAAAATTTGGTTATTCACAAATGTTTGTGTTGCTGCATCATTTCCGTTAACTGGATCTTGAACATTTGATAAAATTTTGTTATCTAAATCATAATTTCCTTCAGAAGTTAGTTTGAAACCTATACCTCGAGGACCTTGAGTATGCAGTTTTCTAGAAGAAGCTGTACTACGTCCAAACTTATCAAGTGGCATATTGATTTCTACTGATTGCTAATGTAAAATACTATTGAATTATATTTGCTTCTCTCAATTCTTCAATTATAGATACAATTTCATTATGATGATTATTGTTACCAGCTGATTGTGATGCAATTAGAAGTCTTAATCTATCAACTAACTCATTAGGATCATCCCAATAAACTGGTGTTAAAGATTTATGAAAAAACTGAGTCAAATTTTTTTTCGTATGACCTGATCCAGTTTTTTTATGCCTAGTGTTATAATCATGTTCATGTAATTTTCTTAATATATTCTTGAATTTAAAACCTTTGTTTCCCTTTATTTGTTCTAAAGGATTATAATTTCTTCTATGTGCATTCGTTTTGTTAAGAATTTGATGATACGTACTTAAATTACTTTTTTTAATAGTAATTAAAAGTAAAAAAGAAGTTTTTTTTTTAATATTAATTTATATAAACCATCAGTTCCTTCAAAAACTTCCTTATCAATCAAAATATTTTTATTAATTTCATTTATTTCAAAATTAGCATTGCCAAGTTTTCGCACATTTAATGATTCATCAAAATAAGGTCCATATGTCTTATCGAGTTCTGACTTGTTTAGAAATAAAAATTGTGAAATTGATGGTGATTCATCATTATCAAATTTTATAGTATTCGGTGTTGAAGTTTTAAATTCATTGTAAGTATTACTCTTGTTGCTAGGTGTTTTAACTTCCGGCCTAAATGACCTCATTAACTTAGAATTTTTATCATTATCATCACCACATCCAATTTCCGGTTTGAAATCTGAAATTCGTTGTTGTTTAATAATATTTGTTAATTCTTTTAATGGTTTTGCAATTGGAGTAAAGTTTTCTTATAGATTATGATCTTCTGAAAGCTTCTAAATTTTTAAAAATTGACATTTTCTTTTTAAACTTTTACGTGTTTTAATTAAATCTTTCAATTGGAATTTCTTTTTAAAACTTTTACGAGTTTTACTTAAATCTTTCATAAGTGGTTCATCCATTTTTTAATTAGAAACTAATCTGTTCAATTATTAACTGCAAATTAACGACCGAACTGTTCTATTGCTAACTGCTAACTGGTAACCGCTAACTGCTAACTGTTAACAGCTAATAGCTAAATGCTATCTGCTAAATGACCTGTTCAGTTAATAACAAACTGTTAACTAAAATTTAGCAAATGCATCAACATTTTTTCTATAACGACCATTATTTAAATTGCTGTCTTTATCAATTAATAGAAAATCATATTTATCATTCCAGTAGCATGCACTCAACTTTTTAAAACCATTATAAGACATATCAGAACTTATATGATCATTATATATATGTTTTAAATTTAAATCATCTTGTTTGAAGATAATCAAAAAGTTGGCATTATCTCTAATTAAATGCTTTGGAATTCTTGTATAAGATTGACACAAATAAAAGCTATCTACTTCTTGATGTCGCCACATGCAAAAATAGTTTCGTATGCTATCTTGCTTATCGCAAGCTGCATCATCGAAAATAAATATTGAGTTCGGTTGTGAGGCTGAAAGTTCAATTACATCAACGTTATTTGAAAATTCGTAATATCCCATTCCTTTGATTGGTTTTATTAATTTTTTTAAATATTCATATTTAGGTTGATGTAATGATTTCGAGTAAATATATATATTTTGAAATTTAAGACCTTTAGGATCTAAAAGCATACTTATCATAGCATTAGTTTTACTACAATTTGACGGTGCGACTACTAATCCTCTTATACTGTTTGGAAAGCACTCACCATGCTTTTTATTTTTTTTTTCTAAATTTTAATCAAAATTTCTAATTTTAACTGCGTTATGTAATTTTATAAATTTAATTTCTTTAACTTAGAGAAAGAATTCTTGTTTTAACTGATGATGAATTTTTTAAAAGGTAATTAGTGTTTGATTGACTTTCTTAAACTAAACTGCATATTATGCCTCTTCACAATAAATATTCAAACAGTAATAGACAAACCATTAAAGGAAGAGGAATTGTTAACTCATTAATAAATAAATTACCATTTGAAGCACATTTACCTGGCTATAATTAATGCGGACCGAGAACAAAATTAGCAAAACGATTAGCTGGTGGTGATAAAGGGTTTAATGGTTTAGATGAAGCTTGTTGAGAGCATGATATAGCATATTCCAAAACTTCTGATCAAAATCAGCATCATATATCTGACAATATACTAGCAGAAAACGCTTGGCAAACAGTTAAAGCTAGAGGCTCAAGTTTTGGTAAAAGGTTAAATTCATAGCTAGTTACAAACGCAATGAAAGCTAAAGTTAAACTCGGTATGGGTTTAAAAAAGAAAACAAAAAAAATAATTTTAAAAAAAAAATCTTTGAAAAATGTCATAAAAGAAGTTAAATTCGCTAGTAAAACCTTAAAGAAATCAATTAATGATAAAAATATTATAAAAATTGCTCTAAATGCAGCTCGAAAGTTTTCTAAGAGCCTTTTCTATAGCAAAAACTGTAAATGATGCTAAGAGTGTTCATTAACAATTACATGAGAGTGTGCGTCATAATAAAATGATGGAAGCAATAACATTAAAAGGAGGAAAAGGATTACATTTAAAACCACATAAAAAAGGTTTAGGTCTGTTTTTGAATCCAAAAAACCATTAAATGAGCTACCCAAAAGAGCACTCAACAATTATGAGTTAGAAGAATTTAGAAGAAAGTATTTAAAAAATTGAATTGAAAGATATTATATACATATATATATATATATATTATTGTGATGAATTAACCTTGAAAATCTATAAGAGCAGAATTCATTTCTGAAATACCTCATTATTTCAATTAAAAATATGTCAATAACATTAACTTTAAACGGAAACTCTTCTATATTGACAACTAATTATTTTCCTCCTATAGACCTAAAGGGGAAAGAATATACGTGCAGTTTAGTAGATTTTCAAACTACTAAACTGCACGTAAATTCAATACCTAATATAGATGAGCAAAATAATAGATTTATTATTGATAATAAACCTATTATAATTCCAATAGGTTCATATGAAAGTGAAGATATTGAAACAATTCTCAGAAAAACGTTAAATATAACTAAAACAGATAAGGAAAAATTAATTTTAAGAGCAAAATAATACATTAAAATGCGAAATTTTTTCTGATAAAGAAATTGATTTTGCAAGAGAAGATACTATTGGAGGATTATTAGGCTTCAGTAAAAAGAAATTATCAGATGTAAAATAAATAGAATGTAATATTATCTCCGGAACGTATATAAATGGAGAGGAAGCATGCATTTTACATGAATTTTCTATTAGTGTTAGTCCTGGCTACAAAATAATTGAAGTTCCTAAAAGTGTAATTTATCTACCTGTAACTGCTGATCAGATAAGATCTATCACTATTAAATTACTCGATCAGAACGGAAATTTAATTAATTTTCAAGGAGAAACAATAACACTTAGATTGCATTTAAAAGTTTAAAATGTTAGTGTTTAATCAAAATCAAGATTCTTATATATATTCTCAATGTCGATCTTCGCATTGCAATATATTAAAGTCAGCAGCTCGAGAAGGAACACAACACTACAAATCAAAAAAAAATTAACTGTCGAAAATCAGCAATTTCTAAAATTACTTGAATACCAATTAAAATAAACCTTTTTGGTGAACCTGTTTTTGATGAAATTATAATTAGTGCTCACTGGCATACATATTATCCATTCAACATAATCAATACAAACACCAATAGTAATACAAAATCAGAATTTAAATATATTACCTTCAACAAATTTTATTTATATAGAAGGATATCTATCAAATCACGATAGAACGACTCTTAAAAATACTAAGCTAGTTAATAATGCCGCACTATTTCTATTTGAGAGAATTGCTTATACGCTTAATGGTAAGGAAATTGATCATAATAATAAGGTTGGTATAACTTCAACGCTAAAAAATTATATTTCATTTAATGAAAACGAAAGCGCTTTATTCAATGCGTTTATTTCAGTTTTTACGTTCCTTTAAAGAGATTATTAGGATTTGCGCAAGACTATAAAAACTATATTCCTAATGCACAATGTGAATTGATATTAACACGCGCTGGAATCAACAACAATTCATTAATATGTTCAAATGCTACTGAGAAGCCGGATATTACTATTACAAAATTAGGCTGGAGAGTTCAACATATTAATTTGATGGATGCACCGAAAGACCAATTATATAAAAGTATTGGTAATGGTTCTGTTATGAAAATGCGTTTTAGAAGTTGGCACTTAAACGATAATCCATCATTACCGTCAGCAAATCACTTCATTTGGAATGTTAAATCATCTTCAAAATTAGAAAAACCTCGTTTTATTATTTTCGCTCTACGAACTGATCAACAAAATATCGAAGAAAATCTTTCAAAAGACCTTTCAATATTTAATCATTGTGATGATTCATTCTAATTTAAAAGTATATTTAAATTCTCAAGTATATCCGTATGAAGATATAAATTTAGAGTTTTCAAAAAATTGTTATGATTTAGCATATGAAGCATACTCGAATTTTCGAAGTACTTACTACAATCATCAAACATCAGAACCTTTAGTTTCATGGAGCAATTTTAAAGATTCATCTCCAATTTTTATAATTGACACCCGCTACCAAAATGAAGAACCTGAAATGGGTCCAGTTGATATAAAAATTGAGCTGAAAACTATCAAAAGAATTCCAGAAAAAACTACCGCTTACTGTCTCATTATTCATGATCGCTTAGTAGAGTTTAAACCGTTAACAGGTGAAGTAAATACAATTATTTAAATTTCTAAATAAAAATAAATGAAATAATTTAAATTTATAAAATATATAACTAGTATACAAATAAAGTAACATTAATAAACTCAAAATCTTGCGTTTATGATTGAATTACTCTTTTTACTCTTCTGAAACATGAAAAATGGAATATGTAATAATCGATATACAAGGTTTTCGAGATAATAATAAAAAATTCATTTTAAAAGAAATCGCTCATGAAATTCAACATTTTATAATAAAATCACCTTATCGTTACCATTATTTAGATACAAAAGCAAAATATACAAACAAATGGCTCACTAAAAATTATCACGGCTTACAATGGTCGGATGGTAAAACACATTTTTGTGATGTCATCAATTTTATAAAATTTTTTATATCTAATCAAACAAAAATTTATGTTAAAGGAGAAGAAAAACAATCTTAGATTATTAACATATTGAAAAATAATAATGTTTTGGATTTGAATAATCGAGATTCTACATGTTTAAAAATATTGAAGAATCAACAAATTCATTGTTCTAAAAGATACTCTTTTAACCATATTGGTGTGTGTGCTTTGGAAAATCTTTACTTGTTAAAATTGCTGATTTAGGTAATTCAAAAGTATTTAAGAAGAGAAACTATTTGAAAAATATTCATTTCACTATTGGTTATCGATAGTTTTAATTAAATAATTTAAAAAATTAATGTGGATAAAATACAAAAGGTCTTCAATAAAAATCAGTCTTCAAAAGATTATGAAATATTAAAGGATACTTCAACGGAATCTACAAAGAAATGGGGGGAAGAAATCAGAAGTCAATATCATAAAAAGAAAATTAGTGAGCAGTATCAAAAAGAACCTAAATAGCTGAAATAAAATAAATAAAAATATAAAATTGTTAAAAATAAAAAACTAAATTAAAATTAAATGTTTATCTTTTATTTATTTAAAACATTTAACATATGTGTATATATATATTATATATTTATATATATTATATATTATTCTTCATCATAGAATTCTTCAATTTCTGCTCTACTGAATTTAATTTTATGTGTTGGGCCACATTCACCTTCATTTATAACCATGTTTCCATTATCCAATTTCCTCATTTCCTTTTCTGTTAATTTATTTTATCGTATAGGTAGGAATATTTTAAATTTTTTAGTCGTTAAAATTATTCTTTCCCCTTATTTAGTAGGAATTTTATTCAAATTTATAATTCTAAAACTTTTATTTTGTTTCATTTCAGAAACTTTTATTGTTTTAATAATAGAATTAAATTTATTATTTATATCGTCAATAAATTTATCCATTTTTTATTTTTTTAAATTTTTTAAATTTTAAATTTAAATTTGAAAGTTTAGTTCGGTTGGCTGTTGAATTAAAACTAATTAAAGAAATTAAGTTATATTATTTTAATTAGAATAACTGAATTTAAATAGAAGGATGTAGGTGGTTTTATAGTATCCCAATATTTTAATGAAAATTTAAAGCAATTGCTAGAATTGTGAATTCAATGCAAAAAAAAAATATATTTTGAATTTGTTTATGAAGATTATAAAATTTAAATTAACTAGAAAGTTTTTTTTTCATACCACCATTTTCATATCATATTGTTTGTAAGTTCATGTTAAAACCTAAATTTATTATAGAATATTTGCGGTTAAACAATTTTTATCAAATAATTATGTTTACAGTTATATATAATTGAAAATTTCTCAAAGGCTAATTATTGTAAAGTATTTTAATATTTGAACTCTTTATCCAAAACTTTTTAATTTAAATTGTTTTATCATAGCTACTAATTTATTATGAGCATGCTTCAGTTAGAAAGTATCAATTGTGTGTGATAGTCTTATATTTTAAATTTTTATTTATTTTTTTTGAAAAAGTGCCAAGCAATATTGAAATTATGAAAATGGGACATTCATGTTATGGATTTCCTTGCAACTATCAAATACTAGAGTGCTCACAATTTGGAAAACCGTGTTGTGAGGTTTATAGATTCTTCGACTTGAGATTATCTATATTTAATTGCGGCTATGAATTTGCGGAAGCTTGCATCTTAAATCCGCAAGAAATGGTGTTTTGTTTTCATTGTTTTTTACGTAAAAACGAAGCGGCGCAACGTCACAACAACAAATCTTGCGCTGGAAGTTTTAAGTTGCTGTATCATACTGCCGGCTTTGATTCTGTAGATGAAGCCAAAGATTTTATTGAAAAAATGGGACCTCTATGTATAAGCTGTGTAACAAAAAATTACTGCAAAATCTTGCTAACAAATGAATTTGAAGAAAAAGCTGCAGAAATCAGAAACGGTTTGAAGCGAAATTTTTGTTAAATAAATGTACTTTTTTTATTGGATATAAATAAAAAATAATGATAATATTGTTCTTTTTATTCAATTGATTTCAAACTTAATCTTAACATTTTCAGATACAACAAAATCAAAATAGAAATTTTTTAGATACTTATATTAATTAACATTATAACTATAATATATGTAAAGCCTGAAATTTAATTTAATATATTATTTTTTTTAATTTATTTAATTAATAAATTTACATTACATGAGAATCGGGGATTAATTAATTTTGAAAAGATTTAAAATTAATATATTATACTACAATTTAATTGACTTGAGATTTTACATTTTTACATTACCATTACATTATTTTTATATAAATATTATATCTTATAATTTTTATATTTATTTTATAATTATAAATTATCAATAAAACTAACTGACTGCGATTATATGTATATATGAGATAGTTTTTTAAATTTTTTATTTCATTCTTTTATAGAATAATGATTCCAAGGTAAAGTACTAATTCCATCATTTAATATAAACCTCTTATCATCTAGATAACTCAATGATATCTTATTTAAATTTTTTGTGTATATAGTATCATTCTTACTTCTAAAAGTTAACATATTTTTCATTAAAATTTCTTTTCTATATAAACAGTTTCTATAACAATTGATAGTGAAATCTTTAACAATACATTTCTTAACACCTTTAGCTTTATTTATTTTTTTATTTTCAATATCAATTGAATATATCTTAGATCTTAATCCTATAAATTCTTTAATGATTCATCCATTACAGTCATCCTTCATCATAACAAGTACCTTTTTATTTTTTCTAGGAATATTATTGATAATCCATAGAATATTCTGAAGTATCATAGAAATTTTGTTTGTCAGGTAATATATCCGTATAAAAATCTTTTGTTTTTATAGTACAAATGAAAGAGTCTGTATCCATATAATTTAGAGAAATATTATCATTATATTTTGGTTTGATATAGCTATAATGAAAATCATACATTTTTAACTTAGATAATTCTAAAACCGTAAAACCTGCATATAATGGTTTATTATAATGTGTGCTTACTCTACTCATTTGAATAGCAACCATATTCTTAGTAAAATGTGTTAAACAATGAAAATTTGATCTTGAAGTTAATGCACGCACTCCTAAATTTCTACCTTGACTTTCCCAAGAATTTACAATTTTAACATTTACTCTCTTATCAACATTTTCCATTGTTTTACCAAAAGTTGCGTTATTTATTAATTTAAAGAAACTCTTATCGAATTCATTTGTAGCTCTGATTCGATATAAATTATTGAAATCAATAAATTTTTTTAACCAACATGATTGTTTAAACATTAAAACTCTATGAATTTTTTTTAGTTTTAATCCGTTTTCTAAGCATTGCTTTAAATTTCTATAGTGAGTAATATAATTATTCTTATCCTCTACATCTGCAATTAATTTTGGAATCTTTATTTTAGATATTTTTTTTATTTTCTGCACAAAATGGTAAATTGCTATGTTCATCATGTATTGAAATAGGATATTCCAAATCTACTTCCAAAACATACCATATTTGCGAATCATCAGCAATATTTAATACATCAATTTCAGTATTTTCACTCCATTCAAAATTTGAATGAGGTAAGTACTGAGACTGAGCGAAACCATAGAGATTATTTGCATCTAGATATACTATATATGAGGATGGTTCTGACTCTTTAAAATTAATCACATACTTATTATTAGCAACTGAGTGTCTTAATGAACACTGTGTTAAACCTTCTCTAATACCATTTTTAAACAAGGTAGAATGTAAACCAACGGTTTTTAAAAGCGCACATTTCCAAAACTCAATACAAACTGTTTAGAAGTGTGACTTACACAAAAATTTGAAAATTTAAGAAATTTTTTAGTAATAAGAAAAAATGTGAAAATAAGACATTTTTGAAATTTTGAGGGGCCGTAAGTCCGGAATCCTATATAACTAAGAAAATCCGTTAACACACGTAAAAATATATTATTTAAGCTTTAATTTTCATGTCTTGCCAAAGAAAAATTTGTACAGGTGCCTAAGTTACAGGTGTCTAAAAATAGCAAATTTTCAATTTTTGAGGCGTAATAACTCTTAAAAAGGGGGTGTTACCAAAAAATTTTCTGAGGAAACTTATACTAATTCTAAAAGTTCCTTCTTGTCTCAAAATTTCAGGTTCCTATCTAAAGGGGTGCCGGAGTTATGAAAAAAGAAATTTCATGCAAAATGTGGTTTTCACATAACGGTAAATTTAAATAGTAAATTACAAAATATTACATAATTTTGATATTGTTTTATATAGATAATAAAATTTTCGATCTTTTTGCGGTTTTAGATTGCAAAATTATTACGCAGAACTTGAGATATATACATCTGAAAATGGGGCTTTTTCGCAATTTTGAAGAGCTGCAACTTTGGAACCCTTTACAATTAAAATAAACCTTTAACACACGTGAAAATATAGTACTGTAGCTTTAATTTTTATATTTTGCAGAAGTAAAATGTTTACAGGTTCCTAAGTTACAGGTGTTTAAAAATAGCAAATTTTCAATGTTTAAGCCCTAATAGCTCATAAACAGGGGGTGGTCCGAAAAAATTTTCTGAGCAAACTTATACTAATTCTAAAAGTTCTTTCTTGCCTCAAAATTTCAAGCTTCTATCTAGAAGCGTGCCGGAGTTATGAAAGTAGAAAAATCATGCAAAATTGGGTTTTCACATAACGGTAAATTTAAATACTAAATTTAAAAAAATTTAATAATTTTGATATTAATTTACAAATATAAAAGAAATACCTGTCGAATGACGTTTTCAGATTGAAAAAATCTTAAGCAGAACATAAGATATATGCATTTAAAAATAGGGCTTTTTCAAAGTTTGAGGGGCTGTAGCTCCGTAATGGGGGGGGCTACATGAAAAAGTTGTTCCACAAAATTATTTTTTTTATGAGACCTACCTATGGTTAAAATTGTTTTTCTCTATCTTTAACGGTGTAGAAGTTTTGTAAACAGACGGACGGACGGACGGACAGAGTGAAACTAATAAGCACATTTTTTCAAAATTTTTTTGGAAATGTGCTAAAAAATTATACATACTAATGTCTCTTAATAATTCAAGCTCAACTTGTGTTTTTTTTGACATAGCATCCCATGCTAATCCTGGAATTGTAAAGTATTGGCAGGAATCTAAAGAGTATATCTGTTTGCAAATTTTTCGAAAATTTTGAAATATATCTGTTAATAAGAGTACATCAGATTTTAAATAAATTTCTAAATAATCTTTCAAACTTTTACATTTAAATTTTTCCCACACATTTTTAGCGTGAAGATAATCTGATTCTGAGCAAATACTATTTGTAAATTTATTTTAAAGCTTTCTTGTACAGGTAATTCTATTTCATTTAATTTTTCCCATGAATCTAAATATTCGTAAGGAAAAATTCCTTTCCGTCTAATAAGACTAAACATATATTTTGAGGGAAACATTTTTCTAGTATTTATTAATTCTACATCTTCTAAATTAGATGCTAGCGATTCTAAACTTGATGCCATAAATCTAAAAGAGTCTAAAAATCTCAATTCAAACGACATTTCATTTTCAATTTCGATCCATTTGGATAATGAAATGTAATGTTCTTTATTAGATAGAATAACTTGAATTTTCCCCGGATAGTCATTTAATATTTTGATAAATAAATGACAATCATATTCTGAAAAATTATGCAAGAAAATTGGAATAAAATTTGAAATAGAATAATTCAAATTACAAATCGAGTGTGCTGGACCTCGATACTTGCCAGTTAAATGACAATGATCAATTACCGTATCTTTATCTAATTTTTGTTCACAAATGTGACAAATTTTACAATCTAGCTGTGTTTTTAATTCTAAAGATGTTAATGGTTTCATCTTGATTTTATTTCTAATATACTTACATACTAAAGTGGTAGTATCCTTTATTAAATTCGCTATAAAATCCTTTTCGCACTTCTTCTTTGTATGCATTCGAAATATATCTAATGTATCGTCAAAAGAACATTTTATATAATACGCGGAAGAACAGGGCACATGTTCTTGAATGTCTGTTATTGATGATGATTTCGGATCTAGCAAACAAGTATCTATACTTGTATATTTTAATAAAACCCCATATCCTATCTACTTATGTCAATAACCTTCAATGTCTTGAACTTCATCTATATAACACCAATGATTTAATAAAATACAAAGTTTTACCACCTAAAGCTCAAGCGGCAAAATCTTACTATTTTGTAGCATTTTGGTAATTTTTATATCCTTTTCGTGACTGTAACGAAACCGTTTAGAAACCGATTAGAAAGTCTTTTTATGAATTATAATAGAAACATTTTAGTATACTACTTCTAAAATGCTACTGTTTCGTATCTTTTTTAATACTTTTATTTTATGTAACTAAACCGTTTCGTATTTGTTACCATTGAATGTTTTTATTCCGATACTAAACATTTTAGGTACATTGATAAATAATGTGGGCATTTGTGTGGAAAATGTGTCTTCAAAGATTTTATTTTTCATATGTAAACGGTTTCTAAACTGATACGTATTTTTTTAGTAACAAGTTACTTTAATGATTAAAATATGATTTTTTATGTACAGGTTTTTAATGGCCATTTCATCTTTCAATTATTCAAAATAGTACAGAGTGCCACAAAATTAACATCTAAATTTCTGTATAGTTAAACAAAAATAAAATTTGAAACTGATATTTTAAAATTGTGATTATCAGTTGATTATCAATTTTTAGAATATTGAAACATTATTATATTAAATATTCACATTATTAAAAATGATTCGTTATATAACGAAAAATTAAAATTTTATCAAATGCCGGAAAATATATCTATTATCTAATATCAGAGACTACATAGAGATGTACAAATTCATACAAAAATTTGTACTAATTTTTTTTCAAACGGGCCAGCTAAAACTGGATAGTTTTAAAAATCTTAAAGCACAGAAATATTTAGTTTGTGTCATAGCTAAAAGAATTTAGCGAAAACTAGAATCTTCTGTAAAATCTGGTGTAAAATGATCATTCATATATTTTATGCATTTACAAAATTTTTTTATCCTTGTGATTATTAAACTTTTTAAAGCAAAGCGATGACAAAATAACTTTTAAAATAGAAAAATAAGGCAAAAATGGGAAAATATATTTGAGAAAATATATATTTAATATGTCGAGTAGAAACGTAAATTTTCAATATGATAAAGAAGACATTCTAAATATCACTTTACAAAAAATATAGAACATTTAGCTAAATATTTCATATAGAAAAAAATTAAATAAAAATAGATTATTTTATAATGTTGACTTTTCTAAAAACAACAAGAAAAAACATTTCAAGGTTATCATTCATATGCATTCAGTATTTCACTACTACAAACAGAATTTTTTGAATGTATGAAATGGTATATCGTATATTATAATGGTATCAGATGGTATGAATGTTATCTATTTTATGAAAATCATCAGATTGCACCGCATTATTTATTTAACTAAATTTAACTGATTTTAATATACAGTATCCAGCAAAAGTAATGGTAATTTAAAAAAATATATATAGAAAAGCAATAAAATAATATAGGCGTTCGAATTTTTTCTAATAATATTTTTAACTTTATAACTTCAGGGAAAAACAAACAAACAAAGTAACAAAATTTTTTGTATTATGATTTTATTTTATTTTTTGATCTCATGACTCATATTGTTATATTGGTAACAGTATACCTACATATATATGTGGGTATTTTTTGAAGATAATATAATATACCTATCAAATAAAAATAACTGAAATAAAAAATAATGCTTTAAAATTCTTCTAAACATTTTTTTAATTAAAAATTATTCCAATTAGAAAAGTGGCATGACATTTGCTGGATACTGTACATATTCATAAAAATTATCAAATCATATCAAATTGGAACATAATTACATTTACACAAAACAAAATATAAATATAAATATGTATTGATTTTTGAATCATATTGAAATACATATATAAAAAGTGCCGATAGTATTTATGTGTATTTCAATTTATATTTAATTTTGATTCACACACACTTTCACAATTTAATAAGCATGTAGGCAAGCTGGTCAAGTAATATAAATGCATAATATGGCATAATGCATATATAATATAAAAATTATATTAGATACTGATCAGATCATGTATATCATAATATGTCATCTGATATCATATGATCATATTCATATATGTATGTTACTTGTTATTTCTATCATCCATACCAATCATACGAAAGTTCATTTGTGTACATATATGAAAAAAAAAATATCCGAGACCAAAACTTGCTTTAAGAAACTTTAAAAAAAAAAGTTGAAAAATGAGACTAAATTTCAAAATCGATATTGTAGCGACATCTAAACTTTTTTGTTGCCATTTGGACATCTCTATGTAGTCTCTGCTAATATATTAAATTTTTGGTTGAAATAGATTTTATTATATGTATACACAAAATATGTATTGTAATTTTTCAGTCTTTGTAATGTCATTTTGTAGTGTGTAGGTTTCAGTCTTTGAAATGTGTAGTTTGTTAAAAATGTGATAAAAATTATTTAATAAAACTATTAATTATAATTATTAAATATAAACTATTAAATATAAAACTTTTTTAATATAATTTAAAATTTTAATAAAATATTAAAGAATTCACTACAAGACATAAAGTTGTAATTGTAACATAACATGTAAAAACTTCTTAATAAAAATTATAAAACAAAATAATACGAATTTTTTTTAATATACCTACTCGAACATTTTATATATCTATTAATAATTTTATTACAGTTTTTGTAATAAAAATTTTTAATTTAATTTTTAAGATAATTAACTATCTTCAACATTTACAAATAATAATTTTGGCTTGACATTTTTGATACACTATATTTTGTCTATTTTTTGTCTCCCATTCGTGAATTTTTATTCGTGAATTTTTTATTTGAATTACTTATTTGTGTAAAAAAAATATATATTGAAAACGCGGAAATAGTTGTCCCTGTCAACTCTAAAATAATCGTATGAACCCGCTATGTTTTATTTGGAAATTCTTACTTTTTAAAAAATTGTATAAGGTACATACTATGCACCGTTTTTACATACAACAAAAAAAACGAAACAAAGTTTATAAGAAAAAAATACTAAAACTTTTAAAGAGCTTTTTGAGAGTTAGATATATTTGAAACTATAATCTATATATTATTATCTATAATAAACAGTTTTATGCGTTACAAGTGGAGCAGCGAATTTTAATATACCCATTATTATTTTTTTTGACGTAAATAAAAAGATGAATTTGTTACATATTAAGTTGTTTTGTGTTTTAGGGACATGACGCGCACATTATATTGAGTTTAATTAGTTATGGTGCTTAATAATATTATAATTAATTACACATTAGATTTCAATATTAAAATAAATAAGCATTGATAATAATAAATTTTTAAAATTTGTGAAACTATAGATTCTGCCGGCCGCAGTTTTGGGACTCTTTCAATTTTACATATAAATTTATATATATTATGTGCCAAGATTTGCCGTCGCTAATATGTTTATACATACATTCATATGTTGATTTATAATTATTACATATGTAGTTCAGTTGAAAAAGCTAAAAATAAAAAGAAAATCAGCGTTTTTGTGTTATTATAATTATTAGATTGTAATTATTATTCAATTGATATAAAATACTAATGTATAAATACTAATGTATAAAATGAAAAAAACACAAATTTTTATTTGAAATAAATTCTAATCGTAAAACGAACGCTAATGTCAGTTATTTTAAAAATTAATAAATGCAATTAATAATAATTTTATTTCTAATCAGTATAATTTGTCAAAAAATATTACATGCCTACCTTTAGATATAATTTGCGTTCAGATAAATTCGTAATTTGTAAGTTTCTTTCAAAACTTAAACCAAAATTTAGCCGCACTCGCCATTCTCAACATCCTTTTTCACGTCCATAGACGTACGGCAAAATAAATTGTATTTACGTCAGAATAACTTTCATTAAAATTTTTTGTTCCTCACTCTGTTTAAGAGCTATTAGGAACCTAAAATTGAATTAGACACCTGTAACTTTTGAAAATCAACGCTTGAACATTATAACTTTATAAGTGTTAATAGTTTTTCTTAATTATAGAGGGTTACCTAAAATTTAAGGAAAGTGTCTCTTTAATTTTCACATTTTTCTTCATATAAAATTCTAAGAAAAATTACAAGATTTCGTGCAAGTCACATTATTATAAACTTTTTGTTTTGCCTTTTGAAAATTGTGCGCCATTAAAAACCATTGGTTTTTATTGCGTCTTGTTTTTTTATTTTTATTAAGGGATGTAAATTATGTAGGCTTCTTATAAGTATAAATAAAATACAAAAAAAAGTTAACATAGTACATACGGCGAAATAACTCTTTAATTAATTTTTTTACTTTCAAATAAGGTTTTTGCCATATACGCCAATATTTGGCTTATATAACGCTGGAAACTTAATATTTTCGTGACGGCAAAATAACCAATAAATATCTCGTAGACAAATATACCTAGTGTTGTGAATAATACACCAAAATAAATGCTACGAAAACTTAGTAGAACGCCATTAGGTAATTTAGGTAATTCGGTAATTTTTCTTTAATTTCTCATTTGCGTCGGTATAATTTTGGAGCGCCAAATTATATTACGCATGATCAGGTAAGATAATTTAACAGCTATGAATATAATATTTATGAGCAAAGAAAGTCAAAATAATTTGTGTTCACATTTTTTTTAATTCCTTATTTGTAATTTTTTTTCAAAACAAATGCAAGAAATTTTTAGAAATAGCTACTTAGCAAAATGCAAAATAAAATGCTTAGGAAAAATTATAAATAAAATAAATTTAAAATTTTTGTAATAATAAATAAATTTTTAAAAGTCATCTTTTACTACATTGTTATTAATTAACATCTCCACCGCTGTTGAAATTTACTAAAATAATGATCAATTCTTTGGAATTATTTTAGTCACATTTTGGTATTACTTCAGTTACATTTTGGTACTATTTTAGTTACATCACACAAATAGTAAACAAAACAAAAGCCTCCATATTTTTGAGGTCTAAAAAAATTTTTTTTTCTAGAAATCTTAACTAAAATATTTTATTTCACATATGTATAATGATAATTCCGTGTTTTTTTTTTGCAGAAAAATTCGCTAACAATAAATATTTTCAACATTTCTGAAAGGCCATTTGACAAAATTCTAAACATTTACAGGGCTTTTTGATGATTTATTTAAGCGAAAATTGTCTTTAAAACTTTAAAAAACTGTTAGTTCGTTAGTACTTTAATAGACTAAATTTATTTAATACAATATTTAAAACATGGTAATACAATAATGTATGATACATACAATGATAATATTAAGATGTATAAAGTTATATAATATAAGATGTATGATACAATGATAATTATATTAATGTAAAGTACAGTGATCAAGAACAAATGACAATTCATTTACAATTCTAACATTCCTCCTATCAATGACTTTACGTTGCTTTAAAAAAATTTGTTTCAACTTTACTTATTATTTCTATTTTTTAATTTAATAATAAAAGAACAAATTGAAATTTTAATTCAAATTCAAGAAATCAACACATGTTTTATATTTATTTTTAGGAAGAGCTTTTGTCATAATATCGGCAATATTTTTACATGATGGTATGTAATCAATTCCAATAATATTTTCCGCCACCTTTTCTTTGCAGAAGTGATATCGTATGTCGATATGTTTAGCTTTATCATGAACTGCACCATCCTTCGCAAATTGAATACAGCTCTGATTATCGAAATTCACTATAGTTTTACCATTCAATTTAATACCCATATCATGTAGTAGCTGTCGCATAAAAATAACTTCTTTAGTTGTTTCACAAAGAGCTCTATATTCTGCCTCCATTGTAGACAATGATACTGATGTTTGTTTGCTAACTTTCCATGTTATAGGACCACGGCACATCATTATGACGTAACCTAAACAAGACTTTCCATCACTTGGATCACTGGCCCAATCAGAGTCAGAAAAAGCTGTGATGTCGTCTTCAATACATTTATATGATATTTTGTAATGTGACGTGCCTTTTAGATATTTTAAGATCCTTTTTCCAGCTGTCCAACATTCTTTTGATGGGTTTGATGTAAATCTGCTGACAATATTTACGGCGAATGCAATATCTGGGCGTGTTGTATGTGCTAGATATTGCAGACAGCTTTCTAATTCCCTAATAAATATGGGATGTTTTTCATCTTTTCAATTTCGTATTCATTTATTTCTTTATTTTTTATTTCAGTTAGAAAACCACATTTCATAGGTGTTGACAATGCTTTGGCATCTTGCATATCAAAGATGTTAATCAATTTTTCTACATATTGTTTCTGATTTAATTCTATGGTACCTTTTCGAATGTCAGCTTTCAGAGATATACCCAATATATTTGATATTTCACCTAAGTCTTTCATCTCAAATTTTCGATTTAAATCAAACTTCATTTGTCTCAAACTTTATTTGACAGGTACTTATGTCAGAATTAGATACTAAAATAAGATCATCAACATAAACTGCGATCATAATTTTTTTTGTATTTTCCTCCTTAACGTAAAAACATTGATCAGCTTTAGACTTTTTCATACCAAGATCTTCTAAAAACGTACTTAGTTTTTCATGCCATTGTCGACTCGATTGTTTCAACCCATAGAGAGGTTTAAACAATTTACAAACTTTGTTTTTTTCATTTTTCTTATTAACATTTTTTGGTAACGTCATATATATTTCGTCATTTAAATCTCCTTGGACAAAAGCCGCTACCACATCCATATGGTAAACTTTCATTTTTTCTTTTACACACACTGCAAATAATGCTCTCATGGTTTCATAATGGACAACTGGAGCAAAAATGTCTTGAAAATCTTCTGCATATTTTTGTTCGCAGCCCCTTGCAACCAAACGTGCCTTGTATCTATCGATAAATCCATCTTTATTTAGATTTTTAGTAAATACCCATCTATTAGTAAGGATATTTTTATCAGTAGGTCGATCTATGATAACCCATATTTTATTTTTCTCAAGTGATGACATTTCATTCTTCATAGCTTCGATCCATTTGTTTTTGTCTTCACTGCGATTTGCTCCCTCAAACGAAATGAGAGTATTATTAATATTATTTATTGCCAAATTTACCTGTTCACGCAAAATTTTTGGTCGAACTCTTTCTCCATCTCTTATTATTTTAGGCCTTCCTAATTTTCGCACTTGTTTATCATAGTCTTTATTTTCAGCACTATCATCCTTTTCGCAATTAGGCATATCATCACAACTAACATAGTTTTCATCATCAAAATCTAGATCCGCAAATTGTTTCACCACTTCTGTGTTTTTTCTTATTACATCTTCTTCTATATCTAGTTTTTCAAATTTTAAATTTGTGGCATCATTATCTTCTGTAATTGGTGACGATTTAAGCTCTAAATAAACATAATTTTCAGATTTTATGTTTTCAAGAATTTCAACATCTCTAGCCTTGATTATACTTCTATTTTTTTCATCAAATAATCTATATCCTTTCGAAATACCATCATAACCAACAAATATACATTCTATTGCTTTTGTGTCAAATTTGGTTTTTCCAGGGCGTTTATTTAGAACAATTGCTCGACTTCCGAACACTTTCAGAAAAGTTAGATTAGGCTGTCTCCCTTTTAATAATTCAATTGGCGTTTGATAATTTATTGTGACCGATGGAGATCTATTTCAGCATAAATGCAGCAGTATTTATAGCTTCTGTCCACAAATACTTCGGAAGCTCTGCTTCTATTAACATAGTTCTTGCCATTTCCACTAGTGTCCTATTTATTCTCTCAGCAACTACATTTTGCTGAGAAGTATATGGAATTGTTAACTGGTGAGTAATACCACATTCATCTAAAAATTCTTCAAATTCTCTCGAAATATATTCTTTTGCATTATCAGATCTAAATGTTTTTATTTTTTTATTAGTTGCATTTTCAATCTTTCTTTTATAAATTTTAAAAAAATTCAGAGCTTCACTTCTTTCTTTAATAAATATAACGTCAACATACCTGGATTTTCCATCGATAAAGATAATAAAATATTTGGATCCGCCAAGAGATGTAGTAAAAGGCCCACATATATCTGAATGCACAACTTCAAGAATATCATTTTCTTTGCTTTCTGATGTAGTATATGGAAATTGTTTGATTTTTCCTTTTATACAGGGTACACATTTCATATTGGAACACTTAAACGATGAATCAATATCTGTTATTAAATTTCTTTTAATTAACTTGTTCAAATCAGAAAAATTAAGATGACCAAAGCGTCTGTGCCATTTAATAAAATTATTGTGCTTTATATTTTCACTATATAAAGATACATTAGCATTAACTTCTTTCAATAGATACAAATTATCATTTTTATATGCTTCAAAAATAAAATCTCCATCATGATTTCTGCAACAAGCCGATAATTTATCAAATTTCATAAAAAAACCATTTTCAGTAACTTTATTTACAGATATTAAATTATGTTTTAATTTCGGCACATAAATTACATTTTTTAATATTATTTCAGACATTTTTCCAAAATTATTTAATTTTAAAACAACCTTACCACTACCAAAAACTTCTACAACTTCATCACCGGCTGTATGTATATGTGCTTTTTCATTATCTTTCCAAGTAATAAAGCTTCTTTTATCATTACACATATGTGCACTTGCATCGCTATCAATAACCCATACATTCTTACATTCATTGTTGTTGTTAGAAATTTAATTTACATGCATAGCAATTGATGATGATTTATATTTTTGATTTTCTCTCTTAACTCTACATTCAGCAACACGATGACCAATTTTACCGCAACGAAAACAATTACCGCTAAATTTCTCATCAGATTTAATTGAAGTAATTTTTTGATTGTATTTTTGATTTTTATTGTAATTGTAGGTTTTTTAAAAATTCTCATTAGATATAAGTGCACTGTTATTTGCAATTTCTTCACCACTACAACTTCAACGACCATCTTCTTCTAATATTTTAACTTTCAATATTTCTATGGCGGGCATAGAATCTTTCGTTTCTATTGCAATACAAAAATTTTCGTAATTTTCGGGTAGTGAGTTTAACAGCATTGTAGAAGACAATTCTGATGGTATTTCAATTCCAGTTGCTTCTAATTCATCTAGTTTCCGCTGAAAATTTCTTAAATGATCAGACATTGATTCATTCGGCCTTTTTTTTATCTGAAATAGTTGTTTGTACATCATAACTTTTTTGGCTGGCCCTTTTGATGCATGATTTTCACCCAGTATTTCCCATGCTGCTTTTGATGTTTCGGTCTTCTTTATGTAACTTAATTGATTTTCTTGCAGAGTTAATAAGTTACAAGCGCCAAGGCTTTTGCATCTTTAATTTCCCATCCTGGAATTTCCTCGCTATCAGTTGGTTTTTAAATGATTCCGCTAACATATGCCCACAAATCGTTGAATATCAATACACTTTTGACTTGAAGCTTCCAAGTTCCATAATTTTCATCTCCTAATTTTTCAATACCGGCGATATTTGCCAAATTAATTTTTTAATTATATAAAAAAAATTAAAATTTAAAATTTACACGTGGTTGAATTTTTTTCGAGCTGGGCCCATAACCGGTTAGTTCGAGTACTTTAATCGACTGAATTTATTTAATACAATATTTAAAACATGGTAATACAATAATGTATGATACATACAATGATAATATTAAGATGTATAAAGTTATATATATAATATAAGATGTATGATACAATATAATTATATTAATGTAAAGTTTGCAAGTGGCCCTTTAATTTTTTGTAAGTATAATTAAATTTCCGTCGATGAAATGATTTTCGTTTATGATATTTATACTAGAAATCTTTTCAAAACTATTTATAAATATTTCTAATACAGACATTTAGAATTTTTTTTTATCATTAAACATTTTTGTTTACTAAAAAAATATATTTCTCTCATTATTAAATAATACCTACATATTATTAATACATATACGTTTTATATTTATTTTAAGTTAAAAAGAGATAGATTGATATTTTATTAAATTATTTAAATCATAATTCTTTTCAAAGGTTACTGTTACTAAACGGTTTCGAATATGTTACTTTAAGTTTAAATACACTTAAAAGAATCTATTTGGTAGTCGTATAGTAACAATTAAGTAACAATTTAAACAATTAAGTAACAATTAAGTAACAATTTAAGTAACAATCATTTTCCTGATGGCTTTTTATCCCCAGGATGTAATCGGATTGGTTTCAGTTACGAAACAAATCAGTAACATTTGTTACTAATTAGTTACAAGGTTACTAAACGGTTTAGAATCTGTAACCACATCTTGCCGCTTGGAAGGTTTGTGGCATCCTGGATTGCCAACAAAACAAAATAATAAACTGATGTTTTCACAATGTCGCACATGTAGTGAATTAAAATCTCAAGAAGCAATTTGTCAACATACCAACGATGAAAGAGCTTTACGTGAAAGGTGGGTTACAGATGAAGTTGTTGAAGGTCTGGAAAAGGGTTATAAGTTACTAGAAATTTATGAAATATGGGACTATAAAGTTCGTTAATATAATAAAGAAATGAAAATAGATGGTCAATTCACAAAAATAGATTTTTAAAAATGAAGCATAAGACTTCAGGTTGGCTAAGTAAGTGCTTAACAGAAGAAGACAAAGAGAAATTCATTGAGGATTTTTTTAAAAATAAAAATATTGAATTAGAGTACGCGGAAATAGATAGTAATTCTGGTTCCAGATCTCTCGCTTGATGTTAAAGTCATTTTGGGGAAAATTCGGACAGCGAGAAAATCTTCAAAAAACCTTAATTGTAAATAATCCATTGGAATTTTATGAAATGTTACCAAATCCTGCATTAGAAGTATGTCATATTTTACCAATCAATGAGGAAACTATTGTAGTCAACTGGCAATACAATGAAGAAGCAGTTGATTCCTTACCAACTGTGAATGTATGCATTGCATCAATAAATGCACAGTATGATAATCAATTTAACCTAGGTACTACTTCTTTTTACTAATCTTTGAGAATGTTTTGTTTGTCGTTCGTTGTTTGTCGTGTAATTCACTCAAAAAATAGCAAGATGATATACGGACAGATTTACTTACTCCGAATTCAATCGAATTTCCAAAGAGATGCCAATTACCAATAGCTAATATTGTAAAGCAAGAAGAATGCAGTTGAGTAGACTGTGTCAACTGTGGGATACCCATATGAACGTGATATACCTTGTTTCTATAAAACTTGACCATCTTTTAAAAACTTTCAGATGTTTTAATACCGACGTTAACTACAGACATATATTTATGTAAATTGTGGAGCTGTATGACAGCAACTCGAATCTATTGCACAACCACAACTAAATTCCTTCATCCTTCACCTTCATTGTAATACTTTTAATTGTTACTATCTTGAACACAAGGTTTATACTAATTCGACTATTAATTAGCCAAAAAGCAAATACTCTTCTTTGTAAACACATTACAGTTATTCCAATCATTATTGTACTTCGCATATGTATTTATTTCCAAACAACAAATGATTGATATAAATAGCAGCATACAAGTCAATTATTCTACAGTACTGAACAAAACAATAATGTCACTATATAAAAAGAACTTAAATGTTATTTATCTTAATATACAAAGTATCAGAAACAAAATTTACGACTTAGATACATTTTTATACTCCTTTGATACTGACATTGAAGTAGTATTAACTGAAATCAGGATTAGTAGAACTGAAAACAACTTTTTCAATCTTAGTTTCTTAGTACTAAAGCGAAAAAAAAACAAAAGTTCTTTACTTCAAAAACAAGATTTTTGAAACCCGCTCACTTATCTATGACAATAGTTCAATAGGGACAGTAGATTCCTTCAACTATCTACGTCTAGAAATTGACTGTAACATTGATTTCATATGTAAAAAAATTGTTCCATACATTTTCATTTTAAACAAACAAAACGACAAAAAAACGCTTTTTAATGTATACTCATCATGCATTCAGTCAAACATAATCTACGCAAACCCCATCTGGAACGGGGCGTACAAAAACAACCTGAATAAACTTAATATACTTCACAAGAAGGCAATCAAAACTATTCACCCCAGCCTTGAAATTTTTTGTAAACGTGAGTCATACCTTCTAGCTTTTAAAATGATAAATAACCAGATTAAACATAACTTTATCCTCAATAGAAACAACAAAATACACTCCCATAACACAAGGAATAGATAGAATTTTTATCTTACATTCTTCAGCAACTGTTTGAAATCGTACAATGGCCTGCCGCAGCATTTAAATCTAATCGAAAGTTGCAAGTTGTTTAAAACAAAAATCATTGTGTTCTTGCAATCAACCTAATGGAATTTAGAGAATAAATCTATCTACTATGTTTGTATGTTTTGTTATATATGTACTACGAACATCCAATTGCAACAATAAATTAATAAAAAAAAAAAATATAAAAAAATATAATGTAAATAATAAAACAAAAAATTAATTAGAGAATAAATCTAACAGAATATAAATCGAGAAAAATAAATAAATGTAAACAATAAAACAAAAAAAAAATGAAAACTGGGTACAATAACAACAAAATAAAATAAGATTTTTTTTTCTTCTTTTTCTTTTTTTTTATTAAAATAATAAAACGAAAAAATAAGTTCCATAAGTTCCTTAAGTTCCATAAGGTGCAAGAAGTTGGAGCCGGCTGCTCTAGACCAACCAAATTTTACGAAAGCTGTTCGCATGTAACTTGACACCTCTTTACTAAATTTAAGATTTCTAGCTTCAATAGACACTGAATTATTTTCATTTAAAATGAGAAGTTGTATGTCAGCTACCCGAACCTGTCGTACCATCACAACCAAATTTTACAGAAGCTGTTGGCATATAACTTGATCATCATTTGTAAAATTTCAGATACCTGGCTTGAATAGATACTGAGTTATTTCTATATAAAGAAAGCAGTTGTATAGCAGCTACTCGAACACGGCGGCCGAAGTTGTTCGGTTTAAACAGAAAAACTAACAATTTTCCAAAAGTGACGTAAAAAAAATTTCAGCTTCCTAGCTCCTTTATTTTTTGAGTTATTGTGCGTCCGTCCGTACATGGCTTGATCGACTCAGAATTCGATTCTGAGCCGATCCATACATTTGACACCATATCTAGCTCGACTCCTTTAAGGTGTCACAAGGTGTCATGAAATGCAAATTAATTATACCCTTGAACATAGTTCATACGGGTATAAAAATTGTAAATATCGAAAAACATTAAAAATAAATTAAAAAAACTTCGTAGTACTATTGTACATATTTGGATAAGAACTGTCATATTCAATAGCCAACATAGCAAGTTTTCTATTATTTATTCTTTAATATTTTGATAAATAACTACATACATACATAATATCAAATATATGAATATCTATATCTCACATTATGCATACAATTATTACAAATAATAACGAAATTTTATTCCTAGCTGTGTTTACTGTGTAGGTACATATAATCATATTTAAAAAAAAATATTACAATGTTTTTCTATTTTTAATTTACATTACAGCTGATAAATTATAAAATGAAAAAGGATTATTTTAATCACGTGTTTACATAAGATACCTACAAAGTTATAAATTTTTAAATATAATTATATCATATGTATGATGAATGTTACGCTGTCTCCACCACAGGAGCGACCGCTATTACACGAAAAGCATAATATCCCAAATAAAACAAATAAAACTATACACACATATGTACGTAACGTATGTACATGTTTTTTTTCATTTAAAAATATTACAAGTAAAAGGCAATAAAAACTGTAAACAAATACAAAATACACATAACATTAATATTAAATTTATGCTAACAAAAATTTTGCAGTTTGAATTTTGCGTCATCAAGAGAATATAAAATATATATATATGATAATATATTTTTCTGTCTTATTCAACTCGAATTTCAGGAACGTAAAAGAGGCATCCTCTTGGGATATACTTGACACCCCTGTAAACAATTTCAAGTTTCTATCTTTATTAATTTCGAAGATAAGCTTGTTAGTCACTCTTTCGGAGGAGTGTGTCAGATACCCGAATTGCCACTCCAATTCATCAAATCCATCTCAGGGACATAAAGAAAACATGCCAGAACACTATTGTACTAAATTTAAAGGTTCTACTTTTGTTGGTTTTGGAGATATGCTCGTTTGCTCTTGTTCTCGTCCGGAACTTTCCAAAATACGAACCCATGGTTCAAATTCTTTCAAATGTCAGTTTCCAATTTTACAGAAAAGGTAACATAACAGAACACCCTTGTACTAAAAATAAAAGTTCTATCTTTGTTGATTGTGGAGATATACTCGTTTTCTCTGGGGCTCGTTTGGAAGCTTCCAAGATCCGAACCCATGAATCAAATCCTCCCAAATTTCAGAAACATAAATAAAACAAGAAAGAACACCACTGTACCAAATTCAGAGATTCTTTCTTTGTTGGTTTTGGAGATAATATCAGTTGCTCTGGGGCTCGTTCTGAAGCTTCCAAAATCCAAACCCATGGACCAAATCCTCTTAAATTTCAGAGACATAAATCAAACGGGAAGGAACATCATTGTACCAAATATAAAAGTTCTATCTACGTTGGTTTTGGAGATAATCTCGTTTGCTCCGGAATCATTCGGTAGATTCCAGAATCCGAACCCATGCATCGATTTTGTCCAGATTCTCGACTTAACATTCCTTATGTAATTAGTAACCTACTATATTAATTTCATCAAGATATTTTCACTAGTTTTTAAGTTATCGTGCGAACGGACAGACGGACATTGTTAAATCGACTCAGGGGGTGATCCTGATTCAGAATATCTATACATGTCCATATCTAACTCGCTTCCTTCTGGTGGTTACAAACTCCATACCAAAGGTAATATACCCTTTACTTTAGGTGTAGAGTATAAAAATAGTTGTGGGTATATGTGGGTACATATGTAAGTATGTACATATACAGGGTATTTCCGACTCGATGTCTTCCTTGAAATGACAGATCGGGTGTACCGAGACGAACCAAAAATTGTATTGGTGGTGGGTATATTCGAGATATGAGGGGTTTAAGATTTTTTAAAGACTTTTCAAAAAAAAATTTACAACTTTTGAACGGCTTACAATAGAGAGATAAAAAAAATTTATTTTATAGAGAAAGTTGTTAGCTTTTATTGTTATGCCCTAATGATTCCATAACCCCACCCAAACCCATCCCTGCACCATTTTATTATGTTGTTGTTTTCGAATTCTATACCAAGTTCTTATAGTTCACTATTGATATTATGATGATTTTTGGAAGTTAGGTTGTTATAAATGCTTTTGTTTTATATTTTTTTTTTACAGTTAGATGAAATGTTTTTGATTTTTTTTTTTACAGTTAAATGAAATGTTTTGACCGTTGTACTTGGACAAAAATTACTATTTTGCTGAAATATCACCACAAAAAGTGAAGTTGTCCTGTCTTATTTTAATAAAATTTTGGCTTTTCTTAGTATTTTAGTACAAACGTGAAAAATAGTTTAATAGTTTAATAAATTGTGGTTTGGTTACCTTATTGGCACCCCAAAATGTCAATCACTGACCCTGTTTCCCTGCACTATTTTATTATATTGTTGTTTTCGAATTGTGTACCAAGTTTTTATAATTTACTATTGATATTATGTTGATTTTTGGAAGTTAGGTTGTTATAAATATTTTTTACTGTTAGATGAAAGGTTTTTGATTTTTGTTCAATAAACTTATTATAATGAAACACTATATGTATAGTTAGATAGATCAACACTTGTTATCTCCACAACGGCTATAGGATGACTGTGTATTTAAATTTTAATTAATATTATTAATATAAATTTGTATTTTTTTAATTAATTTTTAGTAGTTTTGTAATTATTTACTTGTTACTTCATACTTTATTAATTATTAAACTTATACTTTGTTACGTATTTGAGTTAAGCATGAGTCAAATAAATAAAAAAATGTCATTTCTATAATCTTATAGAAATAATATGGCCTATGGTTAAAAATGAAATAACGGAGAAAAATTCAACACTTAGGATGGCAGATCCCGGAAACTTAGCATATGAGGCGAACAATAATCTTACACAAGAAGATTGGGAAAAATGTATGAGTCACTCAGAAAAAATTCAAGACGGCGATTTTAAGAAAGAATGCATTCGTCAATCAAACGACAGATTTTTAATAAATTTTGATAGTGAAAGTATGACTCATTGGGATTCGGCAGAGGATTAATTTGAAGATTTATTCTTTGTTGCTTATTTTATTTTCAACGGTAATGTGTTTTTGTTACTATTTAATATTAATATATTATTAATATAAATTAATAACATAATATATTATTATGTTTTGTTTCGATATACATAAATTATTATCTACATTTTATTAAGGTATCTACAAAATTTTCTATTAAGAAATAGTTTTTAATTTTTTCGTTGCTTTTATTTTTTTATAGCCATTTTTTCAATTATGCATTATTTAAAATAATTAATTTTTGGCAAAATAATTACAATTTAAAATATTGGCGTGCCCATTAAAATGATGCAAGAAGACTTAAAAGTCTTTCGTAGTTATTGTAATAGTAACTGCTATAATCACTTACAGCGATCGAGAGAAAGTATATAAGTTTATAAATAATAAGTTTTTTCTTGCCAAAAGTTAAAAATAACCTAATCACTGTATCAATTCAATAAAGCATATAGATCGGACAAGTAATCTCTCATTATATTATCAAAATGTAAGAGGATTGTGCACTAAAACAACACAAGTTTTTAGTAACTCTAAAGAACTAAACTCGGAT
Organism: Poecilobothrus nobilitatus; assembly: GCA_947095535.1. Taxonomy (NCBI): domain Eukaryota; kingdom Metazoa; phylum Arthropoda; class Insecta; order Diptera; family Dolichopodidae; genus Poecilobothrus; species Poecilobothrus nobilitatus. The sequence continues at coordinate 176,589,753 of OX352772.1, forward strand.
AAATTTATGCTTACTGAGACTTGGTTATCTCCTTCTATCAATTCTCTTGAATTATTTGACATTTCCTACTTCATTTACAGGAAAGATAGATATAAAATGATATTGATATTTTAAATAATTCATTGATTCCTAAAGGTGGAGGTGTTGTTATATCAGTTAAGAATAACTTTAACTCTTTAACAGGTAGAAATACCTGATTTAATAAACTGCGATGTAATAGCAGTTAAAATTGATTTAAATGTTTTAAATCTTTATATTCTATGTTGCTACATTCCTCCAAATAGTAATATAAAAGTTTACCAAGATTTCTGCTCAGTTGTTGATTCTTTGAATAATAAATTAAATGACCTTGACGAACTAATAATATGTGGGGATTCTAATTTGCCAAATATTAATTGGCAACTTCATGACGAGGAATGTTTCTACATTCCGACTAATTTAACCTCTAATGTCGAATCGACAGTTATAGATAGTTTGCTTGCATGTGGACTTCAACAAGTTTCTTCTACTAAAAATCTACTAAATAAACAATTAGACATTCTTTTTATTCCTGACTGGGTAAATATAACTAGAACATTGACAGCAACATCTCTTTTAAAAATTTATTGTTATCATCCCTCTTTCAGTTTTCAATCTCATTATAATTGCTTAAATAAATCGTCATTATTATTTTTATATGCTTAAAAATTTTTTTCTTTCAATTGATATTAAGTCTTTACTAAACATAAATGATTTAAGTGATTTAAATAAAATAAATAAAAAAAAATTTAAAAAAAACAGCTTTTTTGAACTAAAAAGTAGAAAATAAATTTTTAATAGCAAATTTTTCTGTATTTTTCTAAACTATGTATATTGTTACAATCGAGATTTCTATGAAAAAGTTTATTTCAATATGTCAAATATATATATAAATATAAGCATATATAAGTTTTAAAGTCTGTGAAATTAAAAAAAAAAAACTGGAGGCAACAAACGCATAACTATAAACTTATATTTTTAAATTACATATACATAAGAAATAGCCTTTAAAAATATTTAAAAACAATCAAAGTAACATTTTTTGTTCTCTTTTTTTCTATTCGTTTTTATTTTTCTTCCAGTATTACATTTTACTTTTTTTTTCTGTTATTTAGGTACGCTAAGAACTTATTTTTTTTTTAATATTAAATTTATGCATACAGTCTATTTAAAAAATAGAAATTATTAGCTATAGAACATTCTGAATTTTTTTTTTGTTCGTTTATGTTAACCGTCCATTCATATGCAAACATAAAATTTTTTTTTGTTCGTTTATGTTTACCGTCCATTCATATAAATATAACTGTTGCCATTCATTCACTAGTGACATATACGATATATTGTAAATAAACATGATATTTATTATATAAGTATGTATATATATCAATATCATATAAATAAAAATTCTTCAAGCAACCGTTATGTTGTTTATTTATTTACATTTTTTTGTACCACGCATTATATCCTCAACAATTTCAAATTATCGAGTAAAACAAAATGCAAAAAATTAGTTAAAGAAATTTGTTAGAAAATTTGAAAAAATCAAGTAACTCTTTCGTCAATTATAAAGTAACCATATATTATTAAATAAAGTTGTTAACAGAAATAAGAGCATAATATTGAAGCTTTAATTTTTGTGTATTACGTCAAAAAATTTTTAACAGGTGTTCAAGTTACAGGTGTTTAAAAATTGGAAATTTTCAGTTTTTGATCCCTTACAGCTCCTAAACGGGAGGTGATACAAAAAAAATTTCTGAAATGACTCATACAATTATTTTCAAAGATCTAACTTCTGTCAAAATTTCAAGTTTCTAACTTAAACCGTTTAGAAGATAGAAGGGTTAAAGGATTTTGCAAAATTTTAGTTTCGCATAACGGTAAATTAAGACACCGTATGCCACAAAAATATATTTATTGTATAAGTTAAGAATTTGCTACTCCGGGATCGATAAAAAAAAATAAATTTTAATTTATAATTTTTTGTAAATTTTGTTATTTGAAAATGTTTAAATAAAAAAGATTAATTAATTTAAAATTAAACCGTCTTTCTTTGTTGACTATCAAATTAGAATTAACATAAAATAATTAAGTTTTTGATTATCCAAATATTCTTACTTGCATTCACATGTTATTGCAACGTGACTTGCCGATGTGGGAAAATATGATTTTAATATTTCCCAACTGTTATAATTTTGCTGATGTGACAAATTGTTGCGAAATAATTAGGTGCGTTAACTTTTGAAAGTGGAATTTGACCTGGACAATAAATGTTATTAACTTATATATACTTTTAAAGCTAATAAAAGTAGTAATCGTTTGGCGTTTTCAACTTTTGAAAGTGGAATTTGACCTGGACAACAAATGTTATTAACTTATATATACTTTTAAAGCTAATAAAAGTAGTAATCGTTTGGCGTTTTCAAAATGAAGACATACCTTATACAACTTGTGCTATAACAATTTAAATATAGAGCTTTTTTGAACATTTGGAGAGCTGTAGCTCCGTAACGGGTGGGGGTACAAAAAAAAGTTATTAAAAATAAAATTAATATTTTTGTGACATCTATCATCAGTTAAAATTTCATAGCTCTATTTCAAAAAAAATGTGGGGTTCTAAAAGTTAGGTGTTCGAGAGCTACCCTAAGGTTTGGTCCAAACTCAACCAAAAAAAGTAGGGAACCTACAAATTACTCCCAGAATATTTTGTATAAATTTCAAGATTCTAGCTTTCTTAGTTTTTGAGTTAGCGTGCTGACGGACGGACGGACGGACATGGTTTAAAAGTCTTAGAATTTTTTTCTGATCCGATCCATACCTTTGAAGGTATATCTAGCTCGCTTATTTCGAGGTGTTACAAACGGAGGAGTAATTTTATTATACCCGATCCTATCGCACGGGTATAAATATTGCAATTTTATAATGTTCTTTATTTCCACTTAAAATGCGACCCTTTAAAAACTTTGATTTATACACTGCCTTGTTTTTTCTTTCTTTTCATAGCATAACATTTTAATATTTCTTTTTTTCTATTTGTTATGTGGGTAAATATCAGATGTGCACATATACATAAGAAATAGCCTTTAAAAATATTTAAAAACAATCAAAGTAACATTTTTTGTTCCCTTTTTTTCTATTCGTTTTTATTTTTCTTCCAGTATTAAATTTTACTTTTTTTTTCTGTACGTGTTATTTAGGTACGCTAAGAACTTATTTTTTTTTTTAATATTAAATTTATGCATACAGTCTATATAAAAAATAGAAATTATTAGCTATAGAACATTCTGAATTTTTTTTTTATTCGTTTATGTTAACCGTCCATTCATATGCATACATAAAATGTTTATACCCGTACGATAGGATCGGGTATAATAAAATTACTCCTCCGTTTGTAACACCTCGAATTAAGCGAGCTAGATATACCTTCAAAGGTATGGATCGGATCAGAAAAAAATTCTAAGACTTTTGAGCCATGTCCGTCCGTCCGTCAGCACGCTAACTCAAAAACTAAGAAAGCTAGAATCTTGAAATTTACACAAAATATTTTGGGAGTAATTTGTAGGTTCCCTATTTTTTTTGGTTGAGTTTGGACCAAGCCTTAGGGTAGCTCTCGAACACCTAACTTTTAGATCCCCACATTTTTTTTGCAATAGAGCTATGAAATTTTAACTACTGATAGATCTCACAAAAATATTAATTTTATTTTTAATAACTTTTTTTTGTAGCCCCACCCGTTACGGAGCTAAAGCTCCCCAAAGGTTCAAAAAAGCTCTATATTTAAATTGTTATAGCACAAGTTGTATAAGGTATATCTTCATTTTGAAAACGCCAAACGATTACTATTTTTATTAGCTTTAAAAGTATATATACAATAAATATGTATTTGTGGCATACGGTGTCTTAATTTACCGTTATGCGAAACTAAAATTTTGCAAAATCCTTTAACCCTTCTATCTTCTAAACGGTTTAAGTTGGAAACTTGAAATTTTGACAGAAGTTAGATCTCTGAAAATAAGTATGAGATCATTTCAGAAATTTTTTTTGTATCACCCCCCGTTTAGGAGCTATAAGGACTCAAAAACTGAAAATTTCCTATTTTTAAACACCTGTAACTTGAACACCTGTTAGAATTTTTTTGAAGTAATACACAAAAATTAAAGTTTCAACATCATACTCTTATTTCTGTTAACAACTTTTTTTAATAATATAGGGTTACTTTATAATTGACGAAAGTGTTACTTGATTTTTTCAAATTTTCTAACAAATTTCTTCAACAAATTTTTTGCATTTGTTTTATTCGATAATTTGAAATTGTTGAGGATATAATGCGTAGTACATAAAAATGTAAATAAATATACAACATAACGGTTGCTTGAAGAATTTTTATTTATATGATATTGATATACATACATACTTATATAATATCATGTTTATTTACATATCGTATATGTCACTAGTGAATGAATGATAAGAGTATAGATGTATATTATATAGCGCCGTATTTACATACATATATGTATTTTATTGTACTTATAAGAAATTATTCTGTCAATGGAATATTTAAATATAATATAATTAATATTTAAAATTATCTTTACTGTTTTGTACTTAGTAAATTTAATATACATTTACCGCTTAGTATTAAATGGTACTATAGAATATTTGAAAAAGTTTTGGATTGATAATCGTTATGTGAAAGGTTAGAATCTGCTTTCGAAGAATGTACATATAAACATATAGTTTGAATATATGTACAACCCATAGTTCTTGAAATTATAAAATTCACCCAAATTATTTTAAAATACTAAAATATTAAAAAAATAATATTGTGAGCAGAGTGACAGGCTGTTAACATACTAACAGTTCGTACGGGTATCTAAGAGTTGACAAATTCAACTGTATTCTTCCTCGTTTTTTGTTCGTTTATGTTTACCGTCCATTCATATAAATATAACTGTTGCCTACATATTAAAAAATAATAAATCGATAAATCAACTAAATAATAATAGTTAGGAATTTGGGAATTTGGTGTGACTGTGTTAGCAGATTTTGAATAGTACAGCACACATAAAAATATGCATACCATTTTTGTACATGTTTGTACCTACATATGTAGTAAAAAAATTTGGTTTGAAAAGTATGTAATTGAGAATATATTAAATTGCTTACTTCTAAATGAAAATGTTTTTGAATTAAAAAAAAATTATTTTGCTTTTTCTAGATGTATGTACATAACATATATTCTATGATTAATTCATAATTATTGTTATTGAAAAGAAAAATATTGTTGTTATTTACTATTTTTAAAAAAGACTGGATTTCTTATTATACCCGTACGATAGGATCGGGTATAATAAAATTACTCCTCCGTTTGTAACACCTCGAAATAAGCGAGCTAGATATACCTTCAAAGGTATGGATCGGATCAGAAAAAAATTCTAAGACTTTTGAGCCATGTCCGTCCGTCCGTCAGCACGCTAACTCAAAAACTAAGAAAGCTAGAATCTTGAAATTTACACAAAATATTTTGGGAGTAATTTGTAGGTTCCCTATTTTTTTTGGTTGAGTTTGGACCAAGCCTTAGGGTAGCTCTCGAACACCTAACTTTTAGATCCCCACATTTTTTTTGCAATAGAGCTATGAAATTTTAACTACTGATAGATCTCACAAAAATATTAATTTTATTTTTAATAACTTTTTTTTGTAGCCCCACCCGTTACGGAGCTACAGCTCCCCAAAGGTTCAAAAAAGCTCTATATTTAAATTGTTATAGCACAAGTTGTATAAGGTATATCTTCATTTTGAAAACGCCAAACGATTACTATTTTTATTAGCTTTAAAAGTATATATACAATAAATATGTATTTGTGGCATACGGTGTCTTAATTTACCGTTATGCGAAACTAAAATTTTGCAAAATCCTTTAACCCTTCTATCTTCTAAACGGTTTAAGTTGGAAACTTGAAATTTTGACAGAAGTTAGATCTCTGAAAATAAGTATGAGATCATTTCAGAAATTTTTTTTGTATCACCCCCCGTTTAGGAGCTATAAGGACTCAAAAACTGAAAATTTCCTATTTTTAAACACCTGTAACTTGAACACCTGTTAGAATTTTTTTGAAGTAATACACAAAAATTAAAGTTTCAACATCATACTCTTATTTCTGTTAACAACTTTTTTTAATAATATAGGGTTACTTTATAATTGACGAAAGTGTTACTTGATTTTTTCAAATTTTCTAACAAATTTCTTCAACAAATTTTTTGCATTTGTTTTATTCGATAATTTGAAATTGTTGAGGATATAATGCGTAGTACATAAAAATGTAAATAAATATACAACATAACGGTTGCTTGAAGAATTTTTATTTATATGATATTGATATACATACATACTTATATAATATCATGTTTATTTACATATCGTATATGTCACTAGTGAATGAATGATAAGAGTATAGATGTATATTATATAGCGCCGTATTTACATACATATATGTATTTTATTGTACTTATAAGAAATTATTCTGTCAATGGAATATTTAAATATAATATAATATAATATTTAAAATTATCTTTACTGTTTTGTACTTAGTAAATTTAATATACATTTACCGCTTAGTATTAAATGGTACTATAGAATATTTGAAAAAGTTTTGGATTGATAATCGTTATGTGAAAGGTTAGAATCTGCTTTCGAAGAATGTACATATAAACATATAGTTTGAATATATGTACAACCCATAGTTCTTGAAATTATAAAATTCACCCAAATTATTTTAAAATACTAAAATATTAAAAAAATAATATTGTGAGCAGAGTGACAGGCTGTTAACATACTAACAGTTCGTACGGGTATCTAAGAGTTGACAAAGTCAACTGTATTCTTCCTCGTTTTTTGTTCGTTTATGTTTACCGTCCATTCATATAAATATAACTGTTGCCTACATATTAAAAAATAATAAATCGATAAATCAACTAAATAATAATAGTTAGGAATTTGGGAATTTGGTGTGACTGTGTTAGCAGATTTTGAATAGTACAGCACACATAAAAATATGCATACCATTTTTGTACATGTTTGTACCTACATATGTAGTAAAAAAATTTGGTTTGAAAAGTATGTAATTGAGAATATATTAAATTGCTTACTTCTAAATGAAAATGTTTTTGAATTAAAAAAAAATTATTTTGCTTTTTCTAGATGTATGTACATAACATATATTCTATGATTAATTCATAATTATTGTTATTGAAAAGAAAAATATTGTTGTTATTTACTATTTTTAAAAAAGACTGGATTTCTTATTATACCCGTACGATAGGATCGGGTATAATAAAATTACTCCTCCGTTTGTAACACCTCGAAATAAGCGAGCTAGATATACCTTCAAAGGTATGGATCGGATCAGAAAAAAATTCTAAGACTTTTGAGCCATGTCCGTCCGTCCGTCAGCACGCTAACTCAAAAACTAAGAAAGCTAGAATCTTGAAATTTACACAAAATATTTTGGGAGTAATTTGTAGGTTCCCTATTTTTTTTGGTTGAGTTTGGACCAAGCCTTAGGGTAGCTCTCGAACACCTAACTTTTAGATCCCCACATTTTTTTTGCAATAGAGCTATGAAATTTTAACTACTGATAGATCTCACAAAAATATTAATTTTATTTTTAATAACTTTTTTTTGTAGCCCCATCCGTTACGGAGCTACAGCTCCCCAAAAGTTCAAAAAAGCTCTATATTTAAATTGTTATAGCACAAGTTGTATAAGGTATATCTTCATTTTGAAAACGCCAAATGATTACTACTTTCATTAGCTTTAACAGTATATATACAATGAATATATAATTTTGGCATACGGTGTCTTAATTTACCGTTATGCAAAATTCAAATTTTGCAAAATTCTTTAACCCTTCCATCTGCTAAACGGTTAAAGTTGGAAACTTGAAATTTTGACAGAAGTTAGATCTTTGAAAATTAGTATGAGTCATTTCAAAAATTTTTTTTGTATCACCCCCGTTTAGGAGCTGTAAGGGGTCAAAAACTGAAAATTTCCTATTTTGAAACACCTGTAACTTGAACACCTGTTAAAATTTTTTTGAAGTAATACACAAAAATTAAAGCTCCAACATTATACTTTTATTTCTGTTAACAACTTTTTTTAATAATATAGGGTTACTTTATAATTGACGAAAGTGTTACTTGATTTTTTCAAATTTTCTAACAAATTTCTTTAACGAATTTTTTCCATTTTGTTTTACTCGATAATTTGAAATTGTTGAGGATATAATGCGTAGTACAAAAAAATGTAATTAAATAAACGGTAACGGTTGCTTGAAGAATTTTTATTTATATGATATTGATATATATACATACTTATATAATATCATGTTTATTTACATATCGTATATGTCACTAGTGAATGAATGATAAGAGTATAGATGTATATTATATAGCGCCGTATTTACATACATATATGTATTTTATAATTTATTGTACTTATAAGAAATTATTCTGTCAATGGAATATTTAAATATAATATAAATATAATATTTAAAATTATATTTACTGTTTTCTACTTAGTAAATTTAATATACATTTACCGCTTAGTATTAAATGGTACTATAGAATATTTGAAAAAGTTTTGGATTGATAATCGTTATGTGGAAGGTTAGAATCTGCTTTTGAAGAATGTACATATAAACATATAGTTTGAATATATGTACAGCCCATAGTTCTAGAAATTATAAAATTCACCCGAATTATTTTAAAATACTAAAATATTTAAAAAATAATATTGTAAGCAGAGTGACAGGCTGTGAACATACTAACGGTTCGTACGGGTATCTAAGAGTTGACAAAGTCAACTGTATTCTTCCTCGTTTTTAATATATTCTTTTTGTTGTTTAATGTTTTTACATAATTGGAAATATATTCTTAGTTTTTATACTTCAGAAAAAAGCATTAGTGGTGCAGATCATCATTCCCTAATAGATCTTAATTTAAAGGCAGCTCTCAATTTAGATATCAATGTTAGGGCCATAATATGCGATTTTAATATGTTAAGAGTTGCGAAAGAAAAGCCCTATTTTAATTATAATTAAGAAAGGAAAAACACATATCTATATAAATATTATAAATAAACACATTGCTTTTATAAATAAAAATATATACTAAAAATCAATTGATTTGATGAAAAAAAACTTAAATTTAACACTTACTAAATTTTAAGTAAATGCATATTGAATTGTACACTGTGTTCTTAAGTGCGGCACATTCATTTGTTTACACATTCATATCTTTCAAATTCATCGCTTTCAAACCAAAAATATTTTCGAAGCACATATTATTACATATTTTGAAGTATGTACCTATATATAAGTACGCATACAATGCAATGGTCTACATAAAAAACAATAGTCTTTAAGAAAAAAAAAAAAAACATTTATGTATTGAAAAAACATTTATGTATTACGTATACGTATTGGTATTGATATTGGTGAGTTTAGTAAATTTAGATAAAATGTTTTATTTTGGTTCTGTAATAATTCTGTTAAAAATTCTGTTATATCTTTGTATGAAAATTTAATTTTGAAATTAAGCTAATTTCTCTAATGTTTTTCGATATTATTATTTTAAAATCACGTATTGTCATCGGGATCTAATCTAATGAAGAAAATTTCAAGTCTCTAGCTCAAGGGGAAGTTTGTTTAAAATGGCTTCTAAGATTCCATCCTTTACCCAACCAAGTTAATAAAAAGCTGTTAATAATAATAATGCGATTAATAAATTTTACGAAGTAATTTTCCATGGATTTGACTTGTATGTTCTTCCAGTTTGTGATATCAATTCAAGCCCACCATGTTATGATGGTGAACTAAAACTCTCTGAAATAAAAAAATAAAGCGTGGAATGCATAAAAGGTGGAATGCATTTAAACAAGATAGAATGTAAAGCAACGGTTTTTAAAAGCGCACATTTCCAAAATACAATACAAACTGTTTAGAATTGTGACTTGCACAAAAATTTTAAAATTTAAAAAATAAAATTTAAGAAATTTTTTGTAATAAGAAAATATGTGAAAATAACACTTTTCTTGAATTTTGAAAGGCTCTAAGTCCGGAACCATCTATAAATAAGAACAAGGTAGAATGTAAACCAACTGTTTTTAAAAGCGCACATTTCCAAAACTCAATATAAACTGATTAGAATTGTGACTTGCACAAAAATTTGAAAATTTCATGTAATAAGAAAAAACGTGAAAATCACAAATAATTATACTTTTAATAACAACATAATAAAAAGAGTCACTGAATTTAATGATCTTGGGGTAACTTTTGAATTAAACTTAAACTAATACACATATTAACAAAATCATTAGTAAAGCGAACTCAATGTTAGAAATTTTCTAAGGTTCGCCTTAAGAAATCTAAATTGGGCTACTCCCCTTATATTGCCTCCATATGTCAATCGTCTCAAATTACTTGACATGAATACTTTAGAATGTAGACGAACAGTCATGGGTATTGTTTTTATATTCAGGTATTTCATAATTATATAGATTCACACTACATTAACAACATATTAATTAACTCAATCAACACACGGACACGTTTTAGGTCCGAAAACACATTTTCGATTAGATACTATAGGACTAATTACGGTAAATACGAGCCGATTAATAGAATGTTGATGAATGTGAATCAATACAAAACTATAATAAATATAAACATAAGTAAAAATGTAATAAAACAAGGTAGAATGTAAACCTAACCAAGGTTTTTAAAAGCGCACATTTCCAAAACACAATACAAACTGTTTAGAATTGTGACTTGCACAAAAATTTTAAATAAAATTTTAGAAATTTTTTGTAATAAGAAAATATGTGAAAATAACACTTTTCTGAAATTTTGAGGGGCTGTAACCCTGAACCCTTTATAATTAAGAAAAAACATTAACATACATAAAAATATATTATTGGAGCTTTCATTTTTATGTCTTGCCGAAGAAAAATTTTTACAGGTGTTCAAGTTACAGGTGCCTAAAAATAGCAAATTTTCAATTTTTCAGCCCTAATACCTCTTAAACAGGGGGTGATGCAAAAAAATTTTCTAAGAAAACTTATACTAATTCTAAAAGTTCTTTCTTGTCTCAAAATTTCAGGTTCCTATCTAAAGGCGTGCCGGAGTTATGAAAAAAGAAATTTTATGCAAAATGTGGTTTTCACATAACGGTAAATTTACATAGTAAATTACAAAATATTGCATAATTTTGATATTTTTTTATGTAGATAATAAAATTTCCAGTCTTTGGCGGTTTTAAATTGCAAAACTATTGCGCAGAGCCTGATATATATATATCTGAAAATGGGGCTTTTTCGCAATTTTGAAGTGCTCAACTTTAGAACCCTTTACAATTAAAATAAACCTTTGACACATGTAAAAATATATTACTGTAGCTTTAATTTTTATGTCTTTCCGAAGTAAAATGTGTACAGGTTCCTAAGTTACAGGTGTTTAAAAATAGCAAATTTTCTATTTTTAAGGCTTAATAGCTCATAAACAGGGGGTGGTCCAAAAAAAATTTTCTGAGCAAACTTATACTAATTCTAAAAGTTCTTTCTTGCCTCAAAATTTCAAGCCCCTATCTAAAAGCGTGCTGGAGTTATGAAAGTAGAAAATTCATGCAAAATTTGGTTTTCACATAACGGTAAATTTAAATACTAAATTTAAAAACATTGTGTAATTTTGATATTAATTTATAAAGTTAAAAAAATACCTGTCGAATGACGTTTTCAGATTGAAAAAATCTTAAGCAGAACATAAGATATATGCATTTAAAAATAGGGCTTTTTCAAAGTTTGAGAGGCTGTAGCTCCGTAATGGATGGGGCTACATGAAAAAGTAGTTCCACAAAATTATTTTTTTTATGAGACCTATCCATGGTTATTTTTTTTCTCTATCTTTAACGGTGTAGAAGTTTTGTAAACAGACGGACGGACGGACGGACGGACAGAGTGAAACTAATAAGCACTTTTTTTCTAAATTTTTTTGGAAAAGTGCTAAAAAGCACTATTCAAAACAATTCCAATTACGGAATTACACTATGTTGTTGTAAACATTTTTGTGAAATATTATATATAAATTATTTTTTTTTATAAAATAAATTTTGCTTTGTATAACCTTAATATTAATTTTAAATTATCTAAATTTAATATTATGTAAATGCTTGAATTAAGTAATAAATAAATAAATATGTAGTTTATTTTAATATAAAATTTTGTGCTTTTTTATTTTATTATATGACAATTAAAAAAAATGTCCCATTTACCCGTAAAATGTATACGTACAATATATGTACATAAAAAATTCCCAAAAAGTCTATAGTCTCGTCAAACGGACTACAAGTATACCAAATCAATTAAAATTGATAGCAAAAATTAAATTAAAAATTTTTACGATTCCATTTCATTTATTTCATATCATTATTATGTTAAATGTATATATAGTTTAGTTTATTATTTACCTAGTTTATTGCAATATTTTGTGTTACGGTAATCAAATAGTCATTAGTCATGTCATTATGTTATAAATAAATTTTTTTATTGTTTCAACTAAATTTCCCACCTGTCCATTAGTAGATGGATTACCAGGCGCAGTAAGTTTATGAATAATGTTTTGCATTTTTATGGAGTGCTGAAGTTTTTCAGGACTTGGTTGTAATTCCTGTTAAGGTAAGCAATCTCTAATTAGAGTTTCAATATTGTTATCAATTTTAGGCCACCAGACATAGAAACGAGATAACGTTTTCGTCTTAACGGTGCCTAAATGTGATCTGTGTAACTCCTCTAAGAGGAACTTTCGTAATTTTGATGATATTACCGCACGATATCCCCAAAGAATACAACCACATTCAACAGTCAGCTCCAAAGCCTTGTTTCGAAACGAAATAAGTTTTTCATCCTTTAAGTTTTTTACAGTAGCTTGCTGAATTGCATCACACATTTTAGATAGAATTTCGCAACGTCTGGTTTCAGTCACGATATCCCTAAAACTTATTTTAAAAGGATATTCGTTCCCAACATAATTAATATAATTACTTTTCTCTGCTAATTGAATAAATTCGAATTGTGAAAACGAGACAATTCATCTGCTTCGCTTGTTCTACCTACGACATTTGCACATCAATAGACGAATCCTGATAAAATGAAGGCCCACCGCTGAATCCGCGTGATGGCCGTTATCGATAAGCTCTTATATTCACCAATAAATGTTATTAAAAGCGTGTGATCAGTTCTATTTATGAAGTGATTTGCTCTAGACACAAATACAATTGGTTTAGGTTTGTTATCCGAAAATTTGGGTGAGAGTACACCAGATCCAGCATTATTACGTACGTCAGTTATTAAGATTATCGATAATTTTGGGTTAAATTGAACTAATATTTGGTCGGATGCGATTTCTTTCTTTATCACATTGAAAGCATTTTGACATTCACGAGACCACTTAAACTTTACACATTTTTGTAGTAAATAATTGATTGGGGTAACTTTTTGAGCAAATTTATCTATAAATGTAAATTGCTCCATTTCTATAATGTATTTCCTATAATGCCATTCCTATAATTGCTCTAACCTCCGAAGTATTTTTTGGTTCAGGTACCTTTAAAATACTGGCTATATGTTCATCAGTTTTGCTTAGTCCATACTTATCGATTTTGAATCCCAAATAGGAAATTTGTGATTGGAGAAAGGCGCATTTGTCTAAATTTACTTTTAAGTCTGCCAACTGTAATTTATTTAAGACTGATTTCAATGTTTGTATATGTTCTTGAAAATTTCTACCCGTGATAGTTATGTCATCTTGATATACAAAAACATATGGAATAAACTTTCCATAGTCTTTTGAAAAATATCTGCCGCTGGTTTAACACCGAAAAGTAATCTCCCCATCTGTGCTCCCAAGAGTGCCTAAATCAGTACACAAAGTACATAAAAGCTGTGATTATAGGTATTGGAAAGATCTAATTTGGTAATAAGTTCACCCCTTCCAACGAAACAAAAATTTCTTCCATTCGGGGTAATGGATATTTGAAATCTGCCATTTAGTTTTAAGATTGGGACTAATGGAGTCCCCCAATCGGAATTATTTTCTGACTCTAAAACATCTTTATCTATTAAGTCTCGTAGTTGATTTTCAATTTTATTTTTTCATGCGAATGGAACTGGACGGGGTTTAAAAACATTGGTTTAGCAATTTCACTAATTGGCAATTAAACTTTATTTGTTTTATAAGCACCACCTTTAAAAATTTCAGCAAATTCATTTTTGATTTGATCAATAATTATTGAATGATTTTCTTTGATTTTAATGGAATTAAGCTGGGTTAATTCGAAATTAAATTATCTTAAAAATGATGGGCCAAGCAATGGCGAATTTTCTGAATTTGACACGACTACTAATTTTCTGAATTTGTTTTTTGTAAGGTCTCTATATTTTATCATTGCTTTGTACTCACCCAGTATTTTAATTTTTCTCCCGCTGTAGTCTACATATGGAATTTGACATTATTTAATTTATTTACTGTATATAATTTTTTGACCAAAGAGTATGGTATTAATGTGCAAGGAGCCCCAGTTCACATATGTATAATATTCATCATCACCCCATCCACCTCAACTGGAAGAAAATAAACACTGATAGAGTTGCCAATGTTACATGTTTTCAAATTGATATTGACTAAGGCTACAAATATGTGTAGAACTGTATCTGGATAAGAATATAACGTTTTCTGTTCTTCAAATATATTATATGTACTAATTTTTTGTTTTCTAATTTTATTTATTTATTATCTGTTTATAGTATTTTTAAATATACGTACATTATACATACAGTATGTACATATTTCAATGATAGTTTTTGAGAAATATATTATACGCATACATCTTATATAAGTACACCACATGTTAGTGATGCATTCCTGAATGATGACATGATGATTATCGTATAGAGGAGATTATTTGTGTTTTTTAATAACGCGCGAAAATGTTATGTTGTTGAAACTTATACACAATATTCTTAACATACTTAATTAGGTTATTTTATTTTCTATTATTTATTAGAAATTTGCATTTAAAACTTTTTATGCAATATAAAAAATAATACATATAGACAAAATTGAAAAGTGTTGGAAATATTTTTAGAAAACAGAAAATTTGGCATAATACTTTTAATAGGTACTCGTGCGGAAATGGGTTAACGAACGTGAACAAAAATTTGTTACAGGCTTTATTTAGAACAGTAAATTCATACTGCCAAATTAGATACAAATTAGAAGAAAAAGCTTTTTTTGACAGTCTATAGTGCCGAAATGGGGTTAACGTGTCACGACAAAATTAATTGAATGAGCTTTTGTGCTAAAGTGCAATACTTGTGCCAATTTTCAATTGGTCAAACTGTTTAAGCACGACAAAACAACAAAATGAAAAACTTCATTGAGGACTGATGCTGAATCGGGTTAATGTATCGTTACCAAATCAAATTTGTGAGCTTCTGAGGTAAAGAGCTACTTTTTTGTAATTTTCAACTCAATTGGTGAAACCGTTTAAGCGTGACAACAAAGAAATTAAAAAAATTCATTGAGCCCTGGTGCTGAAACTGGTTAGTTGATCGTAACCAAATCAAGTTCAGTGAGCTTCCGTACCAAATCAAGTTGAGTGTAGCTTCCCAGCTACACTTTTGTAAATTTTCAACTCAATTGGTCAAACTGTTAAAGCGCGAAAACAAAGAAATTAAAAAAATTTATTGAGCCCTGATGCCGAAACTGGTTAATGGATTGTAACCAAATCAACTTAGTGAGCTTCTGTGGTAAAGAGCTACACTTTTGTAAATTTTCAACTGAATTGGTCAAACCGTTTTAGCGTGACAACAAAGAAATTAAAAAAATTCATTGAGCCCTGTTGCCGAAACTGATTAGTTGATCGTAACCAAATTAACCTAGTGAGCTTTTCTGCTAAAGAGCAACAGTTTTACAAATTTTCAAGTCAATTGATTAAACCGTTTAAGCAGGGCAACAAAAAAATTTAATGAAGTTCGTGGCTGTCGTGCCCAAACGGGTTATCAGAGCTTTATAAAAATTTGTCTCAGGCTGTTTTTAGACCATAAAACCACTATACAAAATTGGACATAAATTGGAAACAAAAATTTTTTGGGAGCCAGCTGGGCCGAATCCGGTTAATATATTGTAACCAAATTTCTTAAGTACACCCCTAAAGCTAAGAAGAAAATTTGTGCAAATCTTAAACTAAATCGGTTAAACCATTTCGGCAGGACAATAATAACCAAAACCCTTTAAAAAGGCTCTCGGGCCGCAATGGAATAATGAACCGCAACGCGATATAGCCTATAACTCCTTCCAGGCTCGTAGAAATATTCCTGCAAAATTGGTTGCAATCGGACCAGTGGTTTTTGCGTGAATCCGGCATAAACAAACAAACAAACAAACAGAATTTCTTAAAAAAATTATAAAATAAAAAAACAAAATTAAATAATTTTAAGATAAATTCAATTATTGTTTTATTAAGTTTTATATATATTTTTCTTTTAACAATTTAGAAAGGTTTTATTTTTGGATAATACCAAATATTATTTGAAACTCCAGGTTTGCTGAGCCAAGGTCCACAATTCTTATGCAGGATAATTTCATTTATTGTTAATCCTCCTGTTTTGTTTACATCGGACCATCCAATGCAATGAAATTTAATGTTATGCCAATCTGCATTAAACATTACGTACTCTCCAAAATTAAAGTTTTTCGAATTGAACCACGTCGCTAATGCCATTGCCTTGAGGGATTTGGGATTTTCAGCTTTAGTAGTATTGCTCATATTGAAAATATTTTGAATAAAACTGAATTTGTTTAGAGAAAATATATTCTTTATATACCATAATAAGTTATCAATTATAAATAACAATATTAAGTTTTTAACATTTTTGAAACTTATTAGCACCATAAAACCACATACATCCCCAAAAAAAAAAAAAAACTTAAAAGAACTAAAAATTGTATTAAAAATTTATTCAAGATAACTTAGAAAACATAGACCATTTAATTAATATAACAAATATTAAATTTTTAACATTTTTGAGGAATGTTGGCACCATAAATCCACATACATCCCCAAAAAAATTTAAAAACCTGTGTTAAAAATTAAATCAAGATAACTTAGAAAGCATAAACCATTTAATTAATATAATACATGTTTAAAGTACTTTTAAGTCTTGAAATTAGTATAATCAAAATTCATGACACAGAACATAAAACCGCAAACATTTTTATTTAGAATGACTTAGAAATTTTTAATTTTTGTCTTGATTTCTGTTAAAAATTTGTGTTATCACATGGAGTCCTAAAAAATCTACAGAACATAAAACCGCAAACATTTTTATTAAAAATGACTTAGAAATTTTAGCTTTCTTCTTAATTTTTTTTTTTTTTTTTTTAAATTTGTGTTATCAATCGAGTCCTAAAAATTCTATTGCATTAGAAAAAAATTCATCTAAAAATTTTCAAATAAATGGAACCTAAAATTTCTTATGATCTCATTCATTTATAAACAACTAAACTGTTAACTAACTGAATATAAACATAAAAATACAAAATGGAACAACCTTCAAGGAAAAAAATAAAATTTAGTACAGAAGAAGATGACATTCTAAACAACATTATGATCGATATCGATCAAGAGACGAGGAACGACGAGCAAAATATTCTACAAGAATTTTTGACAGACATCAACAAAAAAACAAAATTCATTTCGATGTCCGAGTTGCTATAAAACGAAGAATATGAAGTTCTACATTTGCAGGAGGCGATCTCGAAGTTCGCCAAAAATAAGAAAGACCAGACAAGGTGTGTTCAGTAGTTCACACAGTAAATTTTTTTACCTATTTGCCAAAGTACTATGCTTTAAAGCATAGTCCACAAATTGTAGAAATTTCAAATAACGACATTAAATATTTTTTTAAAATCTCTGAGAAGAAAGATAAATTTTTAATCATAGATAAATGTGAAAATTTATAAGTAAGATATAAGAAAAATTAAACAATTCATTTTTTGATTTTTTAATTTCTAAAATTTACAGATTTTCCAAATCTAAATAAGTAGTAATTTCTAAAATTTTCAGATTTTCCAAACCTACATAAATAAGAAAAAGAGTTTTATTTATATGGAGATACCAGTTCTACACCGTCTATTGACTTAAAATTTTTTACATAATATCTTTTTAGATTCATACTACTGTAAAGTTTATCTTGTTGATAAATTATATAGCTATTTGAATAAACGAAAAATAAAAAAATTTTTCTTTTTTATATTTTTATTGAATAACAAAATAAAAAGTCAAATTTATTATTTTAACAGATTTTTATGATAATCTACAACAAGTTCCATAGCTATTAGCTTTGTGTTGTTTTTGATATTTTATACTAGTTGCTGATGATGAATGCATACATGATATTGTACAAGATGCTGATGTCTTAGATTTACTTGGACTCCTATATTCTTGATGTTGAGCCATTTTTGTTTTTTCTTGTTCTTTATTATCCATAATGATTGTAAAAACCAAACTTTTTATCAGAGTGTGATGAACTTGGTGACCCAATGATTTTCAAAAGAAACAAATATTTTGACTGATACGGTTTTTACTTCAAAACTGTTTTAAATACTTTTAAAATGTTTAAGTCAGCTTTTTTACTAATGATTTTAAAATGTAAACATTTTGAAGAGCACAGAATCCAAAATGATTAAATATACATTTTTTATACTGATTTTGATAGAGCTTTTTTAATGTTTTTAAACTTGTTGATACTTGTTCATCTAAGTTTATAACATTATTTCGCTTGAAAAAACTTTGAATAATTTTTTGTTTTTCATCCCCTTTAACGTAAACTATAGTTTGATAATCTATATATGATTTTAAAAAATTGATTACATTGCAGAAATGATCCATTGTTCCAAGCAAATCCATGATGATTTTTTAACCATTTATTTATTTTTTTTGTATTATTATTTATAATATGATATCCATAAAGAGCTTTTATAATAAAATGCTGAATTTCACAGTTTGATGATAAGCATGCAATTTCTCTTATAATAAATTTATTTTGGTTATCCCGAATACCTTGAATATCAATTACAATGTATTTCATATTTATAAATAATTTATAAATATGTAATTAAAATTGATCATTTAAATAATTTTGTTAACTTTAACGGTTTAAATTCCACTAAACGATCATGTAAAATACGACAATAAGCTGTAGTATTGTCTGGAATTTTTTTTAAAGTCTTTAATTTAATTTTGACATCAACTGGACCCATTTTAAAATTATCATCTTGATAACGAGTATCAATTATGAAGATTGGAGAATCATCAATAATCACAATAATTAAATTTTGATGGATCTTCCTCAAGTTTACTTTGTTTATCAGTTTGTAAAGCAAAAATAATAAACCGAGGTTTTTCAAGTTGTGAAGCTGTTTTAACATTCCAAATATGATGTGTAGTTCCTGCTGGTAATGTAGGATACTCATGTAATTCCCAATTTCTAAAAGCAATTTTCATAACAGAACTATTTTCAATACTTTTGTATAAATTTAATTTAAGATTATCAGCTAAGTTAATATGTTGAACCTTCTAATATATTTTTGTAATAAAAATTTTCGGTTTTTTAATAGCAGCATTAGTAGCATTACATAATAATGAATTATCATTTAATCGAGAGCGAGTTAATATCAGTTCATGTTTTGCATTTGGAATAATATTTTTATAATCTTTTGCAAATCCTAATAATCTCTTTAAGGGTATACAAAAATTGAAATAAAGTCCTTTCATTTTAATTGATTCATTAGGTGACCAACTTCCATTATATAAAGCGGTACTTTCATTTTGATTGATGAAATATAGTTTTTTAATGTTGAAGTTATACCAACATTACGATTATGATCTATTTCTTTACCATTAAGTTCATAACGAATTTCATCAGATAGAAATGGTACAGCATTATTAACTAGTTTAGTATGTGTAACAGCTGATCCATCATGTTTTGATGCATATCATTCTATATAAATTAGACTTGTTGAAGGTAATATATGTAAATTCTGATTTTGTATTTGTATTTTAATGATATCACTTAATCCAAATGAACTTGTGTATGGTGAATATGAATGCCATTGAGCGCTAGTTATAGTTTCATTAAAAACAGGATCATTAAAAAGCTTCATTTTAATTTGCTTTTAGTAAATACCCAAGAGATTTTAGATATTCTTTGTTCTCAAATGATAATCGTTTTTTATATTCTAAGTGTTGGTAGCCACCTCCTACTCCTTTGAATAACTTTGATTGATTAAACTGTTGTTTCTTACTCTGTGAAGGTATATAGAATTGACGAGATTGATTTTGATTAAATGTTAGCATTTTGAGGCTTTAAATGCAATCTAATTGTTATTGTTTCTCCACGAAAATTAACTAAATTACCGTTCTGGTCAAACAGTTTTATAATAATAGAACTTATCTGATTAACGGTTACTGGTAAATAAATTACATTATTAGGAACTTCAATTATTTTATATCCAGGACTAACGTTAATAGAGAATTCGTGTAAAATGTGAGCTTCTGCTCCATTAATATAAGTTCCGGAAATAATATTACATTCCACTCTTATTATGTTTATTTTATTAATATCAACAAAAAGATCTGAAGTATGCCATTTGTTTGACAATAATCTTTTTCTGCTAAAACCTAGTAACCTACCAATAGTATCTTCTCTTTCGAAATCAATTTCCTTATCAGCAAAAATTTCACATTTTAATGTATTATTATTAGGTCTTATAATTAACTTCTCATTGTCTGTTTTAACAATATTCAATTTTTTTCTGAGAAATGCTTCAATATCTTCAATTTCATATGAACCTGTGGGAAGAATGATGGATTTATTATCAATAATAAATCTATTATTTTCCTCATCTATATTCGGTATTGAATTATATGTTTGAAAATCTACTAAACTATATGTATATTCTTCCCACTTTAGGTCTATAGGAGGACTAACAGTTTCCGTTTAAAGTTAATGTTATTGACATGTCTTTGATTGAAATAATGAGATATTTCGTAAATCTATTCTGCTTTTATAGATTTTCAAGGCTAATACATCATCATCATCATAATAAATGTATACCTATATAATATTTCTAATTCTAATTTTTCTTTAAATTTCTTGTATTACAACTAAATTCTAAGTATTCTTTATCAGATAGTTTTATGTTTCTTTTTATTCAAATAGAAAGAAAGAAATAACATTGGACTTGAACAAAATTATTAATGTAGGTTAGTTTTAATAAAGCTAGAGTAAGAATAAAAAAAATTATTTTTGTTTTATTATGTTTTATTTAGTGATAATTTTGCTTTATTTTTTAACAATATGAAATAAAAATTCTAAACATAAATGACGACAATTATATGTATTAAAGTTTTAATATTTATTATAATTATATACAAGCTTATCACCTAAATATTTAATTACTTCTAATGGTGGACGTAAATTCCCAAACCTATCAAAATAGTGCGTTATTTCTGCATTTTTAAAATAAGCTACCCAATGTGTTCCATTTCCAATGTAATTATCTAAATTTATTATACCACATTCAAATTTCCAAGGCTTTTTTGCAGGTAAATTGTCTCTCATAAAAACCCCTCGAAAATGTTTCAAGTTTTTTTTACCAAATTTTTCTAAATAATAATTTGTAAGTGGTCTTTTGGGTAGCTTATTTAATGGTTTTTTGGGTTTAAATAAAGACCCAACCCTTTTTTATATGGTTTTAAGTGTAATCCATTACCCCCTTTTAATGCTATTGCTTCCATCATTTTATTATGGCGTTCACTTTCCTTTAACTGATTTTACGCACTTTTAGCATCATTTACAGCCTTAGCTATTCCTGCAGCGCCACCTGTAAGTGCTCCAACAGCTGATAAGCCTGCAAATATTGGAATTAAAGGTAAAATACCACCAATTTTAGGCACTGGAATAATTCGAGGTGTTTCAATTGCATTTTTTTGTCCTTTTGAAAGTTTTCGAGCTGCATGTAAAGCAATTTTTATAATATTTCCATCATTCATGGGCTTTTTTAAAGCCTGAACTGCTGTTTCTGCTTCTTTTATAACATTTTTCAATTGTTTTTTCTGTGTTTTTGTTGTTTTTGTTTTATTCTGCTTTTTTGTTGTTTTTGTTTTTTTACAGTTTTCTTTTTCAACCCCATACCGAATTTAACTTTAGCTTTCATAGCGTTTGTAACTAAAAGAGCATTCGCTTTTTCTCCTAAACCAGAATCTTTAGCTTTGACTCTTTGCCAAGCTCTTTCTGCAAGTATCTTATCTATGCTATATGACGTTTATTTTGATCAGTATTTTGAGAATATGCTATGTCATGATCACGACAAGCCCCATCTAAACTATTAATTCCTTTATCAAAGCGGGCTAATCGTTTTTCCAGCTTTGTTCCAGGTCCACAATAATTATAACCAGGTAAATGAGCTTCAAATGGCAATTTATTTATTAAAGAATTAACAACTCCTCTTCCTTTAACAGATTTTTTATTACTATTTGAATATTTATTATTGTCAGGCATGATTTGTAGTTTAGTTTAAGGAAGTTAAACAAATACTAAACACCTTTCAAAGAAACCCATTAATATCATTTAAAATAACGATTCTTCTACTAGTTTAAAGATGAAATTTATAAAAGTAGATAACACGTTAAAAGTAAAAAATTTTGATCAAAATTCTAAGAAAACAATAAAAAAACATGGAGAATTCTTTCCAAATAGTATAAGAGGATT
This sequence comes from Poecilobothrus nobilitatus, assembly GCA_947095535.1. Lineage (NCBI taxonomy): Eukaryota > Metazoa > Arthropoda > Insecta > Diptera > Dolichopodidae > Poecilobothrus > Poecilobothrus nobilitatus. The sequence goes on from OX352772.1 coordinate 176,612,659, forward strand.
AATAGTTGGACCGTCAAATTGTGGTAAAACAAATGTTATGATGAGTATGCTGCTAGACCCAAAAGGGCTTAAATTTCAAAATATATATATTTACTTAAAATCAGTGCATCAACCTAAATATGAATATTTAAAAAAACTAATAAAGCCAATCAAAGGAATGGGATATAATGAATTTTCAAATAATGTTGATGTAATTAATACATCAGACTCTCAACCAAACTCAATATTTATATTTGATGACGTAGCTTGCGATAAGCAAGATAACATAAGAGCCTATTTTGTATGGGGCGTTATCAAGGAGTAGATAGCTTCTATTTATGTCAATCCTATACAAAAATTCCAAAGCATTTAGTTAGAGATAATGCAAATTTTTTGCTTATATTCAAGCAAGATGATTTAAATTTAAAACATATCTATAACGATCATGTAAATTCTGATATGTCTTACATTGATTTTAAAAAATTGAGTGCATGCTGCTGGAATGATAATTATTGTTTTCTATTAATTGATAAAGATAGCAGTTTAAACAATGGTCGCTATAGAAAAAATTTTGATACAGTTGCTAAATTTTAGTAATCAAGATAATAGGTCCGTCAGCAGATAACAGTTGTAGTTAAGTTGATAATTTGCAGTTAATAATTAACCAGATCAGTCAATATTTAAAAATGGATGAACAACTTATGAAAAATTTAATTAAAACTCGAAAAAGTTTAAAAAAAAAATTTCAATCTTTAAAAGTTGCAAAGCTATCAGAAGATCATAATCGAGAAGAAGCATTTACTCCAATTATAAAACCATTGAAAGAATTAACGAATGTTGTTAAACAACAGCAACAATTTTCAGGTAACTTTATCAAACCTGAAATTAAATCGCCTGATGATGATGATAACAAAACTAGATCAATGACTTCATTCATGCAGGAAACTTTAACACCTAGCAACAAAAGTAATTCTTACAGTAAATTTAAAACTTCAATACCGAATACTATAAAATTTAAAACACCATCTATAATTGCTAATTTCAGTGATGAATCATCAGTTTCACAATTTCCTGTTTTTAACAAGTCAGAACTTGATAAGTCATATGGCTCCTATTTTGATGCGTCATTAAATGTTCGAAAACTTGGGAATGCTAATTTCAAAATAGATGAAATTAGTTAAAATATATTGATTGATAATAAGTTTTTGAAGGAACTAATGGTCTATATGAATTAATATTTTAAAAAAAACCTATAAACTATACTGAAAGTGATTTAAGTACATACCATCAAATACTTAACAAAACAAATGCACATAGAAGAAATTATAATCATTTAGAACACATAAAAGAGAATAAAGGTTTTAAATATAAGAATATATTAATAAAATTACATGAACATGATTACAACACTAGACATAAAAAAAACTGGTTCAAGTTATTCAAAAAAAAATGTTCTAACTTTTTACTTAAATCTTTTTCACCAAGAACTCAATTAAATTTTACAAATCAATCAAATCAAAATATTTATTGGGATGATCCTAATGAGTTAGTTGATAGATTAAGGCTTTTAATTGCATCAGAAACAGCTGGTAACAATAATCATGAAATTGTATCTATAATTGAAGAATTGAGAGAAGCAAATATAATTCAATAACATTTTACATTAGCAATCAGTAAAAATCAGAATGCCGCTAGATAAGTTTGAACGTAGTATGACTTCATCTACTTCTAGAAAATTACATACTCAAGGTCCTCCCGGTATAGGTTTCAAATTAACTTCCGAAGGAAATTATGATTTAAATAACAAAATTTTATCAAATGTTCAAGAACCAGTTAACGGAAATGATGCAGAAACGCAAACATTTGTGAATAAACATTTGTGACAAATTTTCTTTCACAAAGAATTAATAAAAAACTACATAGGAGAAATGTTTGAACATATAGAGACAGCAATATTTATAGAACTTAAATTAGCAGAAGAAAAATTAAGAATTTTAGAAGAAAAAATGCAAGATAATTTAGAGAATATCCACATCAAATTTTCTGCTATGTTAAATGAAAAATTTTCAAAAATGAATGATTTTATTGAATTTCAAGTTAAAAAACCAATTGGATTTATTAATGCACGACTACAAAACGCTGAAGCTAAAGCGCAATCAGCATTAGATTTAATTAATAATTCAAAGAATTAATTGCGGTTAGTTTTCATTTAACTTCCAAAATGGATATACATTAAATCGGATATTCTTTAAACAAATTTTTAAACAAGTATGAGGATATTTTACTAGAAGAGCATTATGAAGAGTTAAAAAGACATTTCAAATTTTTGAAATTATTTCAAAATTCTATTCAAATTGAAACAAAAGAATATGGATATCATTGGTATATATGTCCATATTCACTAGAGGACACCACAAGTCTACCTGATACTTGTCCTTGCTTTTCTGCAGAAACTTATATGTTAAAATGTTAAAAATTGATGGAATTATATAGAAGAATAGAAAAAAAATAAAAAAAATTGTAATATTGTTATATTATATATATGTAAATAAATAAAGAATATATTTTGTTGTATTGAAAATTTATTTTTGTTTTATTTAAAATGAGTAAAAGAAGGGTTGAGTAAAAGAGGTTGTCGATGATTTGCATAAGCCAGCTCGGAGGAATTTTAAACGACGTAGAGTTATAATTAAGGGATTTGATGATCTGTGGCAAGCTGATTTAGTAGAATGGGGTCATATTCTAAAGAGAATAAAGGTTTTAAATTTTTATTAACTGTGATTGATACTTTCTCCTAATATGCATGGGCGATCCCTATAAAAAGAAAAACTTCAGAGAATGTTTCACAAGCAATGCAAAATATTTTTGAAACTTCTAAAAGACAACCACAAAATTTACAAACCGATGACGGGTAAGAATTTTTTAATAAAATATTCAAAAAATTTATGGATAAATATCAAATAAATCATTATTCCACATTTAGCACATTAAAAGCATCTATTGTAGAACGTTTTAATCGAACTTTGAAAGAAAAGATGTGGAAAGAGTTCAGTTTTAATGGTAATTACAAATGGATTAAGTTAATTAGAAAACTTGTTGAGCTATATAGCAACACTAAACATCGAACAATTAAAAAATGTCCATCAGATGTTAATAAACATAATGCCAATAATTTACTTAAAACTGTATACAATCATATAAAAATATCTCCGTCGAGCAAATTTAAAATTGCTGATTCAGTTCGAATAAGCAAATATAAACATGTTTTTGAGAAAGGTTATACTCCAAATTGGACAACGGAAGTATTTAATAAGAAAAGTTCAAATCACTAACCCTGTCACATATTTACTGGAAGATTATCAAGGTCAACCCATACAAGGGGGGTTCTATGAATATGAATTGTTAAAAACTGAAAAAAAACATGTGTTTTTGATTGAAAAAATTCTTAAAACTAGAGATAATAAAATTTTTGTTAAGTGGTTAGGATTTTCTTCTAATCATAATTCATGGATAAATAAAAAAGATTTATTATAAGAATATTATATTTTATTTAATTTTTTTTACAATTATTTTAATATATTGTTTTATTTTGATAAATTAAGAAATTTCCATTTGATATGATATTTTTTGTTTTATGGATCGCAAATCAAGTATAGTGTAGTTTGATTTATAATCTGCATCTATAATAGGAACTGTTTCCACCTCTCCATTACTTAAAATTCTATCTGCTAATATTACGCGATATTCTAAACATTTAATTGCGAGAGCCTTTTGCTTAAAATTGCTATCATATTCACATCTTATATGGATATCTCTATTATTATCATATTCCAATTGAAAATGTCTGTAAAATATATGTTCGCTATTTATAATTCCACCAATATTACGTTCTTTTAAAATTAATTCCTGCCTAGAAGCCTCAATAGCTTCATCTATAGAAACATATTGAGGTACTGAATCAGCTTTATCTCTAAGTAATTGATCATCTACTCCCAAAGTAGTTATTGATGCTACTGTTGTTGTTGTTGTTGCTTTGTTTAATTCTGGTGAAATTACATGTTTTAATAGCTGGACTGATAAATTTACGTTCACGGTCTCATTATTTGGAAGTAGTATATTAAAATAAGTGCTCCCAAACGCTGATTCATCTAATCTAATATTAGAAATTGGAGCGGATTTTGCTTGAATAGTTAACAAACAGAATATGAACAATATAGATGTTTTCATAGTTAATCAAAAGGAAGTATGATGTATCTTCTTTAAAGGTTAACGCAGTAATGTTTTGTTAGAAATTAAAAATATATAATTTATACTTTTTATTTTTCAGAAATTTCTTTATTATGTACAAACTTTATTTGACTTATAATAGAGCAAACGTACATAAAGAGCGGCAAAAATCTATCTCTTCCATCTGAATAAGCTTCCATATAATCTAAATATTCCTCTTTTAAAGTTTCAAGTAATCTTCTAAAATTAGTTAGCACGTCACCAATTTTTGACTTATTATTTTTTTCATTATACATATTCTCTATTGATGCTATAAATATAATTCCATCGTCAATTCGTTTCCTTATCATTGTCTTTTTCAGTTCATTTTGATTTTCTTCATATTCATTTACTTTAATTGACAATGATTCAATAGTTTGCATAATTCCTTTTTTCTTATCTTTTGATAGTACATTTGAAATATTCTTCTCAATCATTTCCCAATCATCTTCTTCAGCAAATGGGCAATCACTATGAAAATGATTAGGTATTTGCTTTTTTTTATTTCTTGAATCTCTTATTTTACCAATAATGGTAATATCACCACCATATACTTCGATTTTTAAATGTTGCCAATCCAAAGAAGATAAATCAAATTTGTTAGTTAATGGCTCACCATTTCTAATTTTAAATAAACAAATTTTTTCCCCACCCTCTGGAGTTATATAAACCTCCAAAAAATCATGAAATATTTTCCAATGAATTATTTTGATTGAAGCCCACTTCCAACTACAAATACAATATTTATAACCATGTAGAATGTTCTCAGCCCAAAACATTATGATGCTTCTACTTAATAATCTAATCGGGTTATGACATTTTTCATATTAAGATTAACCCTTTATACAATTTTGAGTATAAAATTAAAAAAACACTGCAATTTTGGGTGTAGATAAGTGTTAAAAATAAAAAAAATCTTCACTGAGTAAGAGCATAGAACTAGGATCGAACCTAAACACAATATCATAGTTATAAACTTACCTAATAGACTTTATTTACGCCCTAGCACTCTTACCCACTGAAGATTTAATTAATTCTTGTTATTTTTATATTTTATTTCTTTTGTTTAATAAATTTTCTTTAGTTTTAATTATAAAATGGAGTTCGCAAGAGCAATTCTTACGTTTAATAAATTTTTTCTTAAAAATAAAATAGATTTTAAAAAGAAATATAGAAGTGAAATTTAATATCATATAAAATTTCTGAGGAATTATGCTGACTCAACATTAATTCAGTTCAATTCATTCAAAGAGTTCAAGACGATAAATGGACAGATTTATTTACTCTAAATGCAATTGAACTTCCTAAGAGATGTCTATTGCGATTAGCGAAAATTTTAAGGAAATTTAAAGAAAAAAATTATAAATATCGAAAATATTAAAAGAATAAAAAGCTTTGTAGTATATTTTTGTTTTTCTTTTTATATATTTTAATAAAAGGAATCCTCTGTTACATCATTTTAGTTATAAACATTTTTTTCATTTTAAAGAGGCAAATTTTTTTTTTTGATTCTTTTTCTATTTATTTCTAATTTATAATTATAATTAATTAGAAAATCTTTCATTAAAAATTTGTTTCCGATGATTACTATCTAGAATCTTACATATAATATCATTGGTATTTTGAATTCTTTGTTTGAATCTATAGCGATCCAGTGCTATGAATTCCCAATATTTTTGTCGAGCTAATTTATACGCGGTATTCCATTTGTATAATATATGTATCTGCGGTTTTAAATTGAACTTAACTCTCTTTTTAATCTTCTCTTCATCACTCTCCTCCTCTTCAGAAGTATCTAAAATATTATCTTCCTGCTCCTCGATTTCTTTAGAAGAATCTGAAACATCCAACCACTCGAATAAATCTATAACCTCTTTCTTACTCATCTTAAATATAAATAATCTTTTTAAAAAAAGGAATCTCCTTTGACGTCATTTTAGATTTATATTTTAAAATTTATGTAGGCGTATTACATACAACACACAAATTTTTTAATTTTTTAATTTTCAAGTAAATTTTAAAAATGTTGAAGATCTCATTATTATTTCTTATACAGTATGTATTTCTTATCAATTAGTATGGTGGTTTTTTCATTTTTTTGATTTTTTCAACATACTACATTTCAAGTTCAAGAAACCATAGAAAATTTGTATTATATTGTATGTAGATAAGAAATTCTATTTTTCTACAATTGATTTTCCTTATCACATATTTAATTTCAAATTCAACAAACCACATTTTTTTTAAGCTCTCACAACTATAAGACTATCAGTTAAAAAATAAACTATAAAAAATTTTTTTCAGTTTCCAAAAGCTTTGTACTTGTTTTCAGCAACTTTTTACGGACACCTGCTATAACTTCGTACAATTCACTTATAACTTGTAGAAGTACTCGTGTATGAAAAATTTTTGTTTTGAATAGAAGAAATGTCAATATTTATTCAAAGTTGTAGAGCAATTACATATGTGTCTAGCCCCAGCTTCTGGCCCCAGTTCTGCACCCAACCCAAGTTCTCCGCTGAGACCATCGTTTTCATTCACTTTCAGAAACGAAAATTCAATTCCATTATACCACCCCCAATTTCTATTACATAATACCTTAACTGTCAAATTTGATGTGACGTCATTTGACAGTCCTAGAACGTACATATTATTACTACTTAAAAAGTTTTATCACCGGTCTTTCAGACGAAATGTCTCGGGTTCAAACCCCGATCAGGTCAAAAAAATATTATATAAAATATAATAATATAATGTAAACAAAATATTAAATATAATTATAATTTAATACTTGTACCGAGATGGCCCACATGCTTTAAGGCAAAAAGGCCCTAAAAAATATAAGCAGATACTTATATCTGGACGATATAATATATAAAAAAAAAAAGTTTTACGTTCGCGAAATACTATTATTGGTAGCGTGTAATGTGTTTCTAAAATATTACAGATATATTTATATGTATGTTTTGTTAACTGGTGATTCTGGACTACATAAACTGTATAATAAGCTGTATGGTTCAGTTCGAATTGAAATCGCTTTCTTTTACGTTTTTCTAAGTAATATTTATTTCACAAAAGTCAATTTCTTAATTTTTCTTTGCTTATGGACCACGTTTCTCGACTGGGTGAAAATTCCGGTACATTTGCCGTTTGAAAAAATGTGATTCTTGTTTGATTTACCTCTGTACTATTATTTGTTATTTTTATAAAATTTTTATTCATTTATTTTTAGCTATAATTTTATTTATTTGTTTTGTTTTTAATAAATTAGTTTGTTTTTGTTTTATAAATATTACAAACAAGATACTTATTTTTCACTATGTACCTAATGTTAAATTTCAACTTTATTAAGAATAAACTTCATTCTTTTTATTATATACTACTCAAAAGGCCCATCACAATGGGCGCACGACGATTAAAAAATGTTTTTTAAATAGGGAATGGTATCTATTGTTAATCCGGACCCAATCATTTTTAAATAATCATTTTTAAATTTTGGTTTTTTTTCTTTTTTCGAGTATGAAAAAAATTTTTATGTTAATCCATAATTTTCTAATAGGTTCTTTTTTTGGAAATGAAAACATGAAACGCAATATTTTTTAAGAATATTTAAATTGAATATCCAGGAACTACACATTTTTGAACAATTATGTTTATAAAAATACAATTTATATTATTTCCAAATTTGATAATGCATGTTATAACTTAGAACTAATATTAAATAATTAAAGAGTTTATATAAAGTTTTTTTTTCTTTATTTTTAATGATAAAATTTAATGTTTTGACATTAATTCGGAAGCGCCGCGAAATATGTTTAAATATGTGGAAAATAAATTATATAGTTGGTTACAAAATCAGAGTTTTATGATTTTTTCAGAATATTTACATATTATACGTTTATGAGATATTCTGAAGTTGGAGTAATTTTTAGTTGGTTATGTCATCAAGATTATACGCTTTTTCCAGAATATGTATTTAGAAAAAGAAATATAAAGATGTAGGCATATTCTTTTTTACATTTTTTAGCACATTTCCAAAAAAATTTTGAAAAAATGTCCTTATTAGTTTCATTGTCCGTTCGTCCGTCCGTCTGTTTACAAAACTTCTACACCGTTAAAGATAGAGAAAAACAATTTTAACCATGGGTAGGTCTCATAAAAAAAATAATTTTGTGGAACAACTTTTTCATGTGGCCCCCCAATTACGGAGCTGCAGCCCTTCAAACTTTGAAAAAGCCCTATTTTTAAATGCATATATCTTTTGTTCTGCTTAAGATTTTTTCACTCTGAAAACGTCATTCATCAAAATTATACAATTTTTTTAAATTTAGTATTTCAATTTACCGTTATGTGAAAACCAAATTTTGCATGATTTTTCTACCTTCATAATTCCGGCACGCTTTTAGATAGAGGCTTGAAATTTTGAGGCAAGAAAGAATTTTTGGAATTAGTATAGTTTGCTCAGAAATTTTTTTTGGGCCACTCCTGTTTATGAGCTATTAGGGCTCAAAAATTGAATATTTGCTATTTTTAAACACCTGTAACTTACGAACCTGTACATATTTTACTTCTGCAAGATATAAAAATTAAAGCTACAATAATATATTTTTACGTGTGTTAAAGGTTTATTTTAATTGTAAAGGGTTCCAAAGTTGCAGCTCTTCAAAATTGCGAAAAAGCCCCATTTTCAAATGTATATATCTCGGGCTCTGCGTAATAGTTTCACGATCTAAAACCGGCAGAACACCGGAAATTATATTATCTACATGAAAAAATATTAAAATTATGCAATATTTTGTAATTTATTATTCAAATTAACCGTTATGTGAAAACCACATTTAGCATGAAATTTCTTTTTTCATAACTCCGGCATGCCTTTAGATAGGAACCTGAAATTTTGAGACAAGAAAAAACTTTTAGAATTAGTATAAGTTTCCTTAGAAAATTTTTTGTCACCACCAACTGTGTAAGAGGTATTAGGGCTGAAAAATTGAAAATTTGCTATTTTTAGCCTCTTGTAACTTAAGCACCTATACAAATTTTTCTTCGGCAAGACATAAAAATTAAAGGTTCAATAATATATTTTTACGTGTGTTAACCGTTTTTCTTAATTATATAGGGTTCCGGACTTACAGCCCCTCAAAATTCCAGAAAAATCATATTTGTTATTTTTTCTTATTACAAAAAATTTCTTAAATTTTATTTTTTAAATTTTAAAATTTTTGTGCAAGTCAGAATTCTAAACAGTTTGTATTGTGTTTTGGAAATGTGCGCTTTTAAAAACCGCTTTACATTCTACCTTGTTTTCTAATATTTTTCGAATTCAACAGACGTTTTTGTTTATACTTTTTTTCCGGCAATGTTCGCATTCTATATTTTTGTTTTCAATAAATCGACCCACATCCGAAATAAAAAAATTAAAGGGAATTATGATAAGAAAATTGCTTTGGGATTTTGAGATTTTGAATTTTAGGATTTCGTATTCGGGATTTAGACGCCAACCGCAAAATTTATTTAAGTTTTAAAATATTAAAAAAAAAATGTTCTACTTCTTTTTTCTTTTTCTTCAAAATATTGCTGAAAAATATGATTTGAAAGTTAATTCTTTTATTGACATAAAGAAAAAACTGCAAACTTCATTTTTATATTACCTAATTTTATAATTTTTTATTATAATTAAAAATCACAGCTAACAATATTTTCAGGCCATGATATGGAAAAATTTTAATGTATTAGTGCATATATTGAAACAAATGAGAGCAAAATTTAATTTAAAAAAATTTTTTTTGTTCTTATTATTATTTTTCTTATTTTTTTTTCGAAAAAATACCCTTTTTTAACAATTTTCATTATAAGTTTTCTTTATGAAATATTTCCCAAAATATGTCGAATTTTATATTAAAATTTCATATGAAAAATTTAGCTTTCAACTCGTAATTATACCCGTATGAACTATGTTCAAGGGTATAATAAATTTGCCATTACGTTTGTGACACCTTAAAAGAGTCGAGCTAGATATAGTGTCAAAGGTATGGATCGGCTCAGAATGGAATTCTGAGTCGATTAAGCCATGTACGTCCGTCCGTCCGTCCGTCCGTCCGTCCGTCCGTCCGTCCGTCCGCACGATAACTCAAAAAATAAAGGAGCTAGGAGGCTGAAATTTTCTTTACGGCACTTTTGCAAAATTGTTAGTTTTGCTTTTTAAATCCAACATTTTCGGTCGGCGGGTTCGAGTAGCTGCCATACAACTTCTATCTTTATATAGAAATAACTCAGTATATATTCAAGCTAGGTTTCTGAAATTTTGCAAATGATGATCAAGTTTTATGGCAACAACTTCTGTAAAATTTGGTTGTAGTGATGCGGCGGGTTCGGGTAGCTGCCATACAACTTCTCCGTTTAAATGAGAATAACTCAGTGTCTATTGAAGCTAGCAACCTGAAATTCAGTAACGAGGTGTCGAGTTACAGGCCAACAACTTTTGTAAAATTTGGTTGGTCTAGAGCAGCCGGTTGAGGCTTCTTGAACCTCTTCGAACTTAATAAAGCTAGGCGCAATAGATTCAGGTAGCTGTCCAACTCCACAAATACAACTCCACAATTTACATAAATATATTTCTGTAGTTCGGTACTAAAACATCTGAATGTTTTTAAAAGATGATCAAGTTTTATAGAAACAGGATATATTACGTTCATACGGGTATCCCAGAGTTGACACAGTCTACTCTACTGCACTCTTCCTCGTTTTAACTTAATATTTAATAAAATTACTTTTAAGCCTTTTTAGTTATTTTTTCCGCTTGCTTTTTGACATTTGTAAAAGTAGAATAAGAGATTTTTTTTTCAAAAAATAAGATTGGGATTGAAAGTTTTGTTTGCAAGCTTTTTAATGTAGCATAAAATTTATTAAAACTTATCGTGTGAAGGAGGAAAGAAATTTTAAAATAATATCGAGTTTTCATATTTATAGCTTCATTAAAAGTATATAAATTATATATCAAACTAAAAATCAACTTAAAAATCACTCCAAGTTCAGAATATCTCAAAAACTCAAATAAATATCTCAGAATATTTCATATACATAGGTACTTGAAATTCATACTTAATGTGGTGTGAAAAGAGAATTATTATAAATTAATTTATATTATGGTTTTATTGATATAAGAAAATTATTTACATCTTATTATTTATATTATTGATTTATATCAAATTATTTATTTCATAATAATTATTCATCACTTAATAAAAAATATCTTCTGTTTTTAATTTTTATTTGCTAATTTATTTTCAAAAATTAAAATTGTTATTAAAATTTGTTTTGTCGACTTTTTTGTTGGCTCAACTGTACCATTTTAATTATCTCTTTAAAAGTTCTTTCAAGAAGCTTTTATAGTGGTAAAGAAAATGGAGGATTTTTTTTAAAAAGGTATTTTTATATTAATATATCAAAAGATCCGCGATCGATTTAATTTTATGTCCACCTTTGAACAAAATTCAAAAAAAAATTTATAGTTTTTGAGTTATTAGCATTTTACAAAGCCTCCATGCAAAGCTCCATAAGAATACGTCTAAATTTTTCAAATTTTTTTCAAAAATTAGCCTCCTAAAACGATCTCAATCAATTATTAGGTGATGTTCACTAATATTATTATAATTGGGTAATATCATTATTTTTTGAGAGTATTAAATGACGGCGATATGAATTGCTAGAAACTGAAAATCTGTTGAAAATTTTGTTTTGAAAGCTGAAATGTTGGTATGTTAAAGAAAAGATTCTAAATTTTGTTTTAATATATTAATATAATCTGGTATGTTTGGGTAAATATTTCATATCGAAAACTCGAAAAGAAAATTGTTAATAATGGGCATCTTACTTAAACAAAAACAAAAACAGAAAATAACAAAAAAATCTTTATGAAATGTCATTTATCTAAGCTTTTTCTCATTTTTCTCATACATTTACAATTTGCACAAACACAAGTATTTCGATGTCCAGTCCAGACCTTTTAAAAATTAATGTAAGTTATGATTGCACTCTTATTTTAAAAAAAAAAAATTCTCTCATTCTACTTTTACAAATGTCATTCTACTTTTACAAAAGCAAGCGGAAAAAAATAACGAAAAAGGCTTAAAAGTAATTTTATTAAATATTAAGTTAAAATTAAGAGTTAAAAGCTAAATTTTTAACACGTTGTAGGAAAAATTCCTAATTTTACTTTAATATAAAATTCGGCATATTTGATTTGATTAATATTCCGCAATGAAAATTCTTAAAAATAGGCATTTTTCGAAAAAAATAAACAAAATAATAAGAACAAAAAAAAAATTTTACTTTTATTTGTTTGAATGTATGCACTAATAAGGTTTCGATGTCATGGCCTTCCATTATTGTTGGCTCTTGTGCAGCTAATAATAAATAATATCGTATGTAAATGTATATTACTACATTGTACATATAAATTATAATTGTATGTAGTTGGCATTTGTTGGTACATATGTAGTAGAATTAAAGAGTAAACAGTATAGTGATTCGTGAATCAAACCATTTATTTTTATATTTTTTTGTATTTTTCTTCTTAGTATTAGTAGTATTAACCCAACGGGAAAAAAGAGAAGCGCAAAAAAATCGTGTGATGAATGAGAAGCAATAAATCATGCATTCTAGAACGCTTCTAAAGAAGCGCTTCCGAAGAAAATGAAATCATTTTTTTTTTATACCCGTACGATAGGATCGGGTATAATAAAATTACTCTTCCGTTTGTAACACCTCGAAATAAGCGAGCTAGATATACCTTCAAAGGTATGGATCGGATCAGAAAAAAATTCTAAGTCGATTGAGCCATGTCCGTCCGTCCGTCAGCACGCTAACCCAAAAACTAAGAAAGCTAGAATCTTGAAATTTACACAAAATATTCTAGGAGCAATTTGTAAGTTCCCTATTTTTTTGGTTGAGTTCCGACCAAGAGCTACTTCGGATAGCTCTCGAACACCTAACTTTTAGATCCCCACATTTTTTTTGAAATAGAGCTATGAAATTTTAAATACTAATAGATGTCACAAAAATATTAATTTTATTTTTAATAACTTTTTTTTGTAGCCCCACCCGTTACGGAGCAACAGCTCCCCAAAGGTTTAAAAAAGCTCTCTATTTAAATTGTTATAGCACAAGTTGTATAAGGTATATCTTCATTTTGAAAACGGCAAACGATTACTGTTTTTATTAGCTTTAAAAGTATATATACAATAAATATATAGTTGTGGTATACGGTGTCTTAATTTACCGTTATGCGAAACTAAAATTTTACAAAATCCTTTAACCCTTTTATCTTTTAAACGGTTTAAATTGGAAGCTTGAAATTTTGAAAGAAGTTAGATCTTTGAAAATAAGTATGAGGCATTTCAGAAATTTTTTTTGTAACAGCCCCGTTTAGGAGCTGTAAGAGGTCAAAAACTGAAAATTTACTATTTTTAAACACCTGTAACTTGAACACCTGTTAAAATTTTTGTTGAAGTAATACACAAAAATTAAAGCTTCAACATTATACCCTTATTTCTGTTAACAACTTTTTTTAATAATATAGGGTTACTTTATAATTGACGAAAGTGTTACTTGAAATTGTTGAGGATATAATGCGTAGTACAAAAAAAAGTAAATAAATAAACAACATAACGGTTGCTTGAAGAATTTTTATTTATATGATATTGATATACATACATACTTATATAATATCATGTTTATTTACATATCGTATATTATATAGTATTTAATACTAATTGTATATTAATATAATATTCGTATATTAATATAGTATTTAATATCTATTTAAATATAGTATTTAATACTATATAATATCTAATCGTATATTATATAGTATTTAATACGCCATACGCCATAATATTTACATACATACATATATGTATTTTATTGTACTTATAAGAAATTATTCTATGAATGGAAATATTTTTAAAGAAATATTGCAATGTATGGCGATATACTTATAACAATATAAATATACTATGTGCGCATTAATATAATATAATATTTAAAATTATATTTAGGTACTATTTTGTAATTTAATATATATTTACCGCTTAGTATTAAAAGGTACTATAGAATATTTGAAAAAGTTTTGGATTGATAATCGTTATATGGAAGGTTAGAATCTGCTTTTGAAGAATGTATAAACATATTTTAGTTTGAATATATGTACAACCCATAGTTCTAGAAATTATAAAATTTACTCAAATTATTTTAAAATACTAAAATATTAAAAAAATAATATTGTAAGCAGAGTGACAGGCTGTGAACATACTAACGGTTCGTACGGGTATCTAAGAGTTGACCAAGGCAACGGTATTCTTCCTCGTTTTAAACCGAAGCGAATGAAATATCTTTTTTTATACTTCTGAAATGTATATACATACATATCATGGTTATGAATTTTTTTGTTTTCGATGATATGATAACATACGAATATGTTCCTGCTTGTTTTATGTTTAAATAATAATTGTTAGAAAAAAATTATTAGATGATTCATTGTACTGTGATTTAAGCTAGTGCAAGGTTGATCTTTTTGATAAATTTTTTCATATTGCCATTTACCAGTAACATCTATTATATAATATGTAATACAGTATATGTAATATATAATTTTGTATTTCAGAAGCTGGAAAAAAATGAAAATTTTGGATTAGTCCAATTTGGAGAGAACGTGCAGAAAAAATAAATTTAAAAACATTTAATTGATGTAAAAATGTTTATTTTTTTTTTAATTTTTAATATAAATAATTTTTTTATTTGGAATACTACTACATTTGCTTAAATTGAAAATTTTTATATTTTATAATCCTTATCGATCGATAAACGATCAAATTGATTTAAAAATGTTTAAACTTTTTAAATTAACAATATTGATATATAACTATTTTTTTTTATTAATTTTTTTTGTATATAATATGTACATATGTCGATAAAATTATTTATTGTTGTACAATTTTAATCAAATTAAATTAGTTTTATTCTTCAATTAGTCTTATTCTTTAAGCTTCATAAAAAAGTATAAAATAAAGGAACTCTTATATATTAAAAGGAAAACTTGTTTTTGTTATTTAATTTGTACACTTATAAGATTGAAATATATTCTTCTAAAGTTTATTAATGCATAGCATTCTACATGTCATCAAAGTCATGCATTCTACATGCCTTCTCAGTCATGCCTTCTAGATGCCTTCCCAGTTATACCTTCTAAATGCCTTGATATTACATTTCAAGGCCAACAATATTCAACATTTATTAAGAACAAAAAAATATTATGTTATAATATGCAATTTTATGATTAATTATAATAATACGAATGCTTAATTAATTAATGAAATCTACTTATTTTTAAAATGTATAATCTGAAAATTTATAATTACAAAATTATTTTAACTAGTTTATTATTTATTTTGTAATAGTACGAAATTCATTTAAATTCCTCATAAAAATAAAATATATATAATATTTCATGTTTCAGACAGACTAACTGTGCGTGAAGGTATGTTTTAAAATGACAATAAACTCTATGATATATAACAATTTATGATTTTTAGCAAAAATTAACCTAAGTTCGTTGATTTAATTGACTACAATATTAACATTAATAAGTTAATAATATGAAATAATCTGATTATTTCGAATTTTAGCATTGTAACAAAACAGATAACTCAATATACAAATTTAAATTTATTAAACATCATGGATTTAAATAATAAAAAACTTTATCAGTTTCTAAATTTTAATAATACCTATTAACATATTATGAACTTAACAAAACATAGTAACTCTTCAACATAAAAATTTCTTTTCATTAAACATCATGGAGTTATTGTTTTATATTATGTATACTGCTTATACTATAAATTTGATAATTGTTAGATAACAGAACAGGAAGCGCACATAATACTTTAGTTAATTTAAAAATATATTCATAAAATTCAAATGTTCTGTAAGAGCAGGTATTTTAGAAAATATATAAATAAAATATGTTTATATAATTCCCTGCACAATATTTTTTAATATTCATATCTCTTATGATGATTATCTTTTACTAAGTATCAAAGACAATGTTAATTGAAAATATAAATATTCATATTATACATTAAAATATAAGAACCCTTGTCGAAATCGCTTTCGAAGGCTTATCATGTCAAATCGCTTTCTCAATGTCATAACATTTTTTATAGTATTATACCTATAATTTTTTAGAAATAAACTACGTTTATGTTCCAAAAATAAAATTATTATAAAACATCAGAAGGATTATGATACTCGTCATAATATATTAATAATCAAACTTTATGGAAATATTCGATATTTTATACATATATGATATCACAATAAGAAAATATAATATTATCGTCTTAGATATAGTTAATAATAAGACTTTGATAAATTTTTAATGATAAATGTTAAAATTAATGGTACCTAATTATTTTTCATAATTATTTACCTTTTTTATCTTATTTAGCTCTTTTAGTTATGAAAATTTCAACAAAATACAATAAGATTACACAAAATATGTCAATAGTAAAAACATTTAAATTTAAGTTATTATGTTCTTATTGATTTTGAATATTTCTTTGGTAATATTATTGAATTTAAATAGAACATTTATAATTGCAATCAATAAAATACGAATGAAACAAAACTGTAATATAATATGAACTATATAATAATATATAAAATAAATAAAAAAAATTCAAACTTTATGATAACAATAAATTTTAATTTGAAGATTACAAAAAGATAATTACAATTTAAATTTAAAATATTTAAGCTTATCAGTTGCAATAATCAAATATTTATATAAAATATTAAAGGTGTTACAAACAAATGCTTCATTTTTACATCTATGTATTAAATTAATTTTGATAGAATAAGCAAGGATAATTTCGCCGTCGGCAAATAAAAAATGAATAACCAATTGTTCAAACATCTTTAGCAATAACTACGATAAAGCAACGACAAAAAGTAATTTATTTTTTAAATGGGGAATTGAATGTAGTTTTCGCTGAATTTTGTTCTACAACTTAATTAATCGTAAAATAAATTTGTAAAAAAATCGGAAAAATCGAAAAAATCTGAAAATATTATAAATATTTTTTACATATTGTCAAATACACTGCGAATGTTGGGATTATGCGCCATGTGTGCGCTCTTTATTTTCTTTTATTATTTGGATATCTTTTGATGATCTAGAAACAATGCAATTCCAAAATCGTGATTCATTTAAATGAATGAGCAAATGCCTGCTTTAATAAAAATTTTCAAAGATTCTAAGGTTAGCACGGTTTTTAAATTTTTTAATTTAAATGAAGGTATCCACATGTTTTATATGTAAACTATACGTTTTCTTTTATATAGTATGTATTATTCAATTTTTTTTTGTTGATCCTATTTACCCTTATTTACACAAGAGATGAATGTATTTATTTCTATATTAATTCATGTTTTTTTAATTTTTATAAACAAAAATTATTGTGATATACGAGTACGTATACTTAAGTTTTATTATCTTAGAATTTGAAAAAAAAGTACATGCACATGGAAGAAAATATTTCACAAAAACAAAATAATATTTTTAAATTTTACGGAGGTTTTAAAATATAAAATAAAATATTATATCCGCAAAATAAAAATAAAACAGAAATTTTGTGCGAAGTTTTTAATTTTTGCTTTGCTATTTTTTTTTTTTCTTTATTTCAAATTTAGATTATAAGTTAATAAAAAAAAATAATACATACATTAAGAATAATTCAATTATTTAAAACTAAATTTCCTTTCGCATTTTTAGAATGTTATTAATTATATTCTGTCATGCTAAAACTTTGTTTATATGGCATTTGCGCATCTCCTCACATATTGCATAATCATTTTTGACTTCATAAATTTAAACAAGTTTTAGGAAAAACAAATTTTTTTAACAAACATCAACAAACCAAAAGATTAAGTTATCAATCAACTGAAATTTATCGCTAAAATAGTGTTTTACAATTTATTTTTATTATGTCTCAATTGCCAATGTGTACATCAGAGGAATTAGCAGATATCTATTTTAATATGGTTTTGTAATTGTATTGCACGCATGACAACAAGAGACTCTGAAAACCGCTAGCCACTTAGACGAGCGGAAGGACTATTGTAATTATTGAAGAAAGCTTTTTGAACTAGACAGCACAAAGAATACTGGAAAAATACTGGGTACAAAGGAAAAATGTCATATACCACCAAGATAAATATTAAAGTCAACATGATATACATACATATAATGACCAATTAAAAATAAATGTTGACAACGAAAATGTATATAGAGTTTTGATAAAATCTATAAATAAAGGCAACGTAGAATGGCATATATATCACAATAAACTGAGTTGACCAATTAAAGTTATGGCAAGAAATTTTCATCCATCATGCAGATAGAGCCAGAAGATATTAAAAAATAACTTCTTAATAGAGGTTTTAAATGTCTAGATGTGGCAAATAAAATTATAAAAACTAAAGATAAAAACGTACCTATCTTAACAAAGCTTCCACTTTTTATGCTATCTTTTGATCATTCGGAAGAAATAAATACAATATACAAAATAAATTACTTACAGCACATGAGAGTAAAAATTCAGGCTCTCAGAAGTAGTAAGTCCATTTCACAGTGTAAAAGATGTCAGAGATTTGGACATAAAAAAAATTCTGCCAAAGACAGGCTAAATATGTAAAATGTGGTGGAAACCATATGACAGTAGAGTGTAGTAAAAAAGAAAATTTCCAAGCCAAATAGTGCAATGAGGCACACCCTGCTAGTTATCGTGATTGTTTGGTGGTAAAAGAATTGCAAAAAAGAAAATTAAATATGTACAAACCTAAACAACAAAATGTACAAAAAAAAAAAAACACCAAAAAGCGACACTTTTCATATCTACTAAAGTTGTGAATGGAGTTTTATACTCCCAAGTGCTACAATCAAAAATAAAAGAAAATAATTATACAGAAAAAACTAAAGATATGAAACCCAAACAGAATGACAAGGAAGTGATACATATGATGCAAAACTGACAATAAATACAAAGTTTAAGATATTAGGTTACGAAGTAGTAATCAGCCGAGAGGAGGTAGTGCAATACAAATTAAGAGCACTGTAAAACATAATGAAGAAATCAAAGTTCAGTCTGAAGAAGTTCAACTTACTATGATAAAAATTTCATCTTTTCATCTACTAAACAAGATTTTAATGTTGGTGCTATTATCCACCAAATTGCAATATAAAAAAAAATATCTTTAAAAAACTCCTAAATGTTCACGAACATAAATTTCTGCTAGGAGGGGATTACAATGCCAAACATATAAATTGGGGTTCTAGAACCACCTCAACTAGAGGTAGAGAGCTAAGAAAAGATATTCAAGAGTTAGTTTGTTCCTATCATTCGACTGGCAAATCAACTTACTGGCCCACAGACACCAACATGGTTCCAGATCTAATTGACTTTTTTATAACTAAAATAATTTCAGGCAACTTTATTAATTTAGAAGATAATCATGATTCAGATTCTGATCACTCTGTTGTCATACTAAATCTGAGTGAAAAATAAATAGAAAACTAAATAAGCCCAAACTGACAAATAATTCCACAGATTGGGTAAGTTTTAAATATGAAATCACAAATAATATTAACCTAAATATGCATTTACAATCAAAAGAACAATTAGATCTGGAGTTAGTAGGCTTTATTATTATAATTCAAAAAGCTGCATAGAATAATACAAGAATGATTGAGTATAAATCAGCAGCAAATAATTATCCTATAGAGGTAATTTGATAAAACATAAAAGAAGGACTAGTCGTAGATGGGAACAATCTCGTCACCCTGATGATAAAAACATTTTGAACAGATGCTTGCAATCGCTTAAAAAGAAAATTTGGATTTTAAAATCTGTATCATATGGAAATTATATAAAAAACTTATCGACAACAAGTAGAACTAATTATTCGTAATGAAAAGCAACGAAGAGTGTAAAAAAACTAATAAAGTACAATCGCCGTCATGAAGTCAGAAGGCAGTTGGGCAATTTCAAGCTAAGTTAATTGCCAAAGCTAAGTTAATTGCTAAGCTAAGTTAATTGCCAAAGTAGCCGCTGGATGAATGTTTTTACGATTCATTTACCTATTCCGGCACGTTTATGTGCCCAAAAAGGAATCTAACTTTCTCAGGGTGTTTTAACGACTTTAAATAACAACCGTTACAATTTTGTGTAGTTCTGTTAAACTTCTCCGGCACTACGAAAATTTAAATAAACTATAATATTTTTATTCTACTGTGCAACCCATCGAGTTCAAACTTTGTAAAAACGAAGTACCCTAATAAAGCTGTTGGATTGATTGCTTTGGTTATAATTCATTAACACGTTCTTCAGCGTCGATTTTTTTAAAAACAAAGTTCTTCCCAATCAATTCCCAATTATTCCGTCTGCTTTAATGCCCTCAAAATTAACCAGTAGCATACAATGGTAAATATCCACAACTAAAGGTGTTAATGCAGTTTAGTCAATTCAGAGTAAAAAATAATGCTTAATTTCTCTACTATCTTTATTTAAAAACTCTTGGTATTTAAGCTAAAAATTAACATTAATTTTTTTTAACAATAAATTATTATTGATCCCAATTTTACAGAAATAATAATTCTTATAACATCTTTTAATCAAAAATACGCAATCAGCATTTTTGTTTGAGCAATAAAAAATATTAAGAGTGAAACTCTTTTTATGACATATATATGATCATTTATTCTTTACAAATTTTGCAATCGGTTTTATGAGACATGTTTAGTTCATAATGTTTTTTATTGTTGTACATTTTTAGCACGTTTTCAAAAAAATATAAAATTTGTCCGACCGTTCACATTTCTGTTCATCTGGGTGTTTACAAACCTGCTACTTCATTTGAAATAGAGCAATGAAATTTTATCTACGAATAAAACCTTGTATTTAAATTGTTTTAACGCAAATTCTTTATGGTATATCTTCAAACTCCAAACGATAGCTACTATTATTAGCTTTATAAATATATACTTTTATAATTCGGTATTTTAATTTACCGTTATGTGAAACTGAATTTTTGACAAAATTATTGGAATTTGGACAGCTGTTCAAATTTTTTTGACGTAATATACAAAAATTAAAGTTCGAACATTATATTTTTTTGTGCTAACACTTTTATTAATAATATAAGGAATAATATTGACGAAAGTATGACTTAATTTTTTCCAATTTTTCTAACCAAAAAAATATGACAAATTTTAATAAGAGAACACATATTTCTACCTAATATGTGTTAGAAAATAATACATATTTCTACCTGAGTTGTGTTGTTCCTTTCTAAACAATAAATATCTCATTTCTTAGTTGGAATGCTAGTTTTTTCATGCAGTAAATTAAAGTTAAACTATATTTTACTTGTACTTTCTTTATACTTTGATAAATCGATAGCATGAAAAACTGTAATTTCTATATGATTTTAATAGGATTGGACATGGAAACAGCAAGAGAAGTAAAAGAATAATAGCTGAAAAAAGAAAGGAAACAAATTTTATTAATTTTGGAATCCATACTTCCTTTTAAATTGATTATTATAGCGAAGAAGGATTTTTTTTGTTGATTTTATGACAGTCTTCACCTGTTTCTATTATTTCAACCTTCTTATGTTGCATATTAGTCACCATTTAGTTTCAAAAATTTAGATGACCTGTCGATTTTTCTTTTTCAGTTAAAAGAATTGACGATTTTTCTTTGGTTTCTTTGAGAAGATTTTGAATATTTGGGTATTCTTCAGAGGAAATTTTTTCTTTAAAGAATTGGACTAGTCTTTTTCAGTTGAAGAATGAATTGTATCTGTAATTATAAATTCTCACACTTTTTATCAAGGGGTCTTCAACTGAAGGCAATTCCTCCTCTTTTTCGACAACACCTAAGATTCTCAAAAAAATTCCATCCAGTTTCTAAATTTTACAATAATTATATATGTTAAGAATTTATCAATAAAAGATAAATTAGGTTTTCCTTTACGGGTTTTACAGTAATGTCCATGTGAACTCTTTCTAGTACTCTGCTTGGTGTTTCTATTTTTAAGGTTTTCGCTCATACTTAGCTTTATTCTATAATATATGACTACGCTTAATTATTTGATGAATTTCTAGTTTGGGCTTTGTAACATAATATTTCCGTTTCTAATTAAAACAAGTAAATGTAACATAAAGTCGATGCCACCGACTTATTAATACCCTACACCTGAATAATTCGAATTAAATAAAACATCCATAAGTTTTTTTGGCAGCTGCTTGAACTTCTTCCCTTTTCTGTCTTATACAACTCGAATTTCTGGAGCGTAAAAGAAGCATCCTCTTGGGATATGCTTGACACCTTTGTGAAAAATTTTAAGTTTCTATCTTTATTAATTTCGAAGATTGTTAGTCCTTGGGAGGTGTGTGTCAGGTACCCGGTAATTGCCACTCCAATTCATCGAATCCATCTCAGGGACATAAAGAAAACATGCCAGAACAGCATTGTACTAAATTTAAAATTTCTACTTTTGTTGGTTTTGGAGATATGCTCGCTGCTCTTCTGCTCGTCCAGAAGTTTCCAAAATACGAACCCATGGTTCAAATTCTTTCAAATGTCAGTTTCCAATTTTACAGAAAAGGCAACATAACAGAACATCTTTGTACTAAAAATAAAAGTTCTATCTTTGTTGGTTGTGGAGATATACTCGTTTGCTCTGGGACTCGTTCGGAAGCTTCCAAAATCCGAACCCATTGACCAAATTCTCTCAAATTTTAGAGACTTAAATAAAACATGAAAGAACACCACTCTGTCAAATTTGAAGGTAATATCTTTATTAGTTTTGGGGATAATCTCATTTGCTCTGGTGCTCGTTCCGAAGCTTTCAAAATCCAAACCCATGGACCAAATCTTCTTAAATTTCAGAGACATAAATCGAACGGGAACAAACATCATTGTACAAAATTTAAAGGTTCTATCTTTGTTGGTTTTGGATATAATCTCGTTTCCTCCGGAATCATTCGGAAGCATCCAGAATCCGAACCCATAGACCGATTTTGTCCAGATTCGAACTTAGGCTTCCTTTCATAATTAGTAACCTACTGTATGAATTTCATCAAGATAGCTTTATTAGTTTTCGAGTTATCGTGCGAACGGACGGACGGACATCGTTAAATCGACTCAGGAGGTGATTCTGATTCAGAATATATATACATGTCCATATCTAACTCGCTTCCTTTTGGTGGTTACAAACACCATACCAAAGTTAATATACCTTATACTTAGGTGTAGGGTATAATAAACATCATTAATGCCTGTATGGTTAGTTTTATGATGTCCAAGTAATTTTAGTTCTTCAAGTTCTTTTCGCTTTCCGATATCTTCTAGTAATATAGAACATTTATTTAGCTTTATAAGTTTGTTTCTAGAGAAGTGTTTAAGAAAAGTGTTTTGATTTTGCAATTATTTTATAGCGAATATGATTTTTGGAAATACTAACCAAATAATTGGATTTGTGTGAACGAAATTTAGTCCAGTTATCCATGGATTTTATGTAGTTGAATTGAGATAATGCAATTTATAAAAAAATATATGCGTTTTGTAGAAGTTTAAAGGAGATTCAGATATTGGAATGTACTCTCTATTATCTTCATCAACGGCGGTTGATTTTATTCCATCCTTTTCCATGTTGTTGACATGAATTTCTGCACCTGACAATGCATTTGCGCCTATATTTTCTTTCCCGAATACCTTGATATAGAAATTAAATTCTTCTAACTATAACTTCTACCTTTGCAATTTTGAATTGGGTTATTTCTAGTTATGTAGCCATTACAAGGGCTTGTGCTCTGTTTTGATTATGAGCTTACGCCCATAAAGGTATGGTCTAAAATATTCTACTGCCTTTACTATTCCTGGCAATTCCTTTTCCATCGTTCAATATTCGCATTCGTGCTCATTAAGGGTTGCTAACGCGTAATAAATCAAGTGACTGTTTTCAGAGTCGCAACAGCGAAGTTACTCGCATCAGTTATTAAATTGAATTTTTTTCGCGAAATCAGGATAAACAATAGCAGAATCAGTGAAAATTAACAATTTCAATGCATTTTTGTATTCTATGTTAGAATTGTATTCTATTGATATTTGTATTCTATTGATATGTTTATTCATTTTTAAGTAATTAGTTAAAGGTTTTACAATTTTTGCAAAATATTTGATAAATTTACAATAGTAATCTACAAAATTCAAAAATGGTTTCATTTGTGCTTGAGTTGTGGGAATTGGGAAATTACGGCATCTTGACAAATTCAAAGGGACCGTTATTGGTATTAATTTTTAGTAAATTATTAGTAAAATATATAGCTCTGTCCAGCTTGTCTAAAATACCATTCATATATATCAGTCAGGATGGTGTTATATACTACTGCACGTTGTAATCTACTGATGGCCCTTATTCTGTAGTAAAATAATAATAATATTAAATAAGTAATACTAATACCAATAATAATAGCTGCTACAGTGACAAGTGCTGTTACCTTCAATAAATTACATCATACAGTAAGGTGTTATATACTACTATATGTTGTAACTATTGTAACTGGCTATAATCAATAAAAATGTTCACATCCTATTTCTTATACTTTCCTATCTCTACTTCCTAGCTAATATATTGCATTAGCAAGTAAGGATTACATCCCATTATATTGGCTAAAGGGGGAGGTGGGTTTAGTCAGTAAGAACCTAACACTACCAAGCAGAATTCTTGGTGGCTTTGGAAGATTCCCACCTCCCTTAGGAAAAAACAAAATATCAGGGATGGGGAACTTATTGTCTATTCTAACGTTGTTCAATTTTCTGTAATCAACGCCATTTTTGTTTTTCTGACGCATTTTGTTTTTGGGCATAACACATACGGAATACGGTGGTCTGTGCCTAATGATTCCTTGTTTTAGCATTTATTGTATTTGGCTATTAACTTCCTGACAATGTACTTCAGGGTAGCTATTAGTCTTTATATAGATTGCAAGTTCAATCACCGTGTTTATTTGATGTTTAATAGCATAGGCGAATGTCAGGTCATAACCTTATGGATTTTTTTTTATTAAAGTTCAGATTTTGTGTCTAAATGATACATTTGATTTTCTTTGTTTTAACAATTGTTTCATTTTGAAGCAGTTCTAGCTCCTTTAACAGAACTGGAATGGTCTGCTCCTTTTTCTTATTTTCATTAAAGAAAGGTGAGAGTACGTTTTCCGTATTAGGGGGAAACCTTGGAAAGGAAAGGTGAGAATAGGTTTCCCCGGGGGAAAAGATTATTTTAAATGATTCCATTAAATTTATCATCGGATTTAATTTATAAAAGTTTTAATTTCATATCAGAATTGCACTCAACAAAAGACTAAATTGTTAACAATTGGTATTATTAGTAATAGTTTTGATGTTAATGGGTTTTGTTTTTTTTTGCATAAATATGTTTGTATTAATTTTGCTCACGGAAGAACCCGTGTCTATGACAAATCTTAAAGGTCTCCCCCGTGATTGGATTGTTATATAAAGAAGAACTGTTGATCAAGGCTGTTCCGTGATTCCCCGTCTCCCCCGTGATTGGATTGTTGAATAAAGAAGAACTGTTGATCAAGGCTGTTAACTGAAAATTTTCAAGCTGATCTCTACCGTCTGTAAAGAATTTATTCTAGAGTTAGTAAATTGGACCACATCCATTGGTTCTACTTGTAAAATTTTGCTAATTCTTCTATACTAAACAGGTAGTATTGCGACTATTGTCATTACTATAACTGTTATTGTTATAATATTATTGTTATTATAGTTAGGATTTTGACTGTAATTATTATTAAAGCGGTTGATACATTGATTATAATGGTTATTGATACTATTAAAGCTGTTGGAGATTTGATTATGACTGTTATTATTGTTCTTATAATTGCGGTTATAATTATTATAATTTTATTTAGCGTTATTTATTTTATTCTAGGTAGCGTTATTTCTATTTTGATTTGTTTTAATAATATTTTTGTTGTTATCATAATTTATTATATACGGTCTTTCAAATTGAGTTTTCAAAAGTAAATATGTAAAGGACATAGAATTTGAATTGAAACTGGAAAAGTTTTTATTTATTTTTGAAGTACAATGTTTGCCATTTATACTCTGAAAATGATAACTCCCATGTAACCACCTCTTTCATCTCTACAGTATCTGATTCTTTTATCAACATTTTCGGTCACATTCTGGAATAGTTGTGGCTCTATCTCACCAATAACTCGAATAATTTCTGATCTCTATGCTTTAATGTTTCGAGGATTATCCTTGTAGACCTGTCTTTTCACATAGCCCCAGATAAAGAAGTATAACGGTGTCAAATGACAGCACCTTGAAGGCCAATTCACGCGTGACCAAATCTGGAAACTTTGTATGCAGTAATTTCTCTTGCATCTCTCATTGTTTCTCTTGCTATATGACACGTAGCCCCATCTTGTTGAAACCACATGTCCTCAGTATCAATATTTTTAGTTTCAGCTATAAAAATGTTGTGATCATGTTAACGGTTATGGCTCTTCCAGCATCATTTTTGAAAAATTACGGACCAATTACACCACCGGACCACAATACACCCCAAACAGTGACTATTTGTGGATGCGTTGGCTTCTCTTTGATCACGCAAGGGGTTTCCTCTCCCCAAATATGACAGTTTTGTTTATTAACGTAACCACCGATCTCGAAATATGCTTTGTCCGAAAGGATGATTTTTTTTGTTTCAGTATCCAATTGGCAAAGTCCCGACACATGGAATGACCTTGTGGCAGCAATACTTGTGTCAGTTGAACTTTGTAGGTCTTCAACGCTAAATCTTTGTGCATAATACGTCATACAGTTGACTCAGAAAGTCCCAATTGTTGTGAACGTCGGGAAATTTACATGGTGGGGTCAGCTGTAACACTACCACTCACAGCACCAATATTTTCTTGTGAATGACCGGCACGAGCATATTTATGTCTTTCTCTATCTTCTACTACATTACCAATTTGTTGCTCAGTTGGACGATTATGTCGACCATAAACATCGCATAATTTGCGAAATACATGTCCTATATAACGACCATTTTCATAAAATTATTCAATAATTTCAAGAGTTTGTTGTAATGTATACGACTACATTTTTGTAAATGGCAAACCTTTAACTGTCAAAATGATGCCAATGTCCTGATGCCAATACGCTAGTTCCCCGTTTTCTATTGGCCCTCTTAGTTCGTTGTTGACCTCATCTTTAGATCTATTACGTTTCCGGCCAGTTGTTGTACCAGGAATACTTTTATTCCCGTCCTTACCCGCTTGCTTCTTTATTCATCTACGACTAGCTGGTATTTAACTTTATCCGCAGCGTCCTTTTCACGAACAGTACGTGCTTTTTCATTCTCAGCTATCTTGTTAAGAATGAAGAGAGCGCTGTTGTACTTTTCCTTCATGAGTACCCCAGCGGACTTGCGTCTCTTCTGATTTTTCTTCTTGCCATCCTCACCTTTGTTGACGATAAGGGTTTTAGATTGACCAAGCATCGGTGTACTATGGCTGGTACTCGAAATGCCACTAATTACCGTCTCTTGGCTAGACGCTAAAAACCCATCTTCTGATGAGCTCCCCCTCTCGACTTCCTTCTCTGTTTTAGTTTTGGTTTTGTTTATTATTATGCTATCCATTTTTCATCCCACGGGTGTGGCCGGAAAAAACGGTCCATCCCGTCATTGTCACCTTACCGGGATAAGGCACTTAATGCAATCAACCTTGCCTGAGCATTGAAGGAGACCATTCGCGACCAGTTATTTTTAACCACTTACTGGTTATTCAGCTCTCGGCACGGTACCTGAACACCTTAGCTTACAAGTGGAGGGATTCTCTTGGTTTCGGATCTCCCCTGCAGCCTTATCGGTATGGTTGAACCTACTGATACTATGAAATGATCATTGATTCTGCTCAGCCCTCTCACCACGTCCATGTGGAATCCCTTTCGGGAGCGTTCAGACCAAGTATTCGCATTATTATTAACTTTAATAATTATTCTAACCTATTACCTATTATTAACCTATATTTAACCTATTATTAACTAATTCACTCTTAACTCTGCTAAATAACCTACTTTGGCTACTTATGTCATATTTAATGGCAGAAGGAATTATTAATTCGGCTAAATCGCAGAATTAAATCATTACCTTTAACATCGAACTCCAGCTCAAGACGTTCGATGTACTTCAATGGTTCTACTTGCAATGCTATAAATTGTTGTTGCTGTTGTTATTGTTGTAGTTCTTGTTGGTCTGTTAACATATTTTTGCTGTTACTTTTTAATGCCGGCTCTTACTCTGTGTCTTTATTAGCTTTCGTCTAAAAATTGTTGCCGCATCTACGCGTTCTCCTGATGGCACGATTCCGCTCTCTTTTGAACATAATATTTTTGTGTTCTTTTCATTCCATTTTATTTGTTTAATTGTTTCTAAAACTATTTTTTCATGTATTTTAAAATGGTTACAATAAGCAAACAATATATTTTTTACCAAAACTTAAATCTAACAAATTGGAAATCTCAGAAATTTTTGCAGTACCTGAGACTAACTCTAATGATTTTAATGTGCAGTGTGATTGATTATTATTTGTTTATTTGATTGGTCAATTAAGTTTTTTGAATTGTTGTCTATGGTTTCTAAATGTTTATAGATTTGATTCGCGTCTTGGGAATCTATTGTTCCTGCAATCTAATGTCAGAGTATTCCCTACGAAATTTATTAAACCTCTTTTGAATTTATGGGTGTGTTGTATAATAGTTCTTATAAATTATATGAATATACATTATTCTTTAAAATTTCAATTTCCTTATGCAATAAATTAAGATTAGAATCGTTCTCTTTGAGTGTACTCAAACTTGTTTCAATGGAATTAAAAATATTATTAAATACAGTTAAGTCTATAATATATAA
Source organism: Poecilobothrus nobilitatus (assembly GCA_947095535.1). Taxonomy (NCBI): domain Eukaryota; kingdom Metazoa; phylum Arthropoda; class Insecta; order Diptera; family Dolichopodidae; genus Poecilobothrus; species Poecilobothrus nobilitatus. The sequence goes on from OX352772.1 coordinate 176,641,978, forward strand.
AATTTTGGTATAACTATCAACGATTGGTCTTCCTTCTAATTTTAGTATTGTAAACTTTGTTCGGTGTATATACATAGGTGTAATACTTAAGTCTTTAGCTTCGACAGTTAATCAGGTGATAATGAACAATAACATTTTAATCATTTCTAAAAAAAGAATTTCTTTAATTTAGTGTGTACGACACAATTCTAAATATGATAAAAGCTAGTAAAATATTTTTTCTTCTTTCTTTTTTTTTTTTTTGTTATATAGAAACGAATTTCATTAAGGTTTAAGAATTTCATTTTGAAATTTTAGTTCATTCGATTTAAAATTACAGTACTTTTTATTTTTTTCTTTATTTTTTTGAACCTACTTCAACACATTTATTAATGTAGGACAAGATCAAGGTAGTGATGATGTGTATTATTAAAAATTATTTATGCTGATTAGCAAATTTAGTAGAAGTTTGAAATTGTCTTAAGATTCAAACTTCTACTTCTAATAATTAAGATTGTAATTATTTAAATGCATTGCGTTATGTAATAATTTAACTTGTGTAATTATATTTTCGTTTTAATGGAGTTTGGTAGTTCTGTTATTGCTTTTGTCATAAGTATAGTCGTTATGTTTTGAAAATTTTTGAAGTTTTTTATATTTTCTGGTGTTTTTGCTATTGTTTATTATTGTAATATTGTGTATTATTGTCTATTTTTCACATTGTTTTTTGAAAGGGTAAAATTTTGACTTCTATTTCTATTGATTTTTGCTAAATGATTGGATTTTGTTTCGTCGAATTTTAGTTTTAGATTTTGAATTTCGTTTTTATCGAGATTTCTAGTTAACAAGTCGGTTTTAGTTTTGTGAAACTATGGATTGTATTATTATAAAAGTTTACTATTTTAAAGAGACGATTGTCAAGATCGTTTTTATTATTATCCGCATTTATCACTCTTAAATTGTCGTTAAGAGTACCATGAAGCCTTTCTATATCACTATTCCCGGTTTTTGACTCTGCTGTAGTTTGATGAAATTCAATACTATTTTCTTTCAAAAATAGTTCGACAGCGCTATGAATCTTCGTTTACCATATTAAACTTCGTTTTACATATTAATTTATTCATTTTACCTAAAAATTGGATTCTTTGTTTACCACATTCTAAAACTGAAATCCAATTGCGATTGTTTAGTTTTTGGACGGTATCATATTTTGAAAATTTGTCTATTGTTGTTAAATAGAGTTACAATAGTTAGAGTTCTGGGTACAATATGTCCATGTGCAGGATATCATTGAAATGCTTTAGTGTATCGGTCAATTTAAAAGGAATTTTAATAGGTTTTCTGTCATGTTTAGCAATACTACAGGGTTCGCAATTATTTATAATTTATTTATTCCAATAATTCTCAATAAAAATTTCTCTTTTTCTCACAAATTTTCTTAGGGACAACCCAAACAGGTGCATTATGTGGTGAATGGGAATTATTTTGTTATGGAGCATTTCTTCTATTTGACTTTTAACTTCTTTTTTGTCTATTTCTGGGTACCGATAAGTTTTGCTGTATAATGGTATTTCATGTTTTGTCCTTATATCATGTTTAATATGGTTAGTAAAAGAAAAATCGTCACAGTCTTTGTAAAATACATTTTTATTATTTAAAATAAGTTTATGTAAAAACTTAAACTCCTCATTAGAAATGAGATGTTTCAATGGGATTTAATAAATTGTATTTGTTAATTTTATTTGAAAAAAGTTCGATTGAATTTTTTTTTAAATTATTTTGGTTGTAGTGTTCTTCACTTCCGTTTAAGAAAAATGGAATAGAGGCGTTTCTCGTTTGTAACATGTGGTTTTAGTAGCCCACGATAGCATCAGGAGGGGCTAAGATATTATTACCGACTGAACTATGAAACTTATCATGAAAATTGATTTCTAAAAATTTGGCCATAAATTTCTTTTCGTTGAAGATTTCGAATAGGGGAAATTTGCATTGTACATACGTATCGGTTTGTGGTTTAAGGTTTTAAGGCATTGTGTCTTAATAAAACATTTCACTTTGGTTGGAATAAGTTTGGGTTTATAATACTCTGCTGCAGTGTCGATTATAAATTTAAGAGTTTTTACAGGATTGTGGATTACTAAATAGGGAAGATTTTTTCGCCGGTATTTCTAACATTTTGTTGTTCGTTTTTGTAAGCATCCATTCGTTCGAGATCGTCCTTAACATTTTCTCTGCTATTATTTTCAAAACTAGTTGAAGATGGTTGTTTGTTATAATTTGAGTTACCTGATCGATTTGAATGGAATTGTCTATTATTGTAACTACTATTAGAAAGAGTTTGCTGATATTTATTTACATTACTTTGAAATCCTTTATAAGTGTTTTTATTATTATTATTTTTTTTTTTATTTTATTTTATTTTATTTTACAAAACCTAAGTAAGGTCGTTAAAAAAAAAGTCTTAAATTAATGCTTATAATTAAAATTAAACAAAACAATGACTTAAAACTACATTTATAATAACTTAAAACCTAAAAAAAGTTAATTTATTGTTATTGTTATTATTAATTTTTTATTTAAACTACATTAACAACTTTATTTTAACAAAAAAAATTGAAATATGATATCAGTACAGATATGTACATATATATAATGACAATCAATTTAACATTTTATGTAATAACTTATGTAGCAAATTAGACGTAAATAAATATCTTATTATTACGTAGAAGTAAAATTAAACTAGGTAGATTAGCAAAATCAAAAGGGTTATATTGACTCTTTAATGCAAATAAAAGAAATTGCTTTTGAACTCATTCGATTCTATTGGAATGAACTGCAAAGGCTGGATCCCAAACAATGTTACCGTGTTCTAAGATAGAACGAACTAGGGAACAATAAAGAGATTTTGTCACAGCTAAGTCGCTAAATTCTTTAGCTCTTCTCTTAATGAAACCTAACATTTTATTAGCCTTTGAAACTATTAGGTCATAGTGAAGATTATAATTAAGTTTATTATCGAGAAGAATTCCCAGATCAGTAATGCTAAAAACCCTTTCAAGAGTAACATTATCTATTTTGTAGTCATATATTAAAGAAGACCGTTTACGTGTAAAGCTAATAACCTTACATTTCTGTATGTTGCGTTCTAATTTATTTGACGTGCACCAAGCTTGTAACACTGATAAGCTTGATTGAAGTTTAGCTGCATCAGGATTACCTTTAACCACTTGATATATTTTTAGGTCATCAGCAAACGAAATGTGAGATATATTGCTTAGATATTCCGAAAGATCTGAAATAAAAACATTAAACAGAAGCGGGCCTAAATGGTCACCTTACGGTACACCGGAAGTGACCCCAATGGTGTTGGATAATACACCACGAAATTTAACATTTTGAGTTCTTTCTAAAAGATAAGAATTAAGCCACCCAAGAAATGAACCCGAAATGCCAAAAGTTGATAGTTTGTTTAGCAAAGTGAAGTGATCTACACGATCGAAAGCTTTGCTAAAATCAGCGTAAATTGCATCAACTTGGTACCTTTTCTCCATTTGATTCAGGATTTTAGATGTATAAACCATCAGGTTCGTAGTAGTTGAACGATCTTTTCTGAAACCATGTTGTTGTTCATTTAGTTTTGCATTTATGATAGGAGTAATTCTATCAACGACAATTTTTTCAAATAATTTAGGTATAGTCGAAAGGATTGCTATACCTCGATAATTTTCCACCGATGCTCTATCCCCTTTTTTAAAAATAAGGGTTAAGTGGGAGGATTTCCACTTTTGTGGGAAAATCCCAATTGAAAGTGACTTATTGAAAATAAGATGAAGAGGGAAGATTAGACTGTGAGAACAATTATGTAAAAAGATTGGGGGAATTAAGTCCGGACCAGCACCCTTTTTTATATCAAGGCTCAAAATTGCTTCAAGAATATCATTTTCAGAAAGATACACGTCTGTAAGTAGGAAATTTGAGCTATTAGATAAGGAATTAGTCGATGTGGTAACTGGTGCTGTTGGACGATAAACTTGTTGAAAATGATCAGAAAAGAAGTTACAAATTTCTTTTGGGCAATCAGAAACCACATTGTCTTTTGATAACATTGAATTGGGATACCCAAATAATTTCCGTTTTGTGTTAACAAAATCAAAAAATTTTTTAGGATCAGTAACAAGTTTGTTGCCAATATTTGTGACATAGTTTTCATATGCTACATTGGCTTTTTGTTTAAATTCAATTGCAAGTTGCTTATACATATTCAATAAGTCGTCGCATGGTGCTTGATGATGTTTGAGTTTTTTGTACATTTTATTGCGCCGATTTCTCAAGTTCCTAAGATCTCTATCTAACCATGGTTCTGTTATTTTATGCTTTTTGCGAATTTTAGGAACAAGGCATCAATAATTTGAAACAGATTAGAGTAAAAGATAGAGATTAGTAAATTGACATCCTGTTGAACTAACAGTTCGTCCCATGTGATTAATGACAAAGCATAATTAACACTTTGATAGTCAGCATTAAAAAAATTGTATACAATTTCATTATTGTGAGATTTGTCCAAGAGTGGGATAGAAGTGGAGAACTCGAAAATAAGTGCGTTATGATGAGAAGAGTTGGTAAAAAGATTATCAACATCATCAGCGAGTTTAACCGACACTCTATCATATGCATTTGAAAATGCAAAATCTAACCACTTATTATTACTATTAGGATAACTGATAATTTGTTGTAAATCGTTACCGTAGAACTCGCTAATAAGACCGAAGTCAATTTCGTCATGAAAGTTAACCGGTAATAACAAATTATCAGCGTCGTCAACGATAAAAGAAATAGAAGGACGATTAAAATCGCCAAACACAAAAATTGAGTCATCCTCATGCATTTCTCAAATAATATTGTGATATACACTATAAAAATCAGAATATGAGGAATTGTCAGAGTTCGGAGGGTAATAAACAATACCTAGGTATAAATTATTTGTACCTAATTTAATTTTAACAAATTGGTGATCGAAAGAGTGATGTGTACCAGTGATTAATGGTACACTAGATAAGTTATTCTTTACAGCAAGTAGAACACCACCTCCTCGCGAACAATTTGCAGATAGATAATCACGATCCTTTCTGTAAATGGACCAATTACCATCCAGAATTTCCTCGTTTGTAAACGAATCGTTGAGCCATGTTTCAGTTATAACTAATACACTGAAATTACACGACTTGGCATCAACAAAAAGCTTCTTTAGCTTGCCTCTCATACCACTACAATTGTGGTAAAACATTTTAATGTTGTTTATGTTGTTGTAAGTTTGAGAGGTTTTTTTAGAGTAAGTAACGTTAGATAAAGAGATGATATTTGAAGTTTGGTTGAAACTTGAGAAATTACTTAGAGTTTGGACGAAAACACTTGTTATAACTCTCACGTGATTGATTCAAATGATTGTAGTAGTTGCTATTGCAATGACTACGATAAGCGTTAAGATCCTCTTCGACCTCTTTAACAGAGAAGCCTGTATTTTTATGATATCTGAGATAAAGATCGTATAAATCTTTATAATTAGATGGCAGCCCCTCATTGTGAATGAGAACTGACAGGTGAGTCCTAGTTTTACCTTCTATAACGGTGTTATACGAATCATTATGTAAATAGGCTAGGAAAAGTCTAACGTTGTAGAGAATCCTCTCATCTCTGAATCTTGACAGAGCATATTTGCAATCTTCTGTTAGAGATTGCTTTGTCATTCTAACGATTGGAGAAACAAGCGGATCTTGTAATACTAGTTTGTTATTATTATTAATATTATTGTTATTATTATTAAAATTAGTATTGTTATTATTTTGATTATTATTATTGCCGTTACTAATATTATTATTATTATTATTATTATTATTATTATTATTATCGTTATAATTATTATTATTATCATTATTATCGTTATCGTTTTAGTTATTAATATTATTATTGTCCTTACTAACATTATTATTATTATTATTATTATTATTGTTATTATTATTATTATTATATTATTATTATTATTATTATTTTTATTATTATTATTATTATTATTCTTTTTTTTATTTTTATTTTTATTATTATTATTTTTATTTTGATTATTTTTAATTCGATTATTATTATTATTGTTACTTTTAAATTTATTATTGTTATTACTATGAACTTTATTATTATTAATGTTAAAGTTACTGGTAACCGGTCTTAAAGTATCTCCTTGGATGAAATTAGACTACATTTTGCTATTGGTAGATAATGTACTCTGAATTGAAAATTTCTTTTTAGCTTTATTACTAAAAGGAACAGCGAAAGGATTAAGAAGAAGTGTTTTAGAATGCGTGTTATTATTGTTTGTGTTAATGTTTAAACTTGTATTAATATAAGAAATAGATTTAGTTGTATTACTATTAGAACTAGACTCTTCTTTAAAAAGCTTAATTATAGTACCTTTTTCCATCGTTTGTAATTTATTATTTTACAAACTTTGGATTGAGGTACCATAATTTTAAAAGATTTATATTTCGGTTTAAATCTAAGATTCTTAGGAGTAATGTTAACTATTATTACAGTACTTAAATTAAATTTATTCTTTAAAAACTTACTGAGATAATTAGAAGTTGTGTAAGCTGCAAATTTAGTAAAGTACAGTGACTGGAGATCCGCATCCGGTTTAGATTCTTCCTCAGTTGACGTCTGCCTACCATCTGCAGTAATTTCTTTTTCATTCGGAAGTAAAAATTGAACCTTCTTAGTTGGTAATTTAGAAGCTTTTGAAGAGCATTTTTTAATTGAAGAAGGCTTGGTAACAGAAGGTAATTGATCCAAAGTATCAGAGCTCAAAGATGTCGAAGTATATGCGGAAATTTGTGCAACTTTTATTGTTGATAGTGTCAGTTTAGATGAAGATAAATTTGTATTGTCAGCACTGCACTGAAGTAATTCATTGTATAAAGAATTGTTTTCAAAGCTTGATTTAGAAGCAGTTTCAGGAATATCTTGGTTCGAAAACGTGGCAGGTGAATCTTGAATTGAATCAGCAGATGAGATAGTTTCAGAACAAAAGCCAGCATGAGTTACATTTTTTGAATTGTAGTTTATTGGTTTAAAAATAAACGCATTCTGATCTGCACTATAGTTGAAAAGTTCATCAGTCTGAGTCCAAATATCTTTTGAGTTGCGACTTAGATACATTTGGTTGTATCTAAATGTATCAAAAGATGTATCAAGACTAGCATCAAGTTTCATACCCATATTCGAAATTTCTTTTCTTAATGAACCTATCTGCTCATTAAATTTCTCTGCAACGTCAGTAGTAGTGTCTATAAATTTTGAATTAAAAAGTTTTTGCAGTTGTGAGTTAATAGAAGATTTTAACTCATTGGTTAATGATTTGATAGATTCATTAGTAGAATTTAATGCCGAGATAAACTCATCTTTATTGAGCACAGCGTTCTGCTTCAAATTATCCTTCTGCTTTAGTGATGTTCTGCTCAAGGTAGTATTGAGGGCTTCATAATCTTAAATCATAATCATAATCTTATTATTATAATTTCAATTATAGTTACTACCGCTACTATTATTACTGTTATTATTATTATTAGTATTATATTTCGAATTATGGAAAAAATTAAAATTATTATTTTGCTTTTTAAACTGATTTGACTTTTTCCTAAAATTTTGGTAATTACACTCTACACTCTAAAATAATTTCGTATCCTTCGTCTAGGGTACCAAGGCTTTTACTTTACCAGGGAACACTTAGCAGGTTCTGGTAAATTATTTTTTAAAATTTCTTTTATTGCCATTAATAGTATCTATATTAATTTTACCTTTTAATTGGTAATAATTGTTAAGTCTACATAAAAGTGTTCTAATTTCGTTGTAATACTTCTACATTTGTTTCTACTCTACATGATCTTATTTTATCAATTAATTTATCCGACGAAAGTTTTTCACCGTGATTAGTCATTAGAAGATTTTTTGTGTCAGATCATTCTTCCATGCTGTAATTTTTTATGTCACATCATTCTGACGTTACCTGTAATTTTATCCCTAATATATCCTTGCATAATTATTTTGTCGAATTCTTGAAAAGCCTGTGTAGGTGGCATCAATTTGTCTATTCGGTCAATAAATTCGGGCAAATATTCATCTTTGCCGTGAAAAGGTGTTAGTTTGACAATAAAATCTAAAGTTAGTTTTAACTTTTCTACGTCAGATATATAAATATATTTATTTATTATAGAAATTATTTGAACAAAATTTTGTATTTTAGAATAATATTTTGTTGGCACTTATGGTATTGAAAAAAACAATTATTCTTGTTTAAAGATTTTTCTTATTATATTTTTTCAAATTTTATAAAATAAAAAAAAAACAAGTAAATGTAACAGTAAGTCGATGCAACCGACTTATTAATACCCTACACCTGAATAATTCGAATTAAATTAAAAATCCATAAGTTTTTTTGGCAGCTGCTTGAACTTCTTCCCTTTTCTGTCTTATTTAACTCGAATTTCAGGAACGTAAAAGAGGTATCCTCTTGGGATATGCTTGACACCCTTTTAAAAAATTTCAAGTTTCTATCTTTATTAATTTCGAAGATTGTTAGTCCTTGGGAGGCGTGTGTCAGGTACCCGAATTGCGACTCCAATTCACCGAATCCATCTCAGGAACATAAAGAAAACATGCCAGAGTACCATTGTACTAAATTTAAAGGTTCTATTTTTGTTGGTTTTGGAGATATGCTCGTTTGCTCTTGTGCTCGTCCGGAAGTTTCCAAAATACGAACTCATGGTTCAAATTCTTTCAAATGTCAGTTTCCAATTTTACAGAAAAGGAAACATAACAGAACACTCTTGTACTAAAAATAAGGGTTCTATCTTTGTTGGTTGTGGAGATATACTCGTTTGCTCTGGAGCTCGCCCGGAAGCTGCCAAGATTTGAACCCATGGACCAAACCCTCACAAATTTCAGAAACATAAATCAAACATGAAGAAACACCATTCTGCCTATTTTAAAGATTATATCTTTGTTGCTTTTGGAGATAATCTCATTTACTCTGGTGCTCGTTCGGAACCGTCCAAAATCCAAACACATGGACCAAATTCTCTTAAATTCCAGAGACATAAATCGACAGGAAGGAACATCATTGTACACAATTTAAAGGTTCTATCTTTGTTGGTTTTGGAGATAATTTCGTTTGCTCTGGGGCTCGTTCGGAAGCTTCCAAAATCCGAACCCATGGACCAAATCCTTTCAAATATCAGAGATTTAAATAAAACATGAACGAACACCACTCTGTCAAATTTGAAGGTTATATCTTTGTTAGTTTTAGAGATAATCTCATTTGCTCTGGTGCTCGTTCGGAAGCTTCCAAAATTCGAACCCATAGACCAAATCCTCTTAAATTTCAGAGACATAAATCGAACGAAAAAGAACATCATTGTACAAAATTTAAAGGTTCTATCTTTCTTAGTTTTGGAGATAATCTCGTTTGCTCCGGAATGATTCGGAAGCTTCCAGAATCCGAACCCATTGACCGATTTTGTCCAGATTCAAACTTAGCCTTCCTTTCGTAATTAGTGACCTACTATATAAATTTCATCAAGATAGCTTCACTAGTTTTTGAGTTATCGTGCGAACGGACGGACGGACGGACGGACATCGTTAAATCGACTAAGGAGATGATTCTGATGCAGAGTATAAATACATGTGCATATCTAACTCGCTTCCTTTTGGTGGTTACAAACACCATACCAAAGTTAATATACTTATAATATATAAAAACTAAAAACAAATAATGTAAATTGTTGTACCTGCTGTTATTTCTGGTTGTATTTCTAGTTTATTGAAGTATAAAGTCGCCTTTTTTTTTTTTGCTAGCTGGGTCTTGTTGTTAGTTGGCTCTTGTTGTTATGAGCATGTCTCGTTTATTTTTCAAACAAACAAAAAATTTCAAAATAAGAATTCAGTTTTAAAATTTTTTTTCAGAATTTTTCACGATTGTTTTGCTTCTTTTTTCTTTAAAAAACTTTGTTAGATGTTACTTTTTTTTTTGGAGTAGAAAACAGTTCACAGTTTTTATTAAATTTTGTTTTTAATTTTTTTTCTTAAGTAAAAAAAATTTGTTAAATTTTATTGTTGCTAATTTTTCTTAAATTGAAACAGTTTTTATTAGAATTAGCTTTTAATTTTTCTTAAATTAAAACAGTTTTTATTAAAATTTGTTTTTAATTTCTCATTAAAATAGTTTTAAAAAAAAAACCTTTTTGGTTTTCTTTTTTTATATAAATTTGCTGTTAATTTTTCTTAAATTAAGGCAGTTTTTATTAAAATTTGTTTTTAATTTTTCTTAAATTAAAACGGTTTTTTTTTTTTTATTTAAATTTGCTTTTAATATTTCTTAAATTAAAGCAGTTTGAGTTGTTTAGAGTTGTTCTTAAACTAAACTTTTTATTGATCTTTTGTTATTTTTTTTAAATTTACAAATAAGTCTTATAAAATGCTTTCATAGCAATTATCAATTATATTGAAATGGAGAAACATGCGTTTTCGTATTATTTAGCTAGTCAGTTTGACTTTATTTATTGGCAAGTCTGTTGATACAAATACAATTTATTTTTTAAGCATCTTATTTATATTTTTCCATATAACTTTGTTTTTTTGAATGCTTCTCTATATACCAGTGTGACCTCGTTATAAAGTGTCATGGCATTTATTAATTATATCTTCTTTCATTTTACCATTCATGTTGTACCATATGGGTACATCATACGCAAGTGTTGGCCTTATTAATATCTGATAACATTTTATTTTTACTCTATTGCTTACGTTTTTATTGTAAAATAATTGTTTGCTATCATAAAAGCCTTGTTACCTTTGGCAACTGTGTGTTTTATATGTTCGGAGTAGTTCAAATTACGGTGAAGCAAAACTCCGAGATATTTTACAACGAGATATTTTTATATGAAATTGTTGAAGTTGGAGTTTTTATGGAGAAGTGTTTCCAATTTTTGCTGATGTCTGAACTTGTTTTGTCAACTGTGTTACGGAATAGAATCGTCTCATATTTGTTGGTTCATTTTTAATATCCAGATTTTGCAATATTCGAGAATACTGTTAAACAATTTTTGAACATTATATTGAATACTGTTTACAGTGTCGTACGCAGTTTACAGTGTCGTAAATTACGATATCATCCGAGTTACGTTTTTTATTTAATTAAAACAATTTCTTTTGGTGTGGTCTTAAGACTAATTTTTATTTTATATGTTGACTTATTTATATTAAAAATTTTAGAATTACTTAATGCTAAGATAAGCATTTCTTAATATATAAACAATAATATAACTTAATACTAATTACGAAATGTTTAGCAAATATCAATGTACATTTATTTAAAATTTATTAATGAAAAATTAATTACAAGAAATGCTAAATTGCATTTCCTGTTATTCTTTGACTACAATACTTTATTTATAAAAGGTGAATGACCTAATAATTAATATTACATAACATAACATTAACATTTACATTATGTTCATATATGTAACTTCCGCGAACGCTAGAGTGTAATTATTACCTTTTACTCGATCCAATAAGTACAGTAGGTCTGATATATAGATTGAGAAAAGGATTGGCACGTTAACAGTACCTTGTTGGAGGCCATTTTCAATTACAAATTTTTTAACGGACGTATTTTGTTGGTTGTGTATCACAAAAGTGTTATTATACAACATATTTTTAATAATTACTAGTAAGTTAATTGGAAATTTGTATTTAATTACTTTATACAATAAGCCTTCTAGCCATATCGAGTTGAATGCTTTTTCCAAATCTATTAAGCAGGCGCCAACACCATGATTTTTGTTAATGAACCAGCAAATATAAGATGTGAGTTTATTTATGGTGTAGATAGTTCCATGCTTATGTCTAAACCCAAATTGATTTTGGGGTAAAATGTTTCTTGTTTTAACAAAGTTGAAAATTTTATCATTTATTAGTGTCTCAAATACTATACTAATGTTTGGCAACAAGTTAATCGGTCTATAGTTGCTAGAATTAGTTGGATTTTGCCAGGTTTTTTTTGGCAATATAGTTTTCGATATTTTCCAGTTTTCGGAAAAGTATGAATAGTTTATTGCATTATTAAATAATGTAACATATTTTGAAATTAATAGATCACTCAAATTTTTTAGAACTATATTTAGAATGTTGTCGATGCCAGATGAAGTTTTATTCTTTAAAGCTTTAAATTTTGAATTCAGTTGAGATCATGAACTAGCTAAATTCACCACTTTGTTCTGAAGCTTTATTAAAATTAGAAAATATACACAAAGTACAATATTGTTAGATGTCAAATGTTCAATATCGTTTTTAAGTTGTACTACTTTGTTTTTATTTTTGTGTGAAACCTAATATTTCTTACAGGTGTATTTATTTGTGGGTATTTTCTAAATATGAACTTATTACATTGTATATTTGTTGTTGATTGGAAAGTATATAATTATTTGAATTTGTTTTCTTTAGTGTACTATGGTCGATATTATTTAGAAAAAGTAAAGAAATGTCATTTGCTTCTATATGCCAGGTCGAAATTTTATTTTGTTTGTTTTTATGAAAAATTTTATTAAGTTCCGGGAACATATTTGAATTTTTAGGAGCTATTTTTTGTATACGGTGCTTCCAGTACTTATTAATTTCAATTTTAATTTCTTGCTTGATTAAGCTATTTACATTATTGAGGAGACTTTTATGTACCTGTATAATTTATTTAAACTGTTCATAATTTTATTTTTTGGAATTACTTCGTTCATAGTTTTACAAATTATTTTATTTAATTGTGTTAGGTGAGGATCAACATTTTCAAGAGGCAAGTTACGATTATCCAAAATTATGTTGCTATTGTTCAGATAGTTACTGTAATAATTTCAGTTTAGTTTTGTTTGGAATTTTTTCCAATTTACATTGTGGTATCCAAATTTGCATTGGTTTGGCCACTCTTATATTATAAAATTGTCTTTATTTAGTGATAATGCTATGCAGATAGCATTATGATCACTATCAAATAGCAGTGTGGAGAGTGAAGAGTGAAGTGAGTATTCAATCAGTGAAGAGTGTGATGTCTACTTTACCCAAGGGGTTTCCTTGTCTCTATTCTCTTCTTGATGGAATCTCTACTGTGAAATTCTTAACAATTTCCAAACTTGGAATAGTGTAGTCTGTGGAATCTGGTAGATCCCAAGCTGTCGAGCATGGAATACTGCTATGTCCATAAGGTTTTGTGCGCCAGTGCCCATTTTCTCTGAGTCTGACCGCACTACAACAGGCTAGAAATTTTATATGGAGGTCAACGGGGAGGAGATAAATAAGTGCATCCAGTGCATTACTTGGTGTCGATCTCAACGCACCTGTAATGCATAGACATGCACCTCTCTGTACCTTACCAAGTTTAGTAGTATGTATATGCCGTTTCAGCGCCAGGAGGAGCTTTTTTAAAGCTTTTATTATGCCGTTTCATCGCCAGGAGGAGCTTTTATTCAACAGTTCTCCTAAATGTATGCAATAAAATTGTGATAAGTAAAAAGTTTTATGCTTTTGAGTATTTTAAAATAAGCTTAGCGGTTAGAACATCAGTTATGTTTAAATTTCAAATTAAAACAGTAATAAGCTTAAGATATTTTGCTTACTGTTCTTAATTAAATATGAAAAATTTTTAAAGTTTGGGTTGGTTTAAATACAAAGTTAAGCTTGATTTAATATTTGCATAAAAATTGAAAAAAAGTTTTATAAATTAAAAAAAAAAAAAAATAAGTTTAAGCTATTGAGCTGAATATTCCTAATTAGATGTGAAAAGTTTTTTAAGTTTGGTTTATTCTTAATATTATTAAAGTTTAAGTTTGTTTTAATATTTACGTGAAAATTTGAAAAAAAGTTTTAAAAAATATAACCATAATAAGCTTAAGCTATTGTGCTGAAATTTCAAAATTAGTTATAAAAAGTTTTTAAAGTTTGGTTTATATTCAAAGTTATTATTATCATATAGTTTAAGCTTGATTTAATATTAACTTACCAAAAAAATGTAAATATAAAACTTTTTATATTTAAAACAATAATAAGCTTAAGAAGTTAAACTGTAGTGCTGAGTATTAAAAACATAATATGAAAAGTTTTTAAAGTTAGGTTTAAATACAAAACTATTATTAGGAAAGTTTAAGCTTGGTTTAAAATTGACTTGAAATTATTAAAGAAAAGTTTTTTAAATTAATAATAAGCATAAGCTATATAGTGCTATTGAAAAGTTTTCAAAGTTAATATTATTAAAGTTTAGATTTGAAAAATTAAAAGTTTTTTATGTTTTAAAATTTTAACAAAATTATTATTAAAGTTTAAATTTGATTTACTTGAAAATTAAAAAAAAAATTTTAAAAACTTGATTTGAATACATAATAAATAATTCTTCAAATGAAATGTTTTGTAATGTTTTTACTTCAGCTTGATTCAAATAATTGAAATTATATTGTTAATAATATAAGATATGAAAAAACGTGATCGAGTTCAAGTTCAAAATAAAAAACTAGTTTTATAAAGTTGTTTTTATTAATAAATAACAGCATTGCATTTTGTCTTTTGTTTTTTTGTTTTTAATTAAATAATATCTTGTTTATTTATCCACGAATCATGTTTTTTATCAAAGCCAAGCCACCTAACCAAAACTTGATTTCCTTTTTTTTTATTATTTTTTCTACAAGATAAACATTAGGAAATTTAACAGATGTAAGTTCAGGTTCATAAAAACTGCCTTTTATTGGTTTTTGTGTGTAATCAAGTAAATTGTATTTATTGTATCAGTTCTTTTAATTTTCGCTATTGTATAAATTTCTGTTGACCAATTTGGTTGATAACCTTTTGTAAATATACCTTTAAATTTACTAATACGAACAAAATCTCCAACTTTATATTTTCCTTTACGAAATACTTTTATTTTATTGTAGACTGTTTTTAATAACAATTTCTCATTTTTCTTTGCTACCTTTTTAAGTGGAAGTTAAATTGTGTGATGATATGTTGAATTATATTTTTCTATTAGTGGTGGTAGAATAGATAACCATTTATATGTGCCTTGTAAACTAAATTTTTTCCACATCGTATTTTTTCGGGTGCGATTGAAACGTTCTACAATTGAAGCTTTTAGCTCTGAATATGTATGATAATGGTTAATTTTATTTTTCCTCATTAGATTTTGAAATTTTTTGTTAAAAAATTCCGTACCTTGATCAGATTGTAAATTTTTTGGTTTTTGACCAGCACGCTTAAAAATATTTTTCATTGCGATTAAAACATTATCAGCGCTCTTATTTTTAACTGGTTCGGCATACGCAAATTTTGAAAATGTATCTATGACTGTTAATAAAAATTTATATCCCTTATTAAATTTGGCATATGGAATCATTTCAACCAAATCAATTTGCCAAGTATCATTTAAACCCTTTTGAATAAATTTTCTTCGAGTAAATTTTCTGCTAGCTCCTCTATGAATTTCTGACACAACTTGTAACCTCGACATTATTCTAGTACCATTCAATTAAATTTTGCAAAGTGATTTTATATTTTTCTATTGTATGACATTCACATGTATCTGGTCCAGAAGTAGAATTATCATATGCCCACGGACAAAGGGCAAAATGAGTATCATAAATTGAAGTGTATTTATTGACTTCAGAAAAATTTTTAATGTGTTTATATAGATGTAATATTAGTTTCTTATGATCATCTAATAAGACGGAGGAATAAATATTTAAGAACTCCTCTACTTCCATAATTCAAAATGACTGTACTAAGAATATGTTCGCTGCTTTTATATTATCTCTAAATTGTATTTTAAATTCAGTTTCTTGTCAGACACAGACCAAAAATGATTAATTTTATTCACCCATTTACAATGATGATAGCGGGACCATCTGGAATGGAAAAACAACATTTGTGAGCAATTTAATTGAAAATATTGATAGATTGATTTATCCGAAAATTGAAACAATAAAATGGTGTAACCCAGAAATTTCTGCTATTCCAAAAAATCTAGCTTTTCCTTATATAGACTTTTATACCAGTATCCCAAAAGAATTTAGTGGTAATGAAGATAATTGTAATTGAAAATTTAATTGTTCTAGATGACTTAATGTTAGATTCTGCAAATAAACAGGTATGTGAGCTATTTACTAAAGGTTCACACCATCGTAATTTATCTATTATATTGTTAACGCAAAACCTTTTTCATCAGGGAAAATTTTCAAGAGATATTTCATTAAATTGTAAGTATTTAGTGCTTTTCAAAAACCCTCGAGACAAATCACAGATTTTTCCTCTTGCTAGACAACTATATCCGGAAAATATAAAAGATTTCTTGAGAGTATATAATGAGACAACATCAAAACCTCATGGTTATATTGTGTTGGATTTAACACAAGACATTAACGATTTATTTCGTATTAGAACTAATATTTTTTCCAAGGAATATTGTATATGTTTCTGTGATACGGGTGATTTGAATAACAGCAGCTGTGAAAAGTATGAAACGATTGAAGAAAAACCAACATATATTACGTGTACTAGGAAAGTGCAACAACAAGAAATTTCGTAAAAATATTCTTAAATATTGTGATGACGATATTATAAAAACTATTGCTGAAATTGCAATCAATATATTAAATGGTAATAATAAAATATCACCAGCACAAAAAGCAAAATTAAAAAAACATAAAAAACAATTAAGATTTCTAGCCTGTTCTAAGAAAAGTATAAAAGCCAAAAGAAAAATATTAGTTCAACATGGTGGGTTTTTACCAACTTTAATCGGAACTATATTATCTGGTGTAATAGGGAAATTGTTCAGTAAAACATAATGCAGCGAATGATTGTTATGTCATCAGAAATATTTTCAAAATTTAGTAAATTGTTTCAGGATGATAAAAACTTGGATTTATTAGATCAAAAAATGAAAAAAGTTTTATATGATAAAAAACTAAAACCATTGCAAAAATGGTACTTATATCGTCAAAATCTCCTCAAATATGGAATTAACAAAAGACACGCAAAAAAATTACCAGAAAAGGTTAATAATCTTACATTTGATACAGGCACTCAAACAAAATTCTTTTCTAAACGAAATGCATATACAGAAACTGAATTGCCCAAATACAAATCAACATCAGCACAGACTAATTTTGTAGCATTAGTTCCTGATGAAGTGTTTGAATATGATCCAAAAAAAGAGCATTCAGATATGGATATTGATTTAACACATTACGACTTAGATGATGAAAATTCATTTAAAAAATTAGCTCAAACTGAAATGCTGAAAGACGAAAAACTAATACAAAGACCATCTCGAAGCTCTGATTATCGAATGTTTGAAACACCAAGTGGTGATGTAATTACCGTTGCTGTACCATCTCCTGAAAAAAAGAAGACACTAAGATCAGCCGGTAGTTCAATTTCCTCAACTATACTTTCACAGTTTCCTGAAACAAAAAAACGAAAACTAAAACCTTTACTAAGAAGTCCAAAACTAAGAACTTCATCAACACCAGAATGGACAACATATAAATAGTGCAACATTTTATGTTTTAGAAGAAGTTAACAAAGATGGATAGTCAAGATGATTTCTACGTAACATTGTTTAGTAATGATAATTTAAAACTGTTTCCAGACAACACTTTAGCTTCATTCGAAAACAAACTGCCTATTCACTTTGATTTAATAAACGGAAACTGGAAAGTAGGTCTTTCAGAAATTTATTTGAATGATTTCCTACAAACGGAAAAATTTAACAAAGAGAATTGTGCTCTTATTAATATCAGGGAGTATAATGTTTATGTAAGAAACATTGAAAAACCTCTTGAAAAAATCAAAGTAACCAAATCTATAGGTTACACATATTATTCATATGACGATTCGGAATTACATTTGGATGATTGGAAGTTTAATTTTTTGCCAACACTTATTAAAAATATAACTCCTAATCCAGGATTTACTCGAAACCAGGTTTTTACAGAATGTTTTAATGAAATTTTGACATATATCTCTAATGTAAAAAATTATGATGATGTAGTATTTAAAAAAATGTCAGAATCTAATCGAAAGGATTTAATTCGTATATCGCAAACTTTTGATGAAGATAGTTTCTATATAAAAGTTAATCATAGCTATAACGTAAAAACATTATTAACTGAACTTTTTGAACAGAAAAAAAATATAAAAAGCTTCAAAACAAAATTACCTGAACTATTCAAATTAGCTGTTGCTAATAATAAAGACGAATTGAATGGAATGGTGATGATTTATTCAGATATAGTTCAATCATCTGTTTTTGGAAGTAGCAAAGTGCGTGCATTAAGAGCTATCAATATAGAAAACTGCAGAGTACCTACAAATATTGAATTTGAAAATGACCATTACATACCTACAGAAAAAAATTGTTATGAAACTATAGCGATTAAAATTTGCAACCAATACGGTGATGGAATAAATTTTGTTTCCAGTTACTATCCAACAAAAATTGTATTACACTTTATAAAGCATTGATTGCCAGAAGACAATATAAATACTACTACTCAAATATGATATCATATCAAACATGGAAAGAGCTTACGTGAGATATTATTCCTCTCAAGTAGGTGGAGGAATCAACGATATAGGACCTTTATTACAATTTTATCCAGCTATTCAAAGAGGTCGTGGTTTTGGAAATATATTCGGAAGTTTAATTCGTTACTTAAAGCCGGTTTTTACATCAGGTTGGGACTTAATTAAAACAGAGGCTGTGAACACAAGTAAAAATATTTTAAGTGATATAGCATCTGGTGCAAACATAAAAGAAGCTGTAATTGATCAAAGTAAAGGTGGCATGAAAAATCTACGAAAATCCGTAGTTAATCAACTGCATTCAATGTATGGTGGAAGATGAAAAGCCATAAAAAGACGAAGCGGTATAAAAAGACGAGCAGTTTCTAAAAAGACACATTTAAAGTCGAAGCGACGAAAAAAGCAAATTAAAACCTTTGATATATTCAATTAAATATGGAATGCATGAAATCCGAACATGACCTTTTTGCATCATTACCAGTACAAACAAGTATATTGCGTTCAGAAGAGGTAGCATACAATCCTTTAGCTTCTTTAGAGGCATCACCGTCAACTATTGAATTTGTTTCGCTTGGAAATGGAGATACATATCGAGATTTATCGTCAACCTACATCAAATTTAAAGTTCAAATATTAAAAAAAGATGGATCAGCTTGGAGTGCAAATGATAAAGTAGGAACCGGAACTGATGTAAGAGCAGCCCCGCATTGTATATAATTTATTACACTATAAAGTATTGTAAATAATTTATTACACTCATTAATTAAACAATGTAATGTAACTCTAAATGGCAAAAACATCACTCCTTCAGGCTCCTTATACCATTATAAAGCATACTTAACTACTTTACTAAATTATGGTACAGATTCCAGTCAAACACATTTGGAAGCATCTGGTTGGGAATTGGATAAACCAAATGTAAATGATTTTAGCAATTCTGGTTCTAAATCAAGACAAAAATTGTACAATAATTCTACAATAGTAGAAATTGCATGTAGATTTCTTCAACACTTCCAAATTACTTTTAAATAACGTTGACATTCGAATTGCCCTGGCATTAGAAAAACAAGATTTTTTTATTTTCTTTAACGATAACGATGAAAGTTATTTAAAAATTCTCGAAGCTACATTATACATGAAACATTTAACAATTAACCCTAGCATATTAATAGCACATAATACTGTTTTGGAAAAGGCTAATGAAAAATATTTTTATGTTAGAAGTGAAATCAAAACATTTACAATTCCAGCTAACACATCCAACATATCATTGGATAATATATTTATAGGGCAAATACCAAAAGCTCTTGTATTTTGTATGGTTAATAATGAAAATTTTAATGGTAAAAGATCAAAAAATCCATACCATTTCGATCATCAAAATCTCACATAATTTCAATTGTATGTGAATGGAGTGCCTACACCAAACTCTGCAATTGAAACAAGTTTTACATCGAATAACAATTGCAATTCTCGTGCATATTTAACATTATTTAGCGGAACAGGTGTACATCATTCTGATAGAGGACATCAAATTTCAAAAGAACTATTTGCAAAAGGTTATACAATACTAGCTTTTGATTTATAACCAGACAGCTCTGGAACTGATACATGCCAGAGTTTATTAAACCAGGGAGTTGTAAAGATTGAAGCAAGACTCAGTTCTCCATTAACTTCAACATTAACATGCATTGTGTTTGCGGAATTCGACGCCAGTATCGAAATTGATAAAAATCGTAACGTCTACGTAAACATATAAAAGGGAGTTTAGTGAACCATTTTTAATCACTTGAAAATTACGTGCGCTCTAGTAGATTTATCGTTCTGTACGGACGACAGCAATACAATATTTGTTAAAAACCTTGCTGTGGTTGGAATAAAAGAAAAATGTAAAACTATTGTAAAAGAATTAAAGTATAAATTCCCAACCAGAGACTTAAAAAGAACAAACCTCAAAAATTATTCTTTTGGACATATGGACAATGAAAAAACAACTAATCAAATAATAAATTTGCTTGAAAAATTCGATATAGTGTTAACAAATGGAAAACTTAAAGCTGAATTTTTAACAGCATACATAAGTGGAAATACTCGACTAATTGATATTTCTCATTTGCAAAAGAATGAACACACTTCAGATAACGAAAGTTCTGAAATGTAATAGTGGAACACGTAAATTATTTAAAGGAGTTTTTGCGCTTGATCTAATACGACAAAAAATTTCTAAACCAGGTATTTTAGTAATAAACACTGACACTTCTGCTAAAAAAGGAACACATTGGTTAGCAATTTTCGTGCCAGTTCAAGGTTGTGCAGAATATTTTGATTCATTTGGAAATCCACCATTCCACAATGAGATTGTGAAATTTCTACAAAATCAATCAAAATGTTTTGTTTTCAACAATAAGCGTTTACAAAGTGATCTTACGTCAGTCTGTGGACAATATTGTTGTGTATATTTATGGATGCGATGTAACTGCAAAAGTATGAAAAATTTTATTAATTTATTCAACACAATGTCGTCCGCCGCCCCACCCAAAAATGATAAAAAAATACAATTAATGTTTCGGAAAATTTTCAAAAAATGTATACGATAAAAGCTATAAATACAAAACTTTCAAGCTATAAAACTAAACATAGTTTAAAAAACATGGAGCCAACATCAAATGCTGAAATATTTGTTGAAAAACAAATAAACAACGACAACAATAACGATAACGACGAACAACAACAAAAAAATCTTTTATTAAGCTATATTTACTATTTGGATAAAAAACAAACAATAAAAATACAAATTGGATTTAATGTTGAAAATTTAGCTGCAACAATAATTCCAACGTCATCGCACAGTCATTAGCGAGATGAATTATTTGCAGTGGCATGCTTTTTATGTAGATTTTACAACAAACATTCAACCTAAATTAAATTCAAATAAATTTCCACTCAAATTCAATCATATAGAGCAAACTAAAAAACTAACATTGGGACTAGATGAGTATACCCCCTTTTGCCTTACGTTGGACTTTAAACAAGCAGTGATGTCATATAACAATGGAGCTGAATTAAATGTACGGGAATATGTATTCAAGTATTTCGACAGATGTATTGAAAGGAATAAACTGAAATTGGAACAAGAAGATTTTTACATTCCTTTGAATTTACATATAGCTCAGTGCAATTATTCTAGACTATTTTATGAAATACCATTGTTTATGTCTGAAAAAATATATTCTTCAATAATAAATAAAACAAATATTTTTTAAAGCCAATTATTATTATTATTATCTTTTATTAAATACATGTACAAGTTTATACAATTTTTTACAGCACATCTTTGCAACAAATTTTCTGTATTATGATGGTGATGTAATTCCTTAGTTTTTGTAGAGATGGAATTTTGTTATCTAAATTAATAACTTTTACTGAATTTGACATAAAAGTGTCTAAAAATTGCTTTTTTTTAAGACCTTTTACATAAACAACATCAAATAATGTTGTTAGATGTTAAAGACATTTTTAACTTTTAAATACTCTATAAAGCCATCATTCCAATCCAAGTTATTAATGTTCTTTTCGTTGTACCCATTTTGCCATTTAACATCACTATTTAACTCTTCAAATGAATACGGTGCTTTAAACATAAATAACACTGGTCTTAGAGAACCATCAGCTATCAAAGAAAATTCCTTCAAATAATATTGTTTGTTATTTCCAATAACAAATTGTAAATCAACTATAGCTTTCCTATTGCCATTGTTGCTACTGCTGCTACTGCTGCCGCTGTTGTTGTTGTTGTTGTTGATATTCATTTTGTTCTTTATTATAATAAAAAAAAAACTAATAACCTAGCCTTTTATTTATAACTCTGATTTCATAAACAAAAGTGGGGATACCTACCTATACTAAAGAGCAGTAAATTTTAAAGCCATTAACGGACCGTTTTCGAACCTTCGCAGACCGTTTTCGGACCTTCACAGACCGTTTTCGGACCTTCACAGACTGTTTTCGGACCTGCAAAGACCGAAACTAGTCTTGAATACGGGCCTTTGCGCCAAGGGGTCGCCTAAGCACTGTAATAAGTATCTGAAAAAAAAATTTTTTTCAAACCATTTTCGGACCTTCACAGACCGTTTTCGGACCTTCAAAGACAGTTTTGGACCTTCAAAGACCGAGACTAGTCGTGAATACAGACCTCTGACACCTTTGCACCTTCATAAGTATCTGAAAAAAAAACAATTTTTCCTTTTCTTTCAAAATAAATCCAAAAAAAAAAAAAAAAAGCAAATTAAATTTTTAATCTTAAAGTTTATTTATTTCAAAAATTTTTCTTGTGAATCGATATCAATCGATGGAATTAATTGAAATAATGCCATATTTCGTCTGTCTTTATCCTGTCCCAAAAATTTGAAATAAAACTGCGCTCTATTCAATTCCTCTAATTCTGGTTCGTTTGTTACTTTTTTTGAAAACCTGGCAAAATATAATTTTTTCATTGGTTAGTGGATCTTCTACCTCGCAAAGCACCACCGTTTGACCTCTTTTCGTCTCTAAAAATCGCCAGGAAATCACCTCGTATATTTTATTCTGTTGTAAAATATCAATATTTTGATGTTTTTCACTTGAACCCACTCCCAATTCCATTAAATTTTTTAAAAAGGCAGCCTATTTCATATTAAAAAAATAGAAAATAGAAAATTAAAAATAAAAAGAAAACAAATATCTTACCATATTGTTTGTTTTATTTTGTAATGTTATGTATATACTTACTTATTCGACAAAAGTGTGCTATAAATTTTACTTTTAAAATTTAATAATTGAAAAAAAACCCAAATTAATCTCAGTACTTTCTTTATTCTTCACAAATTAATAATAATCATTTATTTTTCTTACAGTCGTATTTAACTTAAAATTATTCTAAAACTTATTCCTAAAATTTCTTATCAGCAAATCGATAAATTACAATTAGTAAAGGTTATTACTTTACCGGCTTGCTGTTATATCAAATGCATGAAATTGTTACAACATAACTTAAATGCAATGTACAAAAAAAACCGTATCATATTTCGGGTCATTGTTTTGTATCTTCTTTATTAATTAAAATGTTCAAAGAATAAGTGCATTGAACATTTTGTACTACGCAAACAAAAAATGTGTCATATTTCAGTTCATGAATTTGTTGTTGTTAAATAAATTGTTGAATGCATAAGTGCATTGAACAATTTGTTATTTTTATTTTCAAAATTGGGTTATTTAGAATTAGGTAATAAATTTGATTGTGACATAATAAAAATTGTAAGATAAGCTAATTTGAATTTAAAAAGAAAAGTGAATTTGAAAGAAAAGTAAAAAGTAAATTTTATTTTAGAATTTAATGAAAGGGCAATTTCGTTATTTGCGGGCAATCTTGTTGTATGATTTGTGGTGAAGAAGAGTGTGATGATATAACTCCTCCCCGCTTAAGATTCGACTCCGTGCGAATTTCTTTTAATTCAATATTTATTTTCGAACTTTTTGCTTTAAATTGTTTTAGGCAATAAAAGCCAATAGACAGTGATAATACAAGAATGATGCCAATAAATGAGTTTGCGAAAACGCTTGCGTGCCACTTCCAAGAACTGTTATATTTAATTTCCTCTATTATTTTTGTATTGTTAATATTGGAGGCATGTAATTCTGTCAATTGTATAGCATTAACCACTTGTTCAATGCTTATATTACGTTCGAAGTATGGCAAGATATTATTGTAATATTCCTTCTCATAATTTTCTTGTTGAAATGAATCAAGTGAAATTTTACAATTTGTAAATTTTACAACATTATTGCCTTTTATGTGGATCATATCCGGTTGACCACAGTTATTATAAAGGATTGTTTTGTTTAAGTTAATTGTAACAACTACAGTGTCCGATATTTTTATTATACTAGCAGAAAGGTTAATTCGGAAATTACATTTCATGTGATTGTCATTTAATAAATTTTTTATACAATTATCATCAAAAGGTATTAAATCTTTTTCCATAACATTTTTCTTATCAATAAATTTAAAAATACTTTGTTTACATATAATGATTTTTTTTGTATTAGTATCTAGTTCTAAGTTTACATTTTTATTTGGAATTTTTTCTAAAATAGTTACAAAACATTTTTCATTTTTGGAAATTGGTATAGATAAAACAAATATTATAGAATTGTTACGGAAAAGAACGCAATTTTTAATGAAAGGTAGTATTTCTATAGTGATATTATAATTTTTAATTTCTGTTTGTGTTAAAATATCCTTTGACAGTATTTCTAACTTACTAGCTAAGATTATTTCCCTAATTTTTAAAATTTGTCTTGTTAATAAATCAATATTTTCAATTATTTCGGTTTTAATCATAAAGTACTCTAATTTTTTATTTATTTTATCAATATTGTTTTGGAAATTATTAATTACATTTTTTATTTCATTTTGAGCTAAGTTAATATGATCGGTAATGTTTTTTATTTCATTAGATATTTTTTGGTTTATTAATACTTGATCGTTAACATTATTAATTAATTTACCGTTATTTTGTTCTATTACCTTTAAGTGTTCCTCTATTTCTTTTCTATCGTCGTCGTCCATTACAACAATAGCAAAGCGAAGAATATTTCCACCAAGATTAAATAATGATCTTTTACTTACGTGGTGTGGAATAATACTATTGTAATCTTCCTTTAGGTGTTTTAATTTATGTAACAAAACCGAAGGAATATCAGTTTCGTTTTGAAGTTGTAATACGTTTGATTCTATTTTGTTAATAATTGTTTCGTATTGAGTTAGCTCGACAACATGCAATATTCTTCTGTAACTTTGTGTTATTTTAAACTCAGATTCCTCGAAGAGAATGTAACCATTTCCAGGTGGTATTTGGTTAACATCTATGGATGAGCGAGACAGGACAATTGGAAAAACCAGTAAGAGGACAAAGAGAATTAATCCTAGAATAAGATACAAGTAATTAGTTTTGGTACGTGAATTTTCTTTTAAATTGATTAATGTAACGTGGAATATTTTCTTTGTTAATTTTAAAATGATCGTTATTTGAATCGGTGATTTGAATTTTTTTGTGATAAGGTTGTAGTTTCGTAATTCTGTTTAGTTTAAGATAATTGGAAGGCTTGCCATTGGTTTTACCTTTATTACGTTTCTCGATCGCTTTTTCTTTAATTTTTGTATTCATTTCTTTGATAGAAGGATATTGATCGGAAGAGATAGTACCATTTAGAAAATCAATTGGCTTTTTGCCAGTTGAAGTGTGAATAGTTTAGTTGTAAACTTTTAAGCTTTTGATAATGGGATCTTCGTCCGTAATTTGACCTTCTTCTTTTTCGATCGTATTCAAAATTCGCAGGTGTTCATTTAATGTATTATAGAATCTTTCAATATCCGCATTACTACTATGGTTATTTGGAGTAGTAAAATGAACAGCAATTCCTTCTGTTTCTAAATAATTTTTGAAATTGAGGCTGTTAAAACCCTTCTCTTGGTCGGTTACAACTTTAACAGGTTTACCGAAAGATGCTATATATTGCATAAATCCATTTTTCAAATCCACCCAATTCCTAGATTTTAAGGGAATAATTTGGGCGTGCTTTGAAAATTTGTCGATTATTGTCAAGTATGGATTTCCTTTTGTGTGAAACCATATGTCCATATGGACTATTTGTAATAGTTTTTCAGGAGTTTCTGTAATTTTTAAGGGTAGATTTAAAGGACGTCTTTCATACTTCGCGATGTTGCAAATGTGACAATTATTTATAACATTTTTAATTTCATTTTTCAATTTAGGAAAATAGTAGCTTTTCTTTAAATTTAAATAGACATCATTGATACCTCTATGATTTGTTTTTGTGTGTTGGTCAAGAATAAGTTCCTTTATTTCGAGACGATATAAAATGTCAGTAAGTAAAAGTGAGCATTTGTTTAATTTTATTAGTTTATTTTTTGAAAAATAATTTAGGTATGTATTTTGAAAAGAACTGTAAATATTAATATCTTCAATCATAATTCCTATTATTCCTTTACTAGGAATATGATTTTTAAAAACTTCAATAAAAAAATCCTCGTTAGGATTAGAATGTATGAAAATTTTCCTTGTTCTACGATGGATTTTAAATAATTTCAATTGTTCCGGTGAACCTTTTTTTATGATGATCTGTGTTTTGTAGAAATTAATTGGTGATTCTGATATAGGAATATATTCGGAATTGTCTTCATCAGCTGAATGCATTGTAGCATCAGTCGATTTTGTTTCGTCAATTTCCATGTCATTTGAATTATTCTCGTTTAAAATTAACCTATTTAGATTTGATTCGTTTAAATGAATCTGAACACGTGAGAGAGCATCGGCAACTTTGTTTTCTGGTCCACTTAAATATTCTATATCAAAATTAAATTCTTCTAACTTGATTTTCCATCTTTGTAACTTGGAATTAGGTTCCTTCAAGTTATGAAGCCATTGGAGAGGTTTGTGGTCGGTTTTAATAGTAAATTTACGTCCAAAAAGGTATGGACGGAAATACTTAGTTACCCAGACTATTGCAAGTAACTCCTTTTCGATGGTAGAGTATTTGCATTCATGTTCATTCAAGGTACGTGAAGCGTAGCATATCGGATGGTTATCTTGTGATAACACACCACCTATAGCGAAATTACTTGCATCCGTAGTCAAGACGAAAGTTTTTGAGAAATTAGGATACACAAGAATAGGGTCCGTTGTAATAAGCAGTTTTAGTTTACTAAAAGCTTCCTTATAATCAGTGTTACTAACATCAATACGCTTTCCTTTTTTTAAACAAAGTGTAATTGGTTTAGCAATTTTTGCGAAGTCTTTAATAAATTTCCTATAGTAACCCACTAAACCTAAGAAACTTTTTATTTGCTTAGGGGTTTTGGGTATCGGAAATTTATTTATAGCTTCAATTTTATTGGGGTTTGGTTTTATTCCCCTTGTTGTTATTATATGACCCAAGAATTCTGTCTCTTGTTTCATAAACTCGCTTTTGTCGAGTTGAATTTTTAAATTTGCGTCTTCGAGTCTCTTAAGGATCTTTTGTAAGATAGCAAAGTGCTCTTCTTTGCTAGTGCTAAATATGATGATATCATCCAAATACACGTAACAATATTTGCCTATAAATTCTTTTAGTACGGAATTCATTAAGCGTTGGAAGGTTGCCGGAGCATTTTTAAGCCCGAATAGCATTCGCAAGAACTCATAATGGCCATTGTTTGTGCTAAAAGCTGTTTTTTTTATGTCATTTTTTGCTATCTCGATTTGGTGGAAGCCTTTAGCCAAATCGAGAGTAGTGAAATACATTGCACGACCAAGTTTGTCAAGGATTTCATCGATATTCGGGATTGGGTACTTGTCATCTATAGTAACGTTATTTAGTTTCCTGTAATCAATGACAATACGCCATTTTTGTTCCTTTGATGCATCGATCTTTTTTGGGACAACCCATAAAGGAGCCGAATACGGTGAATCGCTGTGTCTTATTATTCCCTGGTTTAGCATTTCGTCGATTTGTTTGTCGACTTCCTTTTTATGTACTTCGGGATACCTATAAATCTTAGTGTAGATTGGTATTTCGTTAGTGGTATTAATTGCGTGTTTGATTTCGTGGGTGAAAGTTAAATCATCACCTTCATAAAAAAAGGCTTTATTGAACTTTTTTAAAATTTTTAAAAGTTCACTTTTAATTGTGTGATCTAAATGACCACATCTAATATTGTTTTCACCTACGAAAATTTCATTTTGAAAAATTTTTAACTCTTTCATTGGTACTGGGATATTATATTCTTTTTCGTCTTTTTCATTAAAATAGAGAGGAATAATATTGCCAGTGTTTATTTTTAAACAATTGTTTTCATAGTCAATTATAGATTGTAACGGTTTGAGAATGTTGTTACCTATTAAACCGTCAAATCTATCATGGAAGTCTATTTCTAAGAATTCGAATTTTTCCATAGAGTCAAATTCGAGAAAAGGATCAATTATGGTTTTCGTATCACATGCAAACGTATTGCGTAATGTTTTAATATTAATAGCTTCAATTTTGGATTTGTAAATTGGATTACAAATTCCACTATTTATTATGCTCATAGTAGCACCTGAATCTATAATAAATTTTAAAGGTCTTCCTTTTGATTGTATCTTTATATAAGGAAGTTCCTGTTTTGATCCGAGGCTATTGAGTGAACATTTTCAATTTCGCGATTTGATTTTTCATAGTTATCTTGTGTTTCGAGAGTATTAATTCTACGATTTATGGTAGTTGGCTCAACTTCCATGGTTTCGTAGTTTCTTTGGTTGTTTCTAAAATGGTTAAAATTTTGTTGGGTTTTACCAGGATGGTTATGACTATTATATGTGTAATTATTATTATTAGAATTACGAGGTTGGAAATCTGACCTAAAATTGTTATTGTTACTGTGATTATTGTTACTATGGTTGTTTGTAAAATTATTATTACTTTTATTGTTATAATTGTTATTCTTATAAGCACCATTTTCATTTCTATTGAGATTTTTACTAAAAATATCATTTTTATTTTGATATTTGGATGGATTGTATTCGGCGTAATTACCTTCATACAAAATATCCATTGCATTTTCTAGAGATGTTGGGTTCCTACTAAATAAAATGGAACGTATTGGTTCCGGAAGTTTATCTTTGAAAATTCGCAACGCGGTTAAAATATTAGATTCAATTAATAATGAAGAATTAGCTTCGTTTTTAATTTTATTGTTTAATTTTCTAAGAATTGCTTTGATTTGATTATATAGGTCGACGGGAGTAGAACGAAAGGTAACACTTTGTAATTCTTCAAATATTTCAAAAGCCGACTTTCTTTCACCAAAATTATTTATTAAGAGATTTTTAATTTCAGACCAAGTATTAATATGATTATTAATTTCCGTTATTTCCCTAGCTTTATCGATTAACTTAGCTTTAATTTTATTTAATAATATGGTTTGACTACTAGAATTATATTTTAAAACTAAAGGTATGATACACTCTACTAATTCTAGAAATTTAAATAATTCCTCACCTTTTCCACTAAATTCTGGAAGATCACTTATATATCTCAGTGGGTCCAATGTTAAATGTAATTCTGCTGGTGTGGTTGTTGTTGTTTCCTGATTGTTGGACACTACTTGTTGTTGACCGTTTAGTGCTGTTTGTTGTTGACTATTGAATGCTGCTTGTAGCACGCTTGGAGAAATTATCCCGTTATTAGATTCCATTTTATTAGAAAAAATTTATTTTTAATTAATTTATTTTATTAATTAAGTTTGTTATTTATTGTTAAGTTTGTTATTGGTGTTATTTAATTTTTATCTGAACTGTAATCTTAGCTTTTATCTTAACTGTTTTTAGCTATTGAAACATTTGTTTAAAGTTGTGTTTTTTTTTTTTTTTATTAGATTTCAATTTTTAGATTTTGAATAAACGTTATTTTATTATAAAAAATTTTATTAAAAAATTTTTTTTATTAATTTATTTATTATTATTCTTTTTATTTAGTTTAACTTTTCAAACTTAAAATAAAGTTTTTGTTTGATTATTATTTGCTGATAATGTTTTTCAAAAGAACTTTTTTATTAAATTTTTTTTTTATTTAAAATTAACGTAACACTATTGTCTTAAAAACGATATCCTACCGACTGCGCCACTTACTTATTCGACAAAAGTGTGCTATAAATTTTACTTTTAAAATTTAATAATTGAAAAAAAACCCAAATTAATCTCAGTACTTTCTTTATTCTTCACAAATTAATAATAATCATTTATTTTTCTTACAGTCGTATTTAACTTAAAATTATTCTAAAACTTATTCCTAAAATTTCTTATCAGCAAATCGATAAATTACAATTAGTAAAGGTTATTACTTTACCGGCTTGCTGTTATATCAAATGCATGAAATTGTTACAACATAACTTAAATGCAATGTACAAAAAAAACCGTATCATATTTCGGGTCATTGTTTTGTATCTTCTTTATTAATTAAAATGTTCAAAGAATAAGTGCATTGAACATTTTGTACTACGCAAACAAAAAATGTGTCATATTTCAGTTCATGAATTTGTTGTTGTTAAATAAATTGTTGAATGCATAAGTGCATTGAACAATTTGTTATTTTTATTTTCAAAATTGGGTTATTTAGAATTAGGTAATAAATTTGATTGTGACATAATAAAAATTGTAAGATAAGCTAATTTGAATTTAAAAAGAAAAGTGAATTTGAAAGAAAAGTAAAAAGTAAATTTTATTTTAGAATTTAATGAAAGGGTAATTTCGTTATTTGCGGGCAATCTTGTTGTATGATTTGTGGTGAAGAATAGTGTGATGATATAACTATATACTTAATAAAGTAAATAATTTCTAATGATATTAAAGGAAAATTGTTGTTTTTATATATGAAAACTTTATATATCACATCCCTACTATATAGTATACAATCACAAGTTTTTTTTTTTGTTTTTGAAAACATAAAATTATCTTTAAAAAAAACAAAAAAAAAAACCAAACAACTAATTCATTATGCAATTAAGTAATTTTTTGTTTTGTTTTGTTTTGTAAAAGATTTTTTTTTTTTTTTAAAGTTGATATTCTAATACGATACAACAATTTTGCCGTATTTGAAAAATATCGTATAAATTAAAAAGTTATGAAGGTTGCTGCAGCTGCGCTGTGCCAAAAAACATTTTTTTATAGATTTATTTTATTTTATGATTAGAATAGTAATGCGAGCACACCTTTCTAAACAAGTTAATATGCTAATACGATGCAACATTGTTGCAGTATATGAAAAATATAATATAAATTAAATAGTTGTCAAGGATGTGACAGTTGATGTAGTGTCTCAACATCTTTTTATAGATTTATTTATTTTTATGATTAGAATAGTAAGATTGCCTTTCTAAAAAAAAAAAAAAAAAAACATAAAAAAAACAGTTAATATGCTAATACGATGCAACATTGTTGCAGAATGAATAAGTTACAGTAAGTAAATTTATAGTGAGCTTTTTAAATGTATTTACCCGGTGGTGGTTTTTAAAAATATATATATGATCTTATGTTAAAATCCATTTTTAGTTAGCAATAATTTTTGTTACGAAATAATAACGTTTTACATAAATAAAAACAAACAAAAAAAAAAATGAATTCAGCAAATAAAAAAATGAAATTAGAATGTAATGAGTGTAAAAAAATGTTTACAAGATTGGATAATCTAAAAAGACATAAATGTAGAACACAATTAAAACATAAATGTGATTTATGTCAAAAAACATTTAGTAGAAAAAGAATTTTATTAGATCACATTCGGACAAATAAACATAAGAAAAATGCAGCAGAAGTCATTAAAACTAATGTTAGGTGTATTAATGAATGTTTTCAAAATAGACTAGAAACATTTATTAGAGATAATGATGATGAAGGCATATTAAACCCATCACAATTTTTAGAAAAGGCTCAAACCGATATAATTGAATTGTTGAGACAATCACTAAAAAAGCACAATGCCATTAAGGTAAATCTTGAACTTTTCGGCGAATATATAAAAGAACAGAAAAAGAGTTTGAAAATATATCAATCAAATCTTTTCAAACTCGAATGTTTAGCATTACACAGACAGACGATCTTAATGATTTTTTTGAAAATGCTAAAGAAGTTATTCAACAAGAAGCAGAAAACTTCCAAGAAAAGGATAGTGGCTGGGCGTTGATTAGAATTTTACACGTGGGAATAAATATTAATAAATATGAACCAATCCGCGTTTCTAGTTATATTAAGTTACCAAAAAACATAGAAGATAAAAAAGCCTGCATTAATATCAACAATAATGATAACTTCTGTTTTAAGTGGAGTTTGGTATCAGCCTTACAAACTTGTGCTGAACATGCAAAACGAACATCTTCATACAAAATTAGTGACATTTCTCAACCCATAGTCAAGCTTGAGTTTGGCGATGTTTTACAACTTAATTTTGGTAATATGCAATTTCCAGCTAAATTGTCTGAATTAAATTTATTCGAAGAACTTAATAATGACATAAGCATAAATTTGTTTGGACTGGAAGTCAATAATAAGAAATATGAGGTTGTAGGGCCATTTTATTTGACAAAATGTGAAAAAAAGTTTCATGTCAATTTATTGCTTTTGGAAAGGGATGAAAAATTTCATTTTGTAATCTTGATAAAACATTTATCAAGATTGATAAGTCGATCTGTAACAAAGAATACTCATCAAATTTATATTTGTAATATGTGCTTGCAACATTTTCATACATTACAACAACGTGACTTACACATACTCGAATGCAATAAAGTAGTTACAAAGCTTCCATCTGTTGAAAAAAGTACACTAGAGTTTAAGAATTATCAACAACAATTGAAAACACCTTTTGTTATTTATGCTGATGCTGAGAGTATTTTACAGCCTATTGCAACATGCAATCGTGATCCCATGATGCTTTCAACAACAAATATTCATCAACATGTTCCAGTAGCTTTCTCGTACTACATTAAGTGTTTTTTTGATGATAGTCTAAGCTGTTTCAAAGAATTTGTTGGAGCTAACTGTGCTAAGGAATTTATCCAATCATTGACGGAAACATGCAGTGAATTATATTCAACCTTCTTTATGAGTTCAAAGCCGATGAATCCACTAACACTGGATGAGCAGCTGCAACAATTGGTTCAAGAAACGTGTCACATATGTGGTAAGCATTTATATTTTAATAATAGAATTAGAGACCATTGTCACTTTACTGGTAATTATAGAGGTCCTGCTCATTCTTATTGCAACTTATTGTATAGGCGATCAAATTTTTTCCCAATATTCTTTCACAATTTTTCCGGCTATGATTGTCATCTTTTATTTAAAGAGCTAAACGAAGTAAATGGACATATTGGTGTCATTCCTTTGAATAAAGAACGTTATATTTCATTATCTAAAAAAATTACAATATATAATAATCATTCATTTTATTTACGTTTTCTTGATAGCTTCAGATTTATGGCTTCTAGCCTTGATTCATTGTGTAAAAATTTAAATGAAAACGATTTGTTTCATATAAAAAAAGAATTCAATAATAATGAAAAATTTATACTTATGACTCGAAAGGGGGTTTTTCCCTATGAGTATTTAAATTCCATTAAACGACTTGACGAAACATGTTTACCGTCACAAGACAATTTTACCAATCAAATGACAAACACACCATGTTCCGATGAAGACTACATTCATGCAGTTAATGTATGGAATACTTTTAAATGTCAAAATTTATATGACTATCTTAAACTTTACCTTAAAACAGATGTACTTATTTTGACTGATGTTTTTGAAAACTTCCGAAAAATATGCGCCAAAATCTATTCTTTAGATCCTGCAAATTTTTACACTACACCAGGTTTGTCATGGGCGGCTATGTTAAAATACACTGATATCAAGTTAGAGCTGTTAACTGATGTTGATATGTATATTTTTTTAAAAAAGGTATACGTGGTGGAATTAGTCAGTGCTCACTTAGACATTCAGTAGCAAATAATAAATTTATGGAGGAATCTTATAAAAAAAACGAACCTTCTAAATACATAGTATATGAAGATGCTAACAATTTATATGGGTGGGCAATGGTACAATATTTACCACATAAAGATTTTGAGTGGGTTGATACTCCTGAAAATGTCGATGTGCTTTCAGTTGCCGATGATTCGCAAACTGGTTACGTTTTAGAAGTGGATTTAGATTACCCTCAACATTTACATGATTTGCACAATGATTTTCCTTTTTGTGCTGAAAACAAAGTTCCACCGAAAGGTAAAATTCCTAAACTGTTAGTTGACTTAACAAACAAACGAAAATATATTATCCATTATCGAAATTTAAAACAATGTCTTCGAAACGGCATGATTCTCAAAAAAATTTATAGAGTACTAAAATTCACACAAAGCAATTGGTTAAAAAAATATATTGATTTAAATAACGTACACAGGTCAATGGCTAAAAATGTTTTTGAAAAAGATTATTTTATATTAATGAATAATGCTGTTTTCGGTAAAACAATGGAAAATGTAGATAAAAGAAAAAATGTCAAAATAGCTACGTCTTGGGAAAGTCAAGGAAGACATTTAGGTGCTCGAGCGCTAATAGCAAAACCAAATTATCATAGCCACTCTAGATTTACTGAAAACTTGATAGCCATTCAGCTTAATCATACAAATATATATTATGACAAACCTATATATTTGGGATTTACGGTACTCGAACAATCTAAAATTCTTATGTATGATTTTCATTATGATTATATTAAACCTAAATATGGTAGTAAGGCTTTATTAAATTATACAGACACTGACAGTTTTATTTATACTATACAGACAGATGATTTTTACGCTGACATATTTAATGAAATACCAAAACGTTTTGATACATCAGATTATCCATCCGACAATTTATTTAATTTTCCTCTAATGAATAAAAAAGTTCTGGGTCTTTTTAAAGATGAATTTAATGGAAAAATTGTTTCTGAATTTATTGGATTAAAATCTAAAATGTATTTCCTTCAAACATATGAAAATAAAACTATTAAAAAAGCTAAAGGAATAAAGAAATATGTTGTCAATTCTTTAACATTAGATAATTATAAAAATTGTTTGTTAAAAAATGAAACTTGTTTAAAACAAATGAAAATATTTAGATCACATTTACATACAATTTATACACAAAATTTAAATAAAGTAGCTTTAAGTTCATTAGATAATAAAAGATATGTAACTGAAGATAATATAAAAACATATGCTTGGGGGCATTATGCCATTGAGCAATAGTTGTAAAAAAACAAAATAAAAACATCAAATTTTTGTTAGCTTAAAATTAATAATATTAATAAACTTTTTTTTTTAATTTTTCAGATAAATATTAAACCAAAAGCTTTAACTTTAATAATTGCTTAAACAAGACTTAATAAACTTTTCATATCTTCACTTTAACCAGCTTAACTTTTAAAATTTGAAAACATAAAAAACTTTTAACTTTTCAGTTAAATATTAATTCATCTAAATTTAAACTTTAATAATATTAACTTTGAAAACTTTTCTAATCTGTTTGAAAATTTTCAACAGCACTATAGCTTAAGCTTAATATTATTAATTTAAAAAACTTTTCTTTAATTTTTCAAGTAAATTTTAAACCAAGCTTAAACTTTCCTAATAATAGTTTTGTATTTAAACCCTACTTTAAAAACTTTTCATATTATCTTTTTAATACTCAGCACTACAGTTTAACTTCTTAAGCTTATTATTGTTTTAAATATAAAAAGTTTTCTATTTAAATTTTTAGGTAAGTAACTATTAAATTAAGCTTAAACTTAATGATAATAATAATTTTGAATATAAACCAAACTTTTAAAACTTTTTATAACTAATTTCGAATTTTCAACACAATAGCTTAAGTTTTTTATGGTTAAATTTTTAAAACTTTTTTTCAATTTTTCAGGTTAATATTAAATCAAGTTTAAACTTTGATTATAATAACTTTGTATTTAAACCAAACTAAAAGCTTGAAAAACTTTTCATAGCTTCCCACATATAAAAATATTTCAGCAATTTTAAATCAAGTTTTAAGTTTCATAACCAAGCGTTTTAGAAGAAGAAGAAGAATTTTAACATTGATATTAGTTTTGTATATTAACTTTGTATTTAAGTCAAAACTTTAAAATCTTTTCATATCTAATTAAGAATATTCAACACAATAGCTTAAGCTTATTTTTTTATTTTATAAAACTTTTTTTAATTTTCCACGTAAATATTAAATCAAGCTTACACTTTAATAAACTTTTCATATCTAATTAAGAATATTTCGTTCAATAGCTTAAGCTTATTTTATTTTTTATTTTAATTTACAAAACTTTTTTTTCATTTTTCACAGAAATATTAAATCAAGCTTAAACTTTAATAATATTAAAAATAAACTAAACTTAAAAAACTTTTCATATCTAATTAGGAATATTCAGCTCAATAGCTTAAATTTATTTTTTATTTTAATTTATAAAACTTTTTTTTCAATCTTCACGGAAATAATAAATCAAGTTTAAACTTTGATAATATTAACTTTGTATTTAAACCAAACCAAACTTTAAAAACTTTTCATATTTAATTAAGAACAGTAAGCACTATATCTTTAGCTTATTACTGTTTTAATTTGAAATTTAAACATAACTGATATTCTAACCGCTAAGCTTAATTTAAAATACTCAAAAGCATAAAACTTTTTACTTATCACAATTTTATTGCATACATTTAGGAGAACTGTTGAATAAAAGCTCCTCCTGGCGCTGAAACGGCATAATAAAAGCTTTAAAAAAGCTCCTCCTGGCGCTGAAACGGCATATACATACTACTAAGTTTGGTTCGGATATACTCCTTCTCCAGCGCTGGCCACCAGACTAATGATCCGTAGGTAAGAATGTACTATAGCTGTTTACATCCATAAAGCCATTCTTGGCTTTAATCCCCATGGTTTACCTAACATTTTCCTACAAGAATACAGGGCTACACAAGCCTTTTTGGCTCTTTCTTCACTATTAAATCTCCACTTCAGTTTCGCATCAAGAACCACTTCTAGGTATTTGACATTGGGGGTTAAATTCATATATACACCATCCAGTCTAGGCTTTGTGAATTCCGGTATCTTTGTTCTGTTTGTGAATAGCATTAGCTCAGTTTTGTTCGGATTGACGCAGAGGTCACATCCATTGGCCCATCTACTAATCCTTCTTAAAGCTGTTTCCATAATTACACTAATTATGTCAAGAAACTTTCGAGACACTAATACTGCTAGAAGCCCCAGTAGTGGTGATAAAACCCCGCCTTGGGATGTGCCTCTACTTACTCTTCTAGTAATTTTATGGTTACCAAGTTCCGATTGGATCTCTCTTGATTACAACATATTAACAATCCACTGACTAAGGACAGTTTCTGCCTTTAGTTCTTCCAGTGATTTCTGTATGGCCACTATATGTACATTATTGAAGG
Organism: Poecilobothrus nobilitatus; assembly: GCA_947095535.1. Taxonomy (NCBI): domain Eukaryota; kingdom Metazoa; phylum Arthropoda; class Insecta; order Diptera; family Dolichopodidae; genus Poecilobothrus; species Poecilobothrus nobilitatus. The sequence goes on from OX352772.1 coordinate 176,679,683, forward strand.
CTCCTTCTATGTCTAAAAAGGTAGCTAATGATTTCTTATACTGAATCGATTGTTCCATGTCCCGCACTAGTTCACTCAGTGCAGTCTCTGTTGACTTACCCTTACAATAGGCATGTTGGTACTTACATGGCGAGTACTCTCTAGTACTCTTCTAAGCTCTAACTCAAGTGTTCTTTCAAGAGTTTTCAATAAAAAGGATGATAGACTGATCGGTCTAAAATCTTTAGCGGTTTCGTGCCCCCTTTTACCAGCTTTTGGTATAAAGATCACATTCACCCGCTTCCATTGCGGGGAATATGACCAAAAGTGAGGCTGCTGCTGAACAGCTCAGTAATTAATGGAACTACAACCCCCTTCATTTCTTGCAGCATTTTTGAAAAAATACCTTCTGAACCTGCGGCATTGTATGGAGCGAAGTTATCAATTGCCCAGGCAACCTTTTTCTCTGTTATAACTTAGTTAACCCATTTGTCGGGGCCACTTCGGACTCTAGTGTCAACAGCTTGGTTAATCATATGAGCGTCCTCAATGTACCCTGGAAAATGGGTAGACACTAAAAGACCTAGGGTTTCCTTGGCTGAATCAGTCCAATTCCCTTCCGTAGTTCTCAGGAAGGAAGGATTGGAGTATTCTCTAGATAAAACTCTCCTAAGTCTTGCTGAGCCTCTAGTATTTTCAATTAATTCGCAAATATTCCTTCCATGATTGGTTTTTAGCCAGTCAGATTGCTCTCTTATATTCCCTAAGTTGGTCCCTATAGAGTTGCCATTTATTCTGCCTGTAGCAGATATTGTAGGCGTCCCTAGTCTCCTTTCTTAGGTTACTTAAGTTCTCATTCCACCAGACCGGGTATGTCTTTTTGCTACGCTTAATAGGACATGCCACTTTGGCTGAGACCTCCATGGCCCTTGTAAATATGTCAGTTCCCTTTTCTAACTCGTTTTCAGTTGCGATATCTGAGTTAGCTATTACCAAAAGTTTTTTTCTAGCTACTTTTCTGAATTTCCTCCAGTCGGTAGCCCTGGGATTTCTGTAGGGTTTGGGATTTTCAGGCTTAATATGGATATTGAAGAGAATCCAATTGTAGTCCGAAAAAGACCTTTTCTCGGATACTCTCCATTTCTCTATATTTAGGGTTTCATCATTACTAATACATGTAATATCTAACACATCTGCCCAACCTGGAAAACCACCAGAGCTTGGAAATATGAAAGTGGGGTTACTGCCCCTATTGCGTATAGTTAGGTTGCTATTTAAAATAAAATCAGATAATGACTCACCTCGTTCATTCGTTTCCGAGCTACCGTGTATGCCGTGCATTAGCATCACAGCCTGCGATCAATTTGCCACCTGTGGCAACTACCAACTGCTGGCACCTAGACGGTGGGGCAGGTTCGTCATGTGGCATGTACCCGGAACTTATATACACGCTCACATTGTTCCGCATCTCCAGTTTGACAACTGTCAAATCTTCATAACTAAAATTAGAATGGAGATGTGTACTTATATATTTTTTAACTAGAATTTTGCTTTTGGCTTACCTATTTCTAAATCTACATTCTTGTATTATAGATCATAGGCACAGGTGTTTAACCCTCTAATCTTAGAGGTGTTAACCCAAGGCTCTTGAATGAGGGCTATATCTAAGTGCTCCTCACCTAGGAGAACTAGTAGATTATCTGAGGCGCACTTCGAGTGCACCACCCGCATCGCTTACTTCACAACGAGCTGCTGTAGACTCCTTGTCTATTGCCAAGTCTCCCAGCAGCCCGCTTGCTTCGTCCAGGTCGTCTATGTCTGGACTCCCTGGCTTGAATATTTTTAGTTTGGTATGCCGTATGCCAAACCTCAGCTTGTTTTCCAGCTTCTCCAGAGGACCCAGACTTTCCTCACTGATAAGAAGGAGAAACGATATACTGTTTTTCAGCAGTTCATCTGACGATTTCTCCTTCGTTGTCACCGAACAGTTCCCTCCTGCACTTCCTAGGATGAACTCATTGACGATCTCGGAAAGTTTCGCCTCAAGCTTGATCTACGGATCACTGGAAACTTTCCTGTCACTGGCTCTCTCATTGACAACTGCAACACATAAACTGTCTTTTACAATATCATTGTAATTTTATGTGCTACAGTTTTCGAAACTGCTATGTAGATTCATCCTAGACACCTTAGTTCTTTCAGTGCCAGGACTGGTCCCATCCTGTGACCTATTCCTTTTAGATGAATCTTTTTCGGAATTGTGTGATTCATACATTCGCACAATCTCGCTATATTTCTTCTTGTCTTCTGGATCCCTTTCGTTAACAATACCTTTAGCTTCGTTCTGGGCTATCTTGCCCAATATGAACTTAGCTTTCTGGTACTGTTTCTCCAAAGCGGATCCAGAGCTTCTACTAGACTTCATTTTAGTGTTGAAAATACCATGATTGGTATTTGCACTACTATTTGAACTTGATGGCTTTGGAGCACTATAACAGGTGCTTCCTCCACCAACTGGGACTAAAAATTTTGCAGGACCTTGGCTGAGTCCTGACTTCGCTGCTGAAGAGGTACTCCAGCTGATACCGATAATAGTCTCCTGACTGGAGACAAGTAACTCATCTTCAGAAGATGAGTTGGTGATTGTTTGTTTTTTAATAATTTTATTAATTTTTGTTCCCACAAGTTTAGCGAGAAAGGACGGTCAACATATGCAGAGCTCCCGTACATATACAAGGCTACTTACAATGGAGTGGCGCTTGGTGCCCCAAGGAGACTGTTAGCAATACCATCTTTATACACTTGGTACTATTCAGCCCTCGGCACGGTTTACTTTCACTCCTTGGCTTGAGTGTACACCTATAATCAGCCAATTATCTGTCTCCAAAAACAACATCTAGTTTGAGGATTGCAGGTAACGTTGCCCGGGTACACCGCTTGAAGGAGTATAGGTGATTAACTGTACCCATAATAGTAGTAGTTTTAATAATAATTCTGGTTCGCAACTATGCAATAACTATAATATTGCTACCCAATATAAGAAACCCAATAGTAATAATAGCACACAGCAATCTAGATATTCGAGATGCTCGAACAGTATAAGACAAACAAGATACTATAAACAACAGCGAGGTTGCCGAACCCATGGAATTTGAAAATATACGAAAAATGCAAGAACATGACGTAAATTTCACAAGACAGCCTCGGACAACAAATTACCGACAGTAACTTTAACAATTAATAATCAAAAACTTAAATGCTTGATAGACACCGGTTCTGATACAAGCATAATTAAATCTAATATTTCAAAAAAATTTAAAGAAGAGAACTTAGACAAACCGTTCTTCTTTAAAACCCTTAGTGGTTTAAATAAAGGAACAAAAAACATTATCACACCAATACCAAAAGATTTTCAGACTTCTGGAACCCTTTCATGGAAAATTCACAACTTTTTCAGCAAAAAGATAATGTTATCATAGGATAAAATTTTTTGGTTCCTTTTGGTGCGAAAATTGATATGAAAAACAAATTTTTAGAAATAAATAATAACAAAATATACTTTGAAAATGTTCTACTTTCTTTCGATATTAACGAAATAAACACCCTAGAAAGTAGTAAACTAGAGGACTTAAATTTAAATCATCTAAATAATGAAGAAAAAAGTAATATATGAACATTATTAAAACAAACCGAAAATTTATTTTTTAAAGAAGGAGAAAAGCTATCCTTTACTCATTAAATACAATATGAGATTATAACCACTACAAGTAGTCCTACCTATTCTAAAATTTTTAGACAAGTTCATGAAAAAGAAATTGAACGACAAATACAAGACATGCTAAACCAGGGTATTATAAAGGAAAGTAACTCACCATATAACAGCCCTTTGTGGATAGTACCAAAAAAAATAGATAATTGAGGTAAGAAAAAGTGGCACCTTGTAGTGGACTATCGCAAACTAAATGATGTTACAGTAATAGTGAAAAATTTCCAATAACTAATATAGATAATATATTATACAAATTGGAAAAAGCACAATATTTTACAACTTTGGACTTAGCCAAAGGTTTTCACCAAATTCTAGTAAAAAGAGAAGATAGAAGAAAAACAGCTTTTTCTACCCAGTTTGGACACTATGGTCTTTTGGTCTCAAGAATGCTCCATTTACTTTCCAAAGATTGAAGGACTCAGTTCTCAGAAATTATATCAATAAAATTTGCGTAGTTTACTTAGATGATATTCTGGTCTTCAGTACTTCTCTAAGTGAACATTTAATAAATTTAAAATTAATATTAGAAAAACTAGAAAATGCATCTTTTAAAATTCAAGTAGACAAATGCAATTTTCTACATAAAGAAACTGAATATTTGGGTCATACATTAACCCCTGAAGGAGTTAAGCCCAATCCAAACAAAACTAATATAATACAGAAGCTGAATAAGCTACCAAACAATCAAAAACAAATCAAATCATTTTTAGGTATTACATGATACTACCGAAAATTTATAAAAAATTACGCGCAAATAGCATATCCAATGGTTAAATATTTGAAAAAAAATTCTAAAGTAAATCCTAACGACCTTAACTACATAGTGGCGTTTGAGAAATTAAAAAATATCATAACAAATTATTCTATTTTAAAATACTCTGATTTCCATAAAAGTTAAGTTAGTCACACATGCCAGCAATTTTGCAATTGGTGTTGTACTTACAAAAGATAATCATCCGATTTGTTATGGGTCTAGGACTTTAAATAATCATGAAAAAAATTATTCAACAATAAAAAAAGAATTATTGGCTATTGTTTGGGGAACTAAATATTTTAAACCATATTTATATGGAAAACCATTTGTACTTTAAACAGACCATCAGCCAATAACATGGTTACAAACCAAATATTCCGGAAAAGACATTAACCTGAGACTACAAAGGTGGTTAATACAGTTAGGTGAATACGACATTAAAATTGAATTTATCAAAGGAAAATATAATGAAGTGGCTGAATCAGGAAACCAATGAAATAAATGTTTTCAATGACAATTATTCTAGTACATCCCCATTAGATAGCGAAATCTCAAGGTTGACTTTTAAGAACATGTTTAACAACCTAAATGAAATAAATATAGCTGCAGAATCTTTAGACGGAAATACGGCACATTTAGGTATAGAAAATTTTAAGGAACATATACCAATCCTAGACACTGTCATGAATAGATTCAAAATGCAAATAATTTTAACAGAATCAAAAGACAAAGAACCTGAAACCATATTCGGTAGTAAGAGAATTTTCATAGAAAAGAAAGACTTAAGTCATGAAAAACTTGATGGTTTATTAAGAATACATATAACTAAAGGTAAAATAGGATTTTTTTCTGATCTAAATGATCACGAATACAACAAATTGCAAAATAAATTAATTTCACTATTTCCTCCAAACATAAAAAAAAAATTAAATTTGTAAAATGCTCCTTTTATGTAAAAGATATACAAAATGAGGAAGAATTGAAAAAATAAATGCCCTTGTTTCATAAATTAGAAACATGACATTCAGGAATAATACCGACTTACGAAGGAATTAAGTCGAAAATATATCTTCCAAACCTGAAAATTAAAACACACGAAGTTATTAATAACTGTGACATATGCTTCGCAGCTAAATATTATAGAAAACCTATCAAAAATAAATTTTCATTGACAGAAACTCCTTCTAACACAAACGAAATAATTCACGTAGATTAAAATATAAATAGTAAACATTCATTCATAAACTTTTTTCATAAATTTTCTAAACATTCAACAAGCTTTTTCTTAGAAGACAGAAACAGTCAAACAATTATAAAAAAATTGATACAGTTTCTTTCAATTAAAGTTAAAATAAATAAACTTTTTCATAATGAATTCAACACGAAAAATATAAGAGATTTTTGAATAAACGAGGAATTACATTTCACTTTACAAAACCCACTAGTGATACCGAAAACGCAGATATAGAAAGGTTCCATAACACGATAACTAAAATTAGAGCACTTAATTTAGAAGGGAAATTACCAGATAAGTTACAAATGTTAAAAGCTCTTAAAATATACAACAGCACTTTCCATTCTACAATTAAAACAACGCCATTCCAAGTTCAAGATAAACATATCGACTACAAAATAATAAAACAAAGGATTTATGACAAAAAGATCAATACTATCGAAAAAAATAATGTAAATAGGGAAGACTATATCGAAAAGAGAGAAGAAGGTTTTATAAAAAATTATAAGTCACTTCAATATAAAGAAAAATCAAAATTCAGAAAATATAAATTGCACAATATTCACCCAAGTAACATAAAAAAACCTTTTAAATATAAAAATGATGACAATATTATAGACGAAAATTCGAAATCAATAGAAGAAAATCAAAGACAAGAAAAACATGTTGACATTAGTACAGATCCTCAACTTTCAACTTCACATACTGACAAAGACCCACAAATGGCTTTTTACACTACTTGACATGGAAGAAAAATACGCCCTCCAAAAATATATGGGTATGAGAATTATACATAGGTACTACATCCTTTTTTCTCTCTGTTCTAACAATTTAACAATAAAATATTCTTAATCTTAATTTTCAAGATACTACTTTTTCAAATATGGACTATATTTTTGTTACTCGCTCTAACCCCAACTATTGCAGCGATGTTAACTGTGGAACGTTTAGATTCAGAATATGGATACGTGGAAATCAAAATAAACCAGGCAGAAATAGTAAAACATTTTTTTTTTTTTTTTAGTGCATTTCTCCGCCACATAATTGAACAGGAAATTACACAGCCTTTCCTTTACAGTCATGGCTGTAAATGTCGTAAGGGGAATAACTCTTACGACGTGTCTGGGATTCGAACCCACACTCCCTCGGTGTTTACAGCGTATTTTATACCCTCTTACTTACTAGGACACCGAGGCCCCAATTTTGATATTATCTTACATATAATAAATCCCATAGAAAATCTTCAAATTTTAAACGACATAGAAATCAAAATAAATAATTCATCTTTATTAATTAATAAAAATTTATTAAAAAAGCAAATAGAATCAATCAGAAATAAGGTTCGTATGATAATTCCACCTAGGACTAAAAGAAGCCTGATCAACCCAGTAGGTACTATTTGGAAATGGCTCTACGGCACTTTAGATAATGAAGATCGTGAAAATATCCAAAACCATTTTGTATTACAAGATCAAAATATTCATAATACAATAATTGACTCTATAAACCAACAAATTCAAATTAATGGCTATTTTAATACCACATTTATACTTCTCAAAAACATTATCTAATCAGACAGAAACAAAATTTTAAAAACATTTTTAATTCTTAATGACACTGAAACTAAAATACTTTTTGAACAACATTTTTTTTTTTTTTTTGTTTATTCTAGTATTTATAAATTACATTAAATCAATTAACATTTGAAATAAATAATATTAGGATTAAGTTACTACTTCGACCGTAGCCTGGGCTGTATGGTCTATTTAATTCAAAATTTAGATCAAAAGTATAAAGATGTCTTTTTTTTTTTCTTATATTTAATAAAAGAAAGAATAAAAACAAAAACATAACAAAAGAGAAAAATATAACAAATAATATAACATTTATTTAACAACTGTGATAAAAATAAAGTGCTTAAGTATTTAACATAAGTAATTAATATAGTACACAATTCATTCATCAAGTTTTTAAATTAAATTCATTTAATTCTCCTGAACAACAACAGCTATTTTTTTTATTTTATTTTTTTATTTTTTGAATGTTCATCAAAGTTCATCAATCGAATCCAAGATGCTAACCTTCCAACACAAATATTCCAATCATTGATTTAAACTTAGGTAGATTTTCAATCAGTTTAAAATTCTCTGGAAGCTCATTATACACTTTTAGACAATTATATACGACATTATTTGTTTGGTTATTCGTACGGAATAATGTAAGGTAGTAATTTGCTTTGTTACGAGTGTTACGGTTATGAATATCAAGCATTCTGTTTAGTATGAAATTATGCTTAATATCATTATTAATAATTTTAAACGATAAAACACATAGTTCATATTTACTTATGTTTGCTAAACTAATATATTGTTTACCGTATAATAAGCTTGTGGGATGGCGAATGGGGTATCGATTAATTACCTTTATACCTTTTTTATGTACGATATCTAGATTGTTTAGATAGACATTCGCGGCTCTACCCCAAATTGGGTTGAGATAACAGATGTGTAATTTTATATAAGATGTATAGATCGTATATAATGCTTCCTTAGAAAGAAAATTTTTTAATCTATGTAAGATGAATATGTATAGCCCTATTCTTTTTATTACATTATCAATGTGATTGCACCAGTTTAATTTGTAGTCTATATTTAATCCTAAGTAATTAAAATGTTTGACAATTTCAATATTCTCATTTTCAAAAGGTATATTTGTTTCTTAGTTCCACGATTTATTTTGGAAAATAATTATTTTTGTTTTCTTTACATTTAAACTAATCCTATGCTTATTTAACCATCCTATGCTTATTTAACCATTATTTCAAGATCATTTTGAATTGAAAGTTTTGTACTTTCTTCACTAGCTTTAGCGTATGTTAGGACCCTATCATCACATTTTTTTGAAATACAATTGAAACTGAATGTTATAAACGAAAAAGCAGAACGCATTCAAAACATCGTAGCATCCGCTAGATTAGGTATATTACATCCAAATATCTTAACAGATGAAGGAAGCACCAAATATAATATAGATTTAAAAAAATTAAGTAATGTTCGTTTAGGTCTAGCAAAATTAGTTAATGAATGAATTAATTTTGCTATAAAGGTTTCTTCTGAATCAATAATAGTTGATAAAAAAATGATTGTACCAATAACAAACAAAAACAATAAGAAAATCAATGAACAAATTGAGTTCATTATTAAATACAAAAATAAAACGTTTAGTTACGTTTAGTTAGAAGGATTACGTTTAAAAGAATTAAAATTAAGCGAACATTGTGTCATACAAAAAAATGTAAATTGGTAAAAGATTCAAACGAAGAAACTGAATTGAATAACGAAATAATAATTTTAAACAATTTTCAAAATAAATTTCTTATAAGTATTTGTTATGAAAGAAAAATTGCATTAAACGGAAACTTTTTTATTAATTTTAATAGTTGCACAGTAACAATTGGCAATAAAAATTTTACTAACAATGTTTTCCATTTCATAGGAAGATTTGTTGTACCGAATTTTGAAAATATAGGTATAAAACTTTTCATATTGCGTTCTTTTTTTAATTTTTAAGTTCTAATTTTAAATGACCTATGCTAAAAGGCAGTTAAAAAAAAAAAAAAATGTTAGAAAATATCATGTTACAATTTTTTATTTTCTAATGTAATTTTAATTTGTGAACAAATATTTTATTGTCAATTTTTTCATATTATTTCATATTATCTATTAAAGTTCATTTTATACAAGTACATTTTTTTTCGTTTTATAAAAAATAAATAAGAAAATAAATTATAATATGAATTAACAAAAAAATATGTATTAGGTAATACGTACACAATGCTATTAATGTAGGTATAAGTATGTGATTGCAAAAATATAAAACAAAAAAAAAAAATAAATAAAATTATGTATGTAAGTTCCTATATTAAAAGTAAGAAACTCAAATTTAAAACCTAAGAAAAATTTTTACAAAAAAAAGAAAAAAAAAATAACCATAATTTTAACGACTTGAGAGAGTTTTTTATCAAGGGGTGGAGGAGTTAAGTACGTGAACATAATGTAAATGTTAATGTTATGTAATGTTAACATTATAATAATGTTAACCTAAATATCAATTATTAACTCATTCACCTTGTATAAATAAAGTATTTTAGTCAAAGAATAACAGGAAATGCAATTTAGCATTTCTGTTAATTAATTTTTAAATAAATATACATTAAAATTTTCTAAACATTTCATATTTAGTATTAAGTAATATTATTGTTTTTATATTAAGAAATGCTAATATTAGCATTAAGTAATTCTAAAATTTTTAATATAAATAAATCAACATATAAAATAAAAAACAGTCTTAAGACCACACCAAAAGAACTAAATATTTTTAATTAAATAAAAAACGTAACTCGCATATGGGAAGGATGGCCATATCGCAAAGGACTGTTTTAAGAAAGAATACAGGTGCTGCCGGTGTGGCCAACCAGGTCATTGATCTTTTGAGTGCGAGAAAAATGCCCAAAGCCAAAGAGTGAATAACGTTAAACTAGAAAGAGGGAATGCTAATGTAATATCAGATTTTGAATGCGACCCAGGAAAACTCGTCAAAGCTGAAACTGGATTAATTTTCAAACTCGTATATTTGGAGTAGCATCCAAGTTGGAAGCAGTAGATTCAGGGTGCGATCTATGTTTATTGAGGTATGACGCATGGAAAAGTTTAAGCGTATGGGAGATAGCTGGAGAAAAGAAATGTTTAGGGAATAAGGTAATAATTACGATGCGGAGTTTTCCTACAGAGGTGAAAGTAGACGCGATAAACTTGACAATTAAATTCCATATAGTGGAAAAAGAAGATATCCCCTTCGAAGTTGTAATTGGTAATAATGTCCTAAAGGATGTGGATATAATCCTTACAGAGGACGGTGCAAGATTCATTAGAAAAGAGAGGAGTTGGAACAAAAGCGGGTAATAGCAATCCGGATTTCAAAGATCAGTTATAATTTAGGACATCAGTAGTGCTGGTGGGGAAAAAAGACGGAACGAAAAGACTATGTTGCGACTACAGGAAAATTAACCAGAAAATAAGAGATTATAAGATAAGAGATAATTTCCCGATGGTACTAATCGATTATGCAATCGGAAGATTACAAGGTGCTGCGATTTTCACTACCCTGTATTTTAGAAACGGATTCTTCCATGTCCTAGTGGAACCGAAATCAAGAAAGTATACCTCATTTATAACCCACAATGGACAATACGAATTTCTATACGTACCATTTTGAATATCAAACTCTCCGGCGGTATTTTCAAGATATATTTTTGCAGTGAAATTTAATCCAAAACAGAACGATAATAGTATACATAGATGACATTATAATCCCTTCCAAGGACGAGGCAGAAGGTACAAAGAAATTAGAGTTGGTCTTGGAGGTCGCATCGGTAAATGGGTTACATATTAAGTAGAGTAAATGCTTCTTAGGCTATATTGTCGAAAGCGGAACAATAAAGCCATCAGCTGAAAAAACCAGAGCAGTCATAGATTTCCCTTTGACGACATATATTAAAAGTCTACAACGTTTTTTAGGTTTAACCTCGTATTTTTTAACGGAGTATTATTAACCTCCGGAGATTAGTCAGGGATTACGCTTCGATAGCTAGACCACTTTCCAACTTATCAAGGAAAGAACTTATTAAAGGAAGCTCTAACAAATGCTGCAGTTCTAAAATTGTATAATCCCAGAGCTCAGACGGAAGTTCACACTGATGCCTCCATGTATGGATACGGTGCAGCCCTTTTGCAAAAGGACCCCGAAGACCAACTTTTTCACAATACAATTCATGAGTCGCAAAACTACACAAGCAGAATAAAAGTATGACTCCTATAAATTAGAGGTACTAGTTGTTGTGGAAGCACTCAAAAAATGGAGAGCCTATGTGTTAGGCATGAAGTTTAAAATAATTACCGACTGTAACGCACTCGTGTTAAGAATGAGGAAAAAGGACATCCTTCCCAGGATTATGAGATGGGCTATGTATCTGCAGGAATTCGATTGTGACGATTGGATAAAAGCAGTAGTAAAAATTTTGGCAAAACATGACTATGAGAATTTCTATCTAGAACATGGAATCTTCTATAAAGATCCTATTAAAGAGCTGATGGTAGTTCTATTGCTCATGCAAGACGAAATTATCAGAATAGGACACACTGCATAAAAATGCATAATAGCGGAAAGATACACAAAGGATACAAACAAGGCCATTTTGCTCCCAAAAGGACCCGGGAATGGATAGAAAAATATTTTAACATACCTCAGCTAGCTCCCAAAGTACAGTATGTCATTAGAAAAATGCATAATAGCGGAAAGATACACAAAGGATGTCGGATCAAATGAAGTAATCGACAGACTCGGACGACAATCTGAAATTTTTGGAATTCCTAAATTTCTGATATAAAAAGCAAATTAAAAGCTTTTCTTCGGGCAAGCTAGTTTTAATCTTCCGTCTTAAAACAAAAAACGTGTTTCAAAAAAAAAGGCAGCCTTCAAGCTAAGTCCATAAAATAGGGTTTCGTAAAACCAATAAAAGTAGAAATAAGTTGAATGTAAATTCATATTTCATTTTTAAAATTAAAAAATTATAATGTATAATACATATAGTTTTAAATAAATTGTAATAAAAAAAGTGAATTCACAAAATATAAATTGTACATTTATTTTAAAGAAGATAATAATTGTTTTATTTTTTTTTGTTTCTTACATTAATTTTATTTATTATATAATTTGTAGGAGAATAAAATATGATTTTTAAAAACCAGTTGTTAAAGTTGAACTAAGAAGTACAGTTGGAAAAAGAAAATAATTAAGAAGTTATATGAAGTTGATTTTTTTTTTTTTGTAATTAATATAAAGTAAATTTTCAATTTTATAATTAATTTTAATAAATATATATATATAATTAGTAAATATAATATTGGACTTATTATTTATTGATCCTCTATATATGTATATGCAGTTCAATACGCTTAGCATATTTTTGATACGGATTCTAATACCGCATTTTAAAATAATTTTCAAAGCTCAATTTTGTAAAATTTGAAATTGGTTCATTTGAGTCTCGGTACTTAGAAACAAAATTGAAGAACAATAATTTAAATGTGGCAATTATACATAGGTACTAGGGGCCCCTGTTAATGTGTTCTCAAATTCTATGTTGAAGGCTAATTCATATAATGGACAGTTACAGTTTAGAAAAATTTATGAAAAAAGTACAATCCTTTAAAAATCTGAAAACATAACCAAATTCGTCAAAACAGTAACTTGTATTATTTTTAAAACAGTGGCAAAACAGAATTAAATTGTATAAAGAGCCTGTAGTTAATGTACGTGTATTTAGGTTTTTGTGAGAGAGGACTATTTTGTCTATTTATATATCGAGTTCGAAATAAATGTTTTAAAGGTACATACATGGAGAAAACGGAATAGATATCCGTAAAACATTCATAAAATGCACAAACAAAGTTTGGAGCAAAATTCGGTTGAAAATTTCTGGTACTACTCATCTATAATCAGTTAAAAATATTATTCTGGTGCTGCTCATCTATAACATCTAAATTTTTACAACACGTACATAAAAAGGAATGATCTGCTGGAATCAGGTCTGTAGCCGCTGAGGAGAAGTAATCATTAAAATTGTTGGCTATTTCTAAGTCATCTGTTATTAAACAATTATTATTATTTCTTATAGTTAATTTTTTAACTTTAGATTTCTTACTTAAGATTTAATTTACTACTTTCCATTCATCTTTAATATCGTTATATTCTGAAATATTTTGTTTTAACTTATTGCATAATTTATCATAATGTTTTTTTAATCTATCGTTACAAGGATATTTTTTGCATTTAACGCATTTTATTTTTATATTTAACTTGATCTAAAAGACGGTTTTACATTCAAGGTTTAAGTTTCTTAAATCTTGCATTTTGGAATTTGACAGAACTGCACTCTACAATAATGCTTTTAAGTTTATTTATAAAATTATTATATGCTAAATTAATATTGCTTTCTGAATAAACAACCTTCCAAAACTCAAATTTTAATTTATTATTTAATGTTTCGTAGTCAACAGTTGTAGTTGACATAGAAAAAGATTTGTTTTTACATAGCAATTTGAATAAAACAGCACTCATGCAATGGTCAGTTATATTAAAATTAAATAAACCACCTTCATATAAATCATCATTTATATTTTTAAATCGACAAAAAATATGGTCTAAACAAGTATTAAAAATTAGCCTAGTTGGTTCATTTATGATTGAAATTAAACGAAAACTAGCCATAAGAGTTTTATTGGAAATATTCTCGCCAAGTAAATCTAAATTGAAATCACCGAGAACTATTAAATTAGATGATTTTTCATTCCTTAAAATATTAGAAAATTCTTCCACAAACAACTGAGTATTAAAACTATGTAACCTGTACACACATAAAAATATTAGTAATTCATTTTTTATTTTACATCATACATTTATAACATCAGCAGAATTAGCATAAAGTACATCAATATCGCAATCATAACAATTTTTAACAAACGCTCCTACACCACCAGCAGCCATTGATTCATTTGTAACTGCGAAAAAATAATAATTAGGAATCTTATACGTACTTATTTCATTATTGTAAATCCAAATTTCAGTGAGAAAAACAAGGTCAGGGTTATTAATGAACACATTTAAATGAGTAAGAAGAGCATCAAAGTTTTTACGCATACTATGTATGTTTTGATGTACAATGAAAAATGAGTTAAAATTAATTTCAAAAACATTATTGTAATCATTTTAAATAGAACCAATCATAGGCTGGTCGTCTATAACATCATCAAAATTCATTAAGAATTAGAAAAAACATATCTAAGTATTAGATTTAATATTATCCAAATCTAAAAAAGATCTTATGCGAATAGGCCTATGATCATCATCTTTCTTCAACAAAATAAACATATCTTTGAACGAACAATACTTATATCCAAATTGCTTACCAATACTTTTGCTTTCCTTAAAAAGAGCATAATTAAAACTTGTCATACTTTCATTAATAAAAATACGGCTGTTAGAATTTAACAAATTAGTAGTGAGCTTCTTATTTTTTTTTATTATGTTTCTTGTTCTTTCCTTAATTTTTTGCTTTTTTTCAAAGACTTTAGATGAACACAAATAACATTATTATTATTAGGTGTTTTAGTATTTTTAGTATTTTTCGCATTAATATTTTTCTTACTAATATAAACCCTTTGTATATCTTCCACCAGAACGTATAGTTGAAGACTATCAGCAATTATCTGTTGTACAACACTAAAAGCATTGCTTTGATTTAAATCTGGTAGAGCAACACCTGTGACTTCAACTGCATTTCTTATCTGGTCTGTCTAATGAAGTTAATTTTTGTTTCGAGTGAATTAACGTTTTTCTTTAGAGTAAGATTATCATCTTCTAGTTTTCTCATATCTTCAATATAACTCAAATTCAATTCTTTTAAGCTTCCAACCTCTTCAATCAAACGCTACATAGAAATTTGCAGATCACAAAAACACTAGGATGTTGTGTTAGGATTTGTGAGTACTGTGAAGTAGCGTGAGATGTAACAGCATCATTTTGCTCATTTTGAGTTTGAGCATAAACTTGAGTAATAATTTCACAGCTATTTGGTGGTTGAGATTGAGTAGAAATATTTAATTGTTATTGTTGTTTAGGTATCATTTTATAAGTGAGTAGAAACACAAAGGTTAGATTGTAGATGATCGTTTTGTTGTTGTAGGTGTCAAGATTTTCTGCGGAGAGCGCTACTGTTGTCGCATCTGTACTTTTTCCTTTTATTTTCATATAGTCAATATCACCATCATGTAGATTTATGTATGCGCAATGAAATATTGAGAGACAATTACCACAAACGACTTTTTAATGATGTCTCTCCACTTTCACCTTACAAAAAATGCAACTCTTTTTTTTTTTTATTTGATAATTCTTATTCTCTTTTTTGTAGAACTCGTTTGAATTTATTTTAATTACTTATTTACAAATTTCTTTATAGTGCAATATTTTAAAGTTAGCCTATAGAAAAACTAATATCTATATTATATATAATTTTAAATCATTTGAAATATATAAACATAAAATTTTAACCATTATAATATACAAGAATAAAAAACTATACGCGTTCACCCGCCAAAAAGAATAGTCAGGAGAAAGAAACAGAAAAAATAAAATACATAATTTTAAAGAGTGCAAGTGAGAATGTTTCTTTAAAATTTTGTGTTTTTTTTTTTGTTATTCTGTTGTGTACGTTTTGCACTACTATCTGTTGTTTACCAACTATCGTAGCGTAGTACATAATACTGTAATGTAAATAATATGAAATGTGCAATTTATTATTAATATTATGTATAGGTTTTATAATAGCAAAAGTGTAAAAAAACGTAACTACATGTGTTCAAGCTTTGATGAAACGGAATTCATAATACGTAGTAAGTACTAAATTATAATAATTACTAGATATTATTCATTTCATAAGTTGGGAAATTTTTGATCTTATTCTACCTAAAAAGGCTATTTTCTTTGCTATCTATTTACATATTACATCTATACTCCTATATATTTTATTTCATCGCCAATTTCAATTTTTGTCACTTATTTTTATTTTTGATTTTTGTATTGAAACTATGTCAGACATTTTGTTTTCAATATTAAGCTTGAGTTTATTCATATTAAGCCATATATATAGGTTTTATAAATCATCATAAAATTTTTTTCGTATCTATTATAGTTTCATTAATCTGTTTCTTTTCCTTTTTTAGTATGTATTTTTTTAATATTTGTATTTTTTTGTGTTTTTTATTTTACATATTCGTTTGATCATTCTTCTTCTCATTAATGCTATTTTTTATATGTTTATCTCTATAATTTTTACACGTATTTTTGTATCTATTTCTAGCTATTTTCTATCTTCTATTTATATCTATTTTCTATATGTTGATGAACCATTTTACTCTATAATTTTAATAGTTTTTCCTAATATTGTTAATCCTAATTTTTATACCCGTACGATAAGTATCGGGTATAATAAAATTACTCCTGCGTTTGTAACACCACGAAATAAGCGAGCTAGATATACCTTCAAAGGTGTGGATCGGATCAGAATCAAATTCTGAGTCGAATAAGCCATGTCCGTCCGTCCGTCAGCAAGCTAACTGAAAAACTAAGAAAGCTAGAATCTTGAAATTTACGCAAAATATTCTGGGAGCAATTTGTAGGTTCCCTATTTTTTTTGGTTGAGCTCCGACCAAAACTTCGGGTAGCTCCCGAACAACTAACTTTTGGATTTCCACAATTTTTTTCAAATAGAGCCATGAAGTTTTAACTGCTGATAGATAGCATAAATATATTAATTTTATGATAAAATTCATTTTTCTGTAGCTTACCCGTTAAGGAGCTACAGCCCCCCAAAGTTCGAAAAATCTCTATATTTAAATTGTTATAACACAAGCTCTATAAGCTATATCTTCAATCTAAAAATTCCACACGATAGGTGCTATTATGAGCTTTACAAACATGTATATAATAAATATATACTTGTGCTATACGGTGTCTTAGTTTACCGTTATGTGAAATTAAGTTATACTGAATTATTGCGAAATCCTTTAACCCTTCTATCTTCTAAACGGTTTAAGTTGGAAACTTGAAATTTTGATAGAAGTTAGATCTTTGAAAATATGAAAGTATGAGTCATTGCAGAAATTTTTTTTGTATCACCCCCCGTTTAGGAGCTGTAAGGAGTCAAGAACTGAAAATTTCCTACTTTTAAACACCTATAATTTGGACACCTACTCGATACTCGATAATTTGAAATTATTGAGGATATAATGCGTAGTACAAAAAAAAATGTAAATAAATAAAAACATAAAAGTGGCTTGAAAATTTTTTATTTATATGATATTGATATACATAGAAAACAAGGGTTTTATCGCATTCGTCGACAATGGTAGCGACGTGTCACTTATGCAGCAAACAGTACAGAAGTTAAATTGTGTACAGCTAAGTATTAAAAACCAGACTACATTGAAAGGGTTTGGGAGCAACACTTGTTCAACATTGGGTGCGTGTACGGTTAACGTGAAGATTAAGTCAACAATCCATGAAGTGCAATTTGAAGTTGTTCCTGACCACTACATGTGAGATAATATTATTTTGGGTCAAAATTTTTTGGAAAAAGTAATATTAGTCATTGACAAAGGTAAAGTAATCATAGAAAAGTACGAAACGATCAGAAAAACAAGCGAAGAATGGAAAGAAGATGAAATTTTACAAATAAATGTAGAAGCCCTACGAAAGGATAATGAAGAATTAAATATTAATTCAAAAAACCCAGTATCAACAAAAATTGTACTTGATTTGGTCAACGCATATGAACCAAACAAAATGGTCAAATCAAGTGTGCAAATGAAAATAGTCCTGCAAGATGGAGTCCCTATATACCAAAGAGCAAGGAAGCTAGCATTGACCGAGCGTGAAGTCGTGAAAAATCAGATAGAGGCAGATGGAATCATAGAAGAAAGCATTTCGGATTTTGCTTCACCAATAGCTTTAGTAAAAAAAAAAGATGGATCAAGAAGATTGTGCGTGGATTACCGGAAATTAAACGGCAAGATTATCAAAGATAGGTACCCATTACCTATTATAGAAGACATTTTGGAGAGATTGTATGGTGCAACGGTGTTCACATTTTGTTGAACTTGAAAAATGGATTCTTTCACGTTGATGTACATCAAGAGAGTCAAAAACACACATCGTTCATAACACCAGATGGTCAATATCAGTCCAAAAAAGTCCCATTTGGTTTATGCAATTCGCCAGCAAACCTTCAGTTTTGACAAATAAGGCAATTGTACTTTTTATATTCTGTACTTTTTCTTAATTCTGTACTTTTTATATTAGAATGCAGCTATGTTCTGTATGTCAAGCCTCTGTTTTACTTTTATATTTTGAATTGCATTTAGAATTTTAACGTTAATATTTTTTTACTATGTACTATTTTATGTTTGTATTAATTTTATACAGCTAATTTTCTTAGTATAAATAGAGGCGCAAAATTTTATTAAAGGCACTCTAAAAAGTAAAGTCAATAAGTGAAGGATAAGAATTGTATATGAAGAAAGGAAGAAAAGAAAATAATTATAAAATCTGGAAAGAAATAATCTGGAGAAAACAAAACTAAAACAAAAAAAAAAAGAAAGGATTTAATATTAGAATTTAATTTTATTTTAATTTTTTTTTAAAATAAATTATAATAATTACTAGATATTATTCATTTCATAAGTTGGGAAATTTTTGATCTTATTCTACCTAAAAAGGCTATTTTCTTTGCTATCTATTTACATATTACATCTATACTCCTATATATTTTATTTCATCGCCAATTTCAATTTTTGTCACTTATTTTTATTTTTGATTTTTGTATTGAAACTATGTCAGACATTTTGTTTTCAATATTAAGCTTGAGTTTATTCATATTAAGCCATATATATAGGTTTTATAAATCATCATAAAATTTTTTTCGTATCTATTATAGTTTCATTAATCTGTTTCTTTTCCTTTTTTAGTATGTATTTTTTTAATATTTGTATTTTTTTGTGTTTTTTATTTTACATATTCGTTTGATCATTCTTCTTCTCATTAATGCTATTTTTTATATGTTTATCTCTATAATTTTTACACGTATTTTTGTATCTATTTCTAGCTATTTTCTATCTTCTATTTATATCTATTTTCTATATGTTGATGAACCATTTTACTCTATAATTTTAATAGTTTTTCCTAATATTGTTAATCCTAATTTTTATACCCGTACGATAAGTATCGGGTATAATAAAATTACTCCTGCGTTTGTAACACCACGAAATAAGCGAGCTAGATATACTTTCAAAGGTGTGGATCGGATCAGAATCAAATTCTGAGTCGAATAAGCCATGTCCGTTCGTCCGTCAGCAAGCTAACTGAAAAACTAAGAAAGCTAGAATCTTGAAATTTACGCAAAATATTCTGGGAGCAATTTGTAGGTTCCCTATTTTTTTTGGTTGAGCTCCGACCAAAACTTCGGGTAGCTCCCGAACAACTAACTTTTGGATTTCCACAATTTTTTTCAAATAGAGCCATGAAGTTTTAACTGCTGATAGATAGCATAAATATATTAATTTTATGATAAAATTCATTTTTCTGTAGCTCCACCCGTTAAGGAGCTACAGCCCCCCAAAGTTCGAGAAATCTCTATATTTAAATTGTTATAACACAAGCTCTATAAGCTATATCTTCAATCTAAAAATTCCACACGATAGGTGCTATTATGAGCTTTACAAACATGTATATAATAAATATATACTTGTGCTATACGGTGTCTTAATTTACCGTTATGTGAAATTAAGTTATACTGAATTATTGCGAAATCCTTTAACCCTTCTATCTTCTAAACGGTTTAAGTTGGAAACTTGAAATTTTGATAGAAGTTAGATCTTTGAAAATATGAAAGTATGAGTCATTGCAGAAATTTTTTTTGTATCACCCCCCGTTTAGGAGCTGTAAGGAGTCAAGAACTGAAAATTTCCTACTTTTAAACACCTATAATTTGGACACCTGTTAAATTTTTTTTTGAAATAATACATAAAAATTAAAGCTTCAACATTATACTCTTATTTCTGTTAACAACTTTTTTTTAATAATATAGAGTTACTTTATAATTGACGAAAGTGTTGCTTGCTTTTTTCAAATTTTCTAGCAAATTTCTTTAACGAATTTTTTGCATTTTGTTTTACTCGATAATTTGAAATTATTGAGGATATAATGCGTAGTACAAAAAAAAATGTAAATAAATGAAAAACATAAAAGTGGCTTGAAAATTTTTTATTTATATGATATTGATATACATAGAAAACAAGGGTTTTATCGCATTCGTCGACAATGGTAGCGACGTGTCACTTATGCAGCAAACAGTACAGAAGTTAAATTGTGTACAGCTAAGTATTAAAAACCAGACTACATTGAAAGGGTTTGGGAACAACACTTGTTCAACATTGGGTGCGTGTACGGTTAACGTGAAGATTAAGTCAACAATCCATGAAGTGCAATTTGAAGTTGTTCCTGACCACTACATGTGAGATAATATTATTTTGGGTCAAAATTTTTTGGAAAAAGTAATATTAGTCATTGACAAAGGTAAAGTAATCATAGAAAAGTACGAAACGATCAGAAAAACAAGCGAAGAATGGAAAGAAGATGAAATTTTACAAATAAATGTAGAAGCCCTACGAAAGGATAATGAAGAATTAAATATTAATTCAAAAAACCCAGTATCAACAAAAATTGTACTTGATTTGGTCAACGCATATGAACCAAACAAAATGGTCAAATCAAGTGTGCAAATGAAAATAGTCCTGCAAGATGGAGTCCCTATATACCAAAGAGCAAGGAAGCTAGCATTGACCGAGCGTGAAGTCGTGAAAAATCAGATAGAGGCAGATGGAATCATAGAAGAAAGCATTTCGGATTTTGCTTCACCAATAGCTTTAGTAAAAAAAAAAGATGGATCAAGAAGATTGTGCGTGGATTACCGGAAATTAAACGGCAAGATTATCAAAGATAGGTACTCATTACCTATTATAGAAGACATTTTGGAGAGATTGTATGGTGCAACGGTGTTCACATTTTGTTGAACTTGAAAAATGGATTCTTTCACGTTGATGTACATCAAGAGAGTCAAAAACACACATCGTTCATAACACCAGATGGTCAATATCAGTCCAAAAAAGTCCCATTTGGTTTATGCAATTCGCCAGCAAACCTTCAGTTTTGACAAATAAGGCAATTGTACTTTTTATATTCTGTACTTTTTCTTAATTCTGTACTTTTTATATTAGAATGCAGCTATGTTCTGTATGTCAAGCCTCTGTTTTACTTTTATATTTTGAATTGCATTTAGAATTTTAACGTTAATATTTTTTTACTATGTACTATTTTATGTTTGTATTAATTTTATACAGCTAATTTTCTTAGTATAAATAGAGGCGCAAAATTTTATTAAAGGCACTCTAAAAAGTAAAGTCAATAAGTGAAGGATAAGAATTGTATATGAAGAAAGGAAGAAAAGAAAATAATTATAAAATCTGGAAAGAAATAATCTGGAGAAAACAAAACTAAAACAAAAAAAAAAAGAAAGGATTTAATATTAGAATTTAATTTTATTTTAAGTTTTTTTTACAATAATAAATGTTTGCAATTTTTTTTTTCATCTTAAAATAAATTGAGTTTTTTTTTATCTTGCCTGCTTAATCTATGAGATTGTATTGAGACAACCCTACATATATATGTATTTTATTGTACTTAAAAGAAATTATTCTATGAATGGAAATATTTTTAAAGAAATATTGCAATGTATGGCGATGTACTTATAACAATATAAATATACTACGTGCGCATTAATATAATATAATATTTAAAATTATATTTACTATTTCGTAATTTAATACACATTTACCGCTTAGTATTAAATGGTACTATAGAATATTTGAAAAAGTTTTGGATTGATAATCGTTATGTGGAAGGTTAGAATCTGCTTTTGAAGAATGTATAAACATATAGTTTAAATATATGTACAACCCATAGTTTTAGAAATTATAAAATTCACCCAAATTATTTAAAATACTAAAATATTAAAAAAACGAGGAAGAGTGCAGTAGAGTAGACTGTGTCAACTCTGGGATACCCGTATGAACGTAATATATCCTGTTTCTATAAAACTTGATCATCTTTTAAAAACATTCAGAGTTTTAGTACCGAACTACAGAGATATATTTATGTAAATTGTGCAGTTGTATGATAGCTACCCGAATCTATTGCGCCTAGCTTCATTAAGTTCCAAGAAATGCAAAAAGCCTGAACCGGCTGCTTTAGACCATTCAAATTTTACAAAAGTTTTTGGCATGCAACTCGACACTTTTTCACTAAATTTCAGATAGCTAGCTTCAATAGACACTGAGTTATTTTCATTTAAAAAGAGAAGTTGTATGGCAACTATCCGAACCTGTCATATCATCACAACAAAATTTTACAGAAGTTGTTGCCATAAAAATCGATCATCATTTGCAAAATTTCAGATACCTAAATTGAATAGACACTGGGTTATTTCCATTTAAAGAAAGAAGTTGTATGGCAGCTACTCGAACACGGCGGCCGAAACTGCTGGAGTTAAATAGCAAAACTAACAATTTTGTAAAAGTGACGTAAAAAAAATTTCAGCCTCCTAACTCCTTTATTTTTTGAGTTATCGTGCGGACGGACACTGAGTTATTTTCATTTAAAAAGAGAAGTTGTATGGCAGCTACCCGAACCAGTCGCACCACCACAACCAAATTTTGCAGAAGTTGTTGCCATAAAACTTGATCATCATTCGCAAAATTGCAGATACCTAGATTGAACAGACACTGGGTTATTTCCATTTAAAGAAAGACGTTGCATGGCAGCTACTCGAACCCGGCGGCCGAAAATGCTGGAGTTAAATAGCAAAACTAACAATTTTACAAATGTAACGTAAAAAAATTTTCAGCCTCCTAGCTCCTCTATTTTTTGAGTTATCGTGCGGACGGACGGACGGACGTACATGGCTTAATCGACTCAGAATTCGATTCTGAGCCGATCCATACCTTTGACACTTTATCTAGCTCGACTCCTTTAAGGTGTCACAAACGTTATGGCAAATTTATTATACCCTTGAACATAGTTCATACGGGTATAATAATATTGTAAGCAGAGTGGCAGGCTGTAAACGTACTAACGGTTCGTACGGGTATTTAAGAGTTGACAAAGGCAACTGCATTCTTTCACGTTTTAATCCCAATTATCTCGCTAAACTTTTTACTACTATCTTAAATCATTTAAGTTCACTAATTTTCCAAAATTATTTTCAACCAATTCCTCTATGAAAAACTCTTTATTAAATTTAATGTATAAGAACTTTGATTTTAGTATTACATTTTTTTTTGCACATATTTTGATATCTATGGCGTCATGATAGGATAATGGCATCCCGCATCAGTCAAATAATGGAATAATGCATAGTCTATAATTGTTTTGGTATCTTTTGTTACTCTAGCATACTCTTTAAAAGAAACTAAAAGACTGCTTCCAACTAAACTCTTCAATTACTTCAATAATTTTAACTTTATCATTACTTCGTAGTCTATTGAAATCCCCACATATCAATTTTAAAAAAAATATCGTTGAAAATAGCTTATAATAGCTGAGTAGTTGGAAATAGAGTCTGTCAAGCATGTAGTATTGATATTATAGTATTAATACTATAGTATTGCTAATACCATAGTATTTAAACCCCCCTGACACACATCAAAATAGTATTATTTGACTTTTAGTTTATAGTAATTAATTTTTATTTTTATTTTAAGTAAACAAATAAAATATTAAAATGAACCGTAAAATAACATTAATATTAAATTTAAGAAATAATCAAGAATTACTTAAAGAAATTAATTATGCAAACCAAAAACTCCTACTTCAATTAATAAATTCCAGAACAAAATTGATTCTCTACAAAAAAAAAACTAAATTATATAGAATATTTGAACTCGAAACAAAGGACTGTATTGATATTGAAAATAATCTTTCAGAACACTAAATTCAAAATTTGAAACATAAACAAATTTGAAATTCTTTCATATTTTTGACGTAAAAGACAACGTTTACATGCGAATTTAAAAAAACAGTATTTTTAGTTTCGAATACATTGCTTTGGTGTCGAATACTACATTAATACTGCAAACATAAACTTAGTATACATACCATATTTATACTAAGTTAATACTACAGTATTGATACTATAAACCTGACATATATGTAGTTTAAACGTAGTATTTGCAATACTATAGTATCAATACTATATGTCTGTTACGGGCATTATCCTGGACCTTTTAATAATGTTGCAAAAATGTTCCGTGTTAAATCAGGAACAATCATTATGAAGTTTGTGGATAGTTGTGTCAAATGCTACTGAAAAGAACGAAGTTTTACTTTAGAGGATCTTGGTTTCGGCAGTTCGTCCAGAGTTAATATTTCCGAAAGCTTACCTAAACTAATTTTAGCTTTACTAAGAACAGCTAATGGTATGCGTCGTAACAATATTATATCTAAAGTCATTACCAGAAATGGTTTTCTTTTTATCCAAAAAGCAGTAAATTGAGATTTCATCAAAATGTCAGCTAAACAAGATTTGCAGTGCTAAGAAATTTAATATATATTTTTGCAGTGCTAAGAAATTTACACCAAAACAGAACGATAATGGTATACATAGATGACATTATAATCCCTTCCAAGGACGAGGCAGAAGGTACAAAGAAATTAGAGTTGGTCTTGGAGGTCGCATCGGTAAATGGGTTACATATTAAGTAGAGTAAATGCTTCTTAGGCTATATTGTCGAAAGCGGAACAATAAAGCCATCAGCTGAAAAAACCCGAGCAGTCATAGATGTCCCTTTGACGACATATATTAAAAGTCTACAACGTTTTTTAGGTTTAACCTCGTATTTTTTAACGGAGTATTATTAACCTCCGGAGATTAGTCAGGGATTACGCTTCGATAGCTAGACCACTTTCCAACTTATAAAGGAAAGAACTTATTAAAGGAAGCTCTAACAAATGCTGCAGTTCTAAAATTGTATAATCCCAGAGCTCAGACGGAAGTTCACACTGATGCCTCCATGTATGGATACGGTGCAGCCCTTTTGCAAAAGGAGTCCGAAGACCAACTTTTTCACAATACAATTCATGAGTCGCAAAACTACACAAGCAGAATAAAAGTATGACTCCTATAAATTAGAGGTACTAGTTGTTGTGGAAGCACTCAAAAAATGGAGAGCCTATGTGTTAGGCATGAAGTTTAAAATAATTACCGACTGTAACGCACTCGTGTTAAGAATGAGGAAAAAGGACATCCTTCCCAGGATTATGAGATGGGCTATGTATCTGCAGGAATTCGATTGTGACGATTGGATAAAAGCAGTAGTAAAAATTTTGGCAAAACATGACTATGAGAATTTCTATCTAGAACATGGAATCTTCTATAAAGATCCTATTAAAGAGCTGATGGTAGTTCTATTGCTCATGCAAAACTAACAATTTTACAAATGTAACGTAAAAAAATTTTTAGCCTCCCAGCTCCTCTATTTTTTGAGTTATAGTGCGGACGGACACTGAGTTCTCTCATTTAAAAAGAGATTTTGTATGGCAGCTACCCGAACCCGTCACACCACCAGAACCAAATTTTGCAGAAGTTGTTGCTATAAAACTTGATCATCATTCGCAAAATTTCAGATACCTAGATTGAACAGACACTGGGTTATTTCTATTTAAAGAAAGACGTTGTATGGCAGCTACCCGAACCCGGGGACAGAAAATGCTGGAGTTAAATAGCAAAACTAACAATTTTACAAAAGTGACGTAAAAAAATTTTCAGCCTCCTAGCTCCTCTATTTTTTGAGTTATCGTGCGGACGGACACTGAGTTCTTTTCATTTAAAAAGAGATTTTGTATGGCAGCTACCCGAACCCGTCGCACCAGCACAACCAAATTTTGTAGAAGTTGTTGCCATAAAACTTGATCATCATTTGCAAGATTTCAGACGCCTAGCTTTATTAACTTCCAAAAGGTGCAAGAAGCCTGAACCGGCTGTTCTAGGCCAAACAAATTTTACAAAAGTTGTTGGCATATAACTCGACACTTCTTTACTAAATTTCAGATTCCTAGCTTCAATAAACACTGAGTTATTCTCATTTAACCGGATAAGTTGTATGGCAGCTACCCGAACCCGCCGCACCACCACAACCAAAATTTTACAAAAGTTGTTGCCATAAAACTTGATCATCATTTGCAAAACTTCTAGCTTCATTAGGTTCCAAGAGGTGCAAGAAGTCTGAACCGGCTGCTCTAGACCAACCAAATTTTACAAAAGTTGTTGGCATGTAACTCGACACCTCTTTACTAAATTTCAGATTCCTAGCTTCAGTAAAGACTGAGTTATTCTCATTTAAACGGAGAAGTTGTATGGCAGCTACCCCAACCCGCTGCACCAGCACAACCAAATTTAACGGAAGTTGTTGCCATAAAACTTGATCATCATTTGCAAAATTTCAGAAACCTAGCTTGAATAGGTGTTGAGTTATTTCTATATAAAGATAGAAGTTGTATGGCAGCTACTCGAACCCGCCGACCGAAAATGTTGGATTTAAATAGCAAAACTAACAATTTTGCAAAAGTGACGTAAAAAAAATTTCAGCCCCCTAGCTCCTTTATTTTTTGAGTTATCGTGCGGACGGACGGACGGACGGACGGACGTACATGGCTTAATCGACTCAGAATTCGATTCTGAGCCGATCCATACCTTTGACACTATATCTACTCCTTTAAGGTGTCACAAACGTAATGGCAAATTTATTATACCCTTGAACATAGTTCATACGGGTATAATAATATTATAAGCAGAGTGGCAGGCTGTAAACATACTAACGGTTCGTACGGGTATTTAAGAGTTGACAAAGGCAGCTGCATTCTTTCACGTTTTAATCCCAATTATCTCGCTAAACTTTTTACTACTATCTTAAATCATTTAAGTTCACTAATTTTCCAAAATTATTTTCAACCAATTCCTCTATGAAAAACTCTTTATTAAATTTAATGTATAAGAACTTTGATTTTAGTATTACATTTTTTTTTGCACATATTTTGATATCTATGGCGTCATGATAGGATAATGGCATCCCGCATCAGTCAAATAATGGAATAATGCATAGTCTATAATTGTTTTGGTATCTTTTGTTACTCTAGCATACTCTTTAAAAGAAACTAAAAGACTGCTTCCAACTAAACTCTTCAATTACTTCAATAATTTTAACTTTATCATTACTTCGTAGTCTATTGAAATCCCCACATATCAATTTTAAAAAAAATATCGTTGAAAATAGCTTATAATAGCTTAGTAGTTGGAAATAGAGTCTGTCAAGCATGTAGTATTGATATTATAGTATTAATACTATAGTATTGCTAATACCATAGTATTTAAACCCCCCTGACACACATCAAAATAGTATTATTTGACTTTTAGTTTATAGTAATTAATTTTTATTTTTATTTTAAGTAAACAAATAAAATATTAAAATGAACCGTAAAATAACATTAATATTAAATTTAAGAAATAATCAAGAATTACTTAAAGAAATTAATTATGCAAACCAAAAACTCCTACTTCAATTAATAAATTCCAGAACAAAATTGATTCTCTACAAAAAAAAAACTAAATTATATAGAATATTTGAACTCGAAACAAAGGACTGTATTGATATTGAAAATAATCTTTCAGAACACTAAATTCAAAATGTGAAACATAAACAAATTTGAAATTCTTTCATATTTTTGACGTAAAAGACAACGTTTACATGCGAATTTAAAAAAACAGTATTTTTAGTTTCGAATACATTGCTTTGGTGTCGAATACTACATTAATACTGCAAACATAAACTTAGTATACATACCATATTTATACTAAGTTAATACTACAGTATTGATACTATAAACCTGACATATATGTAGTTTAAACGTAGTATTTGCAATACTATAGTATCAATACTATATGTCTGTTACGGGCATTATCCTGGACCTTTTAATAATGTTGCAAAAATGTTCCGTGTTAAATCAGGAACAATCATTATGAAGTTTGTGGATAGTTGTGTCAAATGCTACTGAAAAGAACGAAGTTTTACTTTAGAGGATCTTGGTTTCGGCAGTTCGTCCAGAGTTAATATTTCCGAAAGCTTACCTAAACTAATTTTAGCTTTACTAAGAACAGCTAATGGTATGCGTCGTAACAATATTATATCTAAAGTCATTACCAGAAATGGTTTTCTTTTTATCCAAAAAGCAGTAAATTGAGATTTCATCAAAATGTCAGCTAAACAAGATTTGCAGTGCTAAGAAATTTAATATATATTTTTGCAGTGCTAAGAAATTTACTCCAAAACAGAGCGATAATGGTATACATAGATGACATTATAATCCCTTCCAAGGACGAGGCAGAAGGTACAAAGAAATTAGAGTTGGTCTTGGAGGTCGCATCGGTAAATGGGTTACATATTAAGTAGAGTAAATGCTTCTTAGGCTATATTGTCGAAAGCGGAACAATAAAGCCATCAGCTGAAAAAACCAGAGCAGTCATAGATTTCCCTTTGACGACATATATTAAAAGTCTACAACGTTTTTTAGGTTTAACCTCGTATTTTTTAACGGAGTATTATTAACCTCCGGAGATTAGTCAGGGATTACGCTTCGATAGCTAGACCACTTTCCAACTTATAAAGGAAAGAACTTATTAAAGGAAGCTCTAACAAATGCTGCAGTTCTAAAATTGTATAATCCCAGAGCTCAGACGGAAGTTCACACTGATGCCTCCATGTATGGATACGGTGCAGCCCTTTTGCAAAAGGAGTCCGAAGACCAACTTTTTCACAATACAATTCATGAGTCGCAAAACTACACAAGCAGAATAAAAGCATGACTCCTATAAATTAGAGGTACTAGTTGTTGTGGAAGCACTCAAAAAATGGAGAGCCTATGTGTTAGGCATGAAGTTTAAAATAATTACCGACTGTAACGCACTCGTGTTAAGAATGAGGAAAAAGGACATCCTTCCCAGGATTATGAGATGGGCTATGTATCTGCAGGAATTCGATTGTGACGATTGGATAAAAGCAGTAGTAAAAATTTTGGCAAAACATGACTATGAGAATTTCTATCTAGAACATGGAATCTTCTATAAAGATCCTATTAAAGAGCTGATGGTAGTTCTATTGCTCATGCAAGACGAAATTATCAGAATAGGACACAAACAAGGCCATTTTGCTCCCAAAAGGACCCGGGAATGGATAGAAAAATATTTTAACATACCTCAGCTAGCTCCCAAAGTACAGTATGTCATTAGAAAAATGCATAATAGCGGAAAGATACAGAAAGGATGTCGGATCAAATGAAGTAATCGACAGACTCGGACGACAATCTGAAATTTTTGGAATTCCTAAATTTCTGATATAAAAAGCAAATTAAAAGCTTTTCTTCGGGCAAGCTAGTTTTAATCTTCCGTCTTAAAACTAAAAACGTGTTTCAAAAAAAAAGGCAGCCTTCAAGCTAAGTTCATAAAATAGGGTTTCGTAAAACCAATAAAAGTAGAAATAAGTTGAATGTAAATTCATATTTCATTTTTAAAATTAAAAAATTATAATGTATAATACATATAGTTTTAAATAAATTGTAATAAAAAAAGTGAATTCACAAAATATAAATTGTACATTTATTTTAAAGAAGATAATAATTGTTTTATTTTTTTTTGTTTCTTACATTAATTTTATTTATTATATAATTTGTAGGAGAATAAAATATGATTTTTAAAAACCAGTTGTTAAAGTTGAACTAAGAAGTACAGTTGGAAAAAGAAAATAATTAAGAAGTTATATGAAGTTGATTTTTTTTTTTTTGTAATTAATATAAAGTAAATTTTCAATTTTATAATTAATTTTAATAAATATATATATATAATTAGTAAATATAATATTGGCCTTATTATTTATTGATACTCTATATATATATATGCAGTTCAATACGCTTAGCATATTTTTGATACGGATTCTAATACCGCATTTTAAAATAATTTTCAAAGCTCAATTTTGTAAAATTTGAAATTGGTTCATTTGAGTCTCGGTACTTAGAAACAAAATTGAAGAACAATAATTTAAATGTGGCAATTATACATAGGTACTAGGGGCCCCTGTTAATGTGTTCTCAAATTCTATGTTGAAGGCTAATTCATATAATGGACAGTTACAGTTTAGAAAAATTTATGAAAAAAGTACAATCCTTTAAAAATCTGAAAACATAACCAAATTCGTCAAAACAGTAACTTGTATTATTTTTAAAACAGTGGCAAAACAGAATTAAATTGTATAAAGAGCCTGTAGTTAATGTACGTGTATTTAGGTTTTTGTGAGAGAGGACTATTTTGTCTATTTATATATCGAGTTCGAAATAAATGTTTTAAAGGTACATACATGGAGAAAACGGAATAGATATCCGTAAAACATTCATAAAATGCACAAACAAAGTTTGGAGCAAAATTCGGTTGAAAATTTCTGGTACTACTCATCTATAATCAGTTAAAAATATTATTCTGGTGCTGCTCATCTATAACATCTAAATTTTTACAACACGTACATAAAAAGGAATGATCTGCTGGAATCAGGTCTGTAGCCGCTGAGTAGAAGTAATCATTAAAATTGTTGGCTATTTCTAAGTCATCTGTTATTAAACAATTATTATTATTTCTTATAGTTAATTTTTTAACTTTAGATTTCTTACTTAAGATTTAATTTACTACTTTCCATTCATCTTTAATATCGTTATATTCTGAAATATTTTGTTTTAACTTATTGCATAATTTATCATAATGTTTTTTTAATCTATCGTTACAAGGATATTTTTTGCATTTAACGCATTTTATTTTTATATTTAACTTGATCTAAAAGACGGTTTGACATTCAAGGTTTAAGTTTCTTAAATCTTGCATTTTGGAATTTGACAGAACTGCACTCTACAATAATGCTTTTAAGTTTATTTATAAAATTATTATATGCTAAATTAATATTGCTTTCTGAATAAACAACCTTCCAAAACTCAAATTTTAATTTATTATTTAATGTTTCGTAGTCAACAGTTGTAGTTGACATAGAAAAAGATTTGTTTTTACATAGCAATTTGAATAAAACAGCACTCATGCAATGGTCAGTTATATTAAAATTAAATAAACCACCTTCATATAAATCATCATTTATATTTTTAAATCGACAAAAAATATGGTCTAAACAAGTATTAAAAATTAGCCTAGTTGGTTCATTTATGATTGAAATTAAACGAAAACTAGCCATAAGAGTTTTATTGGAATCAAAATATTCTCGCCAAGTAAATCTAAATTGAAATCACCGAAAACTATTAAATTAGATGATTTTTCATTCCTTAAAATATTAGAAAATTCTTCCACAAACAACTGAGTATTAAAACTATGTAACCTGTACCCACATAAAAATATTAGTAATTCATTTTGTATTTTACATCATACTTTTATAACATCAGCAGAATTAGCATAAAGTACATCAATATCGCAATCATAACAATTTTTAACTAACGCTCCTACACCACCAGCAGCCATTGATTCATTTGCAACTGCGAAAAAATAATAATTAGGAATCTTATACGTACTTATTTCATTATTGTAAATCCAAATTTCAGTGAGAAAAACAAGGTCAGGGTTATTAATGAACACATTTAAATGAGTAAGAAGAGCATCAAAGTTTTTACGCATACTATGTATGTTTTGATGTACAATGAAAAATGAGTTAAAATTAATTTCAAAAACATTATTGTAATCATTTTAAATAGAACCAATCAT
Source organism: Poecilobothrus nobilitatus (assembly GCA_947095535.1). Lineage (NCBI taxonomy): Eukaryota > Metazoa > Arthropoda > Insecta > Diptera > Dolichopodidae > Poecilobothrus > Poecilobothrus nobilitatus. Next base: position 176,711,997 of record OX352772.1, read on the forward strand.
AGGCTGGTCGTCTATAACATCATCAAAATTCATTAAGAATTAGAAAAAACATATCTAAGTATTAGATTTAATATTATCCAAATCTAAAAAAGATCTTATGCGAATAGGCCTATGATTATCATCTTTCTTCAACAAAATAACCATATCTTTGAACGAACAATACTTATATCCAAATTGCTTACCAATACTTTTGCTTTCCTTAAAAAGAGCATAATTAAAACTTGTCATACTTTCATTAATAAAAATACGGCTGTTAGAATTTATCAAATTAGTAGTGAGCTTCTTATTTTTTTTTATTATGTTTCTTATTCTTTCCTTAATTTTTTGCTTTTTTTCAAAGACTTTAGATGAACACAAATAACATTATTATTATTAGGTGTTTTAGTATTTTTAGTATTTTTCGCATTAATATTTTTCTTACTAATATAAACCCTTTGTATATCTTCCACCAGAACGTATAGTTGAAGACTATCAGCAATTATCTGTTGTACAACACTAAAAGCATTGCTTTGATTTAAATCTGGTAGAGCAACACCTGTGACTTCAACTGCATTTCTTATCTGGTCTGTCTAATGAAGTTAATTTTTGTTTCGAGTGAATTAACGTTTTTCTTTAGAGTAAGATTATCATCTTCTAGTTTTCTCATATCTTCAATATAACTCAAATTCAATTCTTTTAAGCTTCCAACCTCTTCAATCAAACGCTACATAGAAATTTGCAGATCACAAAAACACTAGGATGTTGTGTTAGGATTTGTGAGTACTGTGAAGTAGCGTGAGATGTAACAGCATCATTTTGCTCATTTTGAGTTTGAGCATAAACTTGAGTAATAATTTCACAGCTATTTGGTGGTTGAGATTGAGTAGAAATATTTAATTGTTATTGTTGTTTAGGTATCATTTTATAAGTGAGTAGAAACACAAAGGTTAGATTGTAGATGATCGTTTTGTTGTTGTAGGTGTCGAGATTTTCTGCGGAGAGCGCTACTGTTGTCGCATCTGTACTTTTTCCTTTTATTTTCATATAGTCAATATCACCATCATGTAGATTTATGTATGCGCAATGAAATATTGAGAGACAATTACCACAAACGACTTTTTAATGATGTCTCTCCACTTTCACCTTACAAAAAATGCAACTCTTTTTTTTTTTTATTTGATAATTCTTATTCTCTTTTTTGTAGAACTCGTTTTTAATTTATTTTAATTACTTATTTACAAATTTCTTTATAGTGCAATATTTTAAAGTTAGCCTATAGAAAAACTAATATCTATATTATATATAATTTTAAATCATTTGAAATATATAAACATAAAATTTTAACCATTATAATATACAAGAATAAAAAACTATACGCGTTCACCCGCCAAAAAGAATAGTCAGGAGAAAGAAACAGAAAAAATAAAATACATAATTTTAAAGAGTGCAAGTGAGAATGTTTCTTTAAAATTTTGTGTTTTTTTTTTTGTTATTCTGTTGTGTACGTTTTGTACTACTATCTGTTGTTTACCAACTATCGTAGCGTAGTACATAATACTGTAATGTAAATAATATGAAATGTACAATTTATTATTAATATTATGTATAGGTTTTATAATAGCAAAAGTGTAAAAAAACGTAACTACATGTGTTCAAGCTTTGATGAAACGGAATTCATAATACGTAGTAAGTACTAAATTATAATAATTACTAGATATTATTCATTTCATAAGTTGGGAAATTTTTGATCTTATTCTACCTAAAAAGGCTATTTTCTTTGCTATCTATTTACATATTACATCTATACTCCTATATATTTTATTTCATCGCCAATTTCAATTTTTGTCACTTATTTTTATTTTTGATTTTTGTATTGAAACTATGTCAGACATTTTGTTTTCAATATTAAGCTTGAGTTTATTCATATTAAGCCATATATATAGGTTTTATAAATCATCATAAAATTTTTTTCGTATCTATTATAGTTTCATTAATCTGTTTCTTTTCCTTTTTTAGTATGTATTTTTTTAATATTTGTATTTTTTTGTATTTTTTATTTTACATATTCGTTTGATCATTCTTCTTCTCATTAATGCTATTTTTTATATGTTTATCTCTATAATTTTTACACGTATTTTTGTATCTATTTCTAGCTATTTTCTATCTTCTATTTATATCTATTTTCTATATGTTGATGAACCATTTTACTCTATAATTTTAATAGTTTTTCCTAATATTGTTAATCCTAATTTTTATACCCGTACGATAAGTATCGGGTATAATAAAATTACTCCTGCGTTTGTAACACCACGAAATAAGCGAGCTAGATATACTTTCAAAGGTGTGGATCGGATCAGAATCAAATTCTGAGTCGAATAAGCCATGTCCGTTCGTCCGTCAGCAAGCTAACTGAAAAACTAAGAAAGCTAGAATCTTGAAATTTACGCAACATATTCTGGGAGCAATTTGTAGGTTCCCTATTTTTTTTGGTTGAGCTCCGACCAAAACTTCGGGTAGCTCCCGAACAACTAACTTTTGGATTTCCACAATTTTTTTCAAATAGAGCCATGAAGTTTTAACTGCTGATAGATAGCATAAATATATTAATTTTATGATAAAATTCATTTTTCTGTAGCTCCACCCGTTAAGGAGCTACAGCCCCCCAAAGTTCGAGAAATCTCTATATTTAAATTGTTATAACACAAGCTCTATAAGCTATATCTATATCAATCTAAAAATTCCACACGATAGGTGCTATTATGAGCTTTACAAACATGTATATAATAAATATATACTTGTGCTATACGGTGTCTTAATTTACCGTTATGTGAAATTAAGTTATACTGAATTATTGCGAAATCCTTTAACCCTTCTATCTTCTAAACGGTTTAAGTTGGAAACTTGAAATTTTGATAGAAGTTAGATCTTTGAAAATATGAAAGTATGAGTCATTGCAGAAATTTTTTTTGTATCACCCCCCGTTTAGGAGCTGTAAGGAGTCAAGAACTGAAAATTTCCTACTTTTAAACACCTATAATTTGGACACCTGTTAAAAATTTTTTTGAAATAATACATAAAAATTAAAGCTTCAACATTATACTCTTATTTCTGTTAACAACTTTTTTTTAATAATATAGAGTTACTTTATAATTGACGAAAGTGTTGCTTGCTTTTTTCAAATTTTCTAGCAAATTTCTTTAACGAATTTTTTGCATTTTGTTTTACTCGATAATTTGAAATTATTGAGGATATAATGCGTAGTACAAAAAAAATGTAAATAAATAAAAAACATAAAAGTGGCTTGAAAATTTTTTATTTATATGATATTGATATACATAGAAAACAAGGGTTTTATCGCATTCGTCGACAATGGTAGCGACGTGTCACTTATGCAGCAAACAGTACAGAAGTTAAATTGTGTACAGCTAAGTATTAAAAACCAGACTACATTGAAAGGGTTTGGGAACAACACTTGTTCAACATTGGGTGCGTGTACGGTTAACGTGAAGATTAAGTCAACAATCCATGAAGTGCAATTTGAAGTTGTTCCTGACCACTACATGTGAGATAATATTATTTTGGGTCAAAATTTTTTGGAAAATGTAATATTAGTCATTAACAAAGGTAAAGTAATCATAGAAAAGTACGAAACGATCAGAAAAACAAGCGAAGAATGGAAAGAAGATGAAATTTTACAAATAAATATAGAAGCCCTACGAAAGGATAATGAAGAATTAAATATTAATTCAAAAAACCCAGTATCAACAAAAATTGTACTTGATTTGGTCAACGCATATGAACCAAACAAAATGGTCAAATCAAGTGTGCAAATGAAAATAGTCCTGCAAGATGGAGTCCCTATATACCAAAGAGCAAGGAAGCTAGCATTGACCGAGCGTGAAGTCGTGAAAAATCAGATAGAGGCAGATGGAATCATAGAAGAAAGCATTTCGGATTTTGCTTCACCAATAGCTTTAGTAAAAAAAAAAGATGGATCAAGAAGATTGTGCGTGGATTACCGAAAATTAAACGGCAAGATTATCAAAGATAGGTACCCATTACCTATTATAGAAGACATTTTGGAGAGATTGTATGGTGCAACGGTGTTCACATTTTGTTGAACTTAAAAAATGGATTCTTTCACGTTGATGTACATCAAGAGAGTCAAAAACACACATCGTTCATAACACCAGATGGTCAATACCAGTCCAAAAAAGTCCCATTTGGTTTATGCAATTCGCCAGCAAACCTTCAGTTTTGACAAATAAGGCAATTGTACTTTTTATATTCTGTACTTTTTATATTAGAATGCAGCTATGTTCTGTATGTCAAGCCTATATTTTACTTTTATATTTTGAATTGCATTTAGAATTTTAACGTTAATATTTTTTTACTATGTACTATTTTATGTTATGTATTAATTTTATACAGCTAATTTTCTTAGTATAAATAGAGGCGCAAAATTTTATTAAAGGCACTCTAAAAAGTAAAGTCAATAAGTGAAGGATAAGAATTGTATATGAAGAAAGGAAGAAAAGAAAATAATTATAAAATCTGGAAAGAAATAATCTGGAGAAAACAAAACTAAAACAAAAAAAAAAGAAAGGATTTAATATTAGAATTTAATTTTATTTTAATTTTTTTTTACAATAATAAATGGTTGCAATTTTTTTTTTCATCTTAAAATAAATTGAGTTTTTTTTATCTTGCCTGCTTAATCTATGAGGTTGTATTGAGACAACCCTACATATATATGTATTTTATTGTACTTAAAAGAAATTATTCTATGAATGGAAATATTTTTAAAGAAATATTGCAATGTATATACTTATGGTGATATACTTATAACAATATAAATATACTACGTGCGCATTAATATAATATAATATTTAAAATTATATTTACTATTTCGTAATTTAATACACATTTACCGCTTAGTATTAAATGGTACTATAGAATATTTGAAAAAGTTTTGGATTGATAATCGTTATGTGGAAAGTTAGAATCTGCTTTTGAAGAATGTATAAACATATAGTTTAAATATATGTACAACCCATAGTTTTAGAAATTATAAAATTCACCCAAATTATTTAAAATACTAAAATATTAAAAAAATAATATTGTAAGCAGAGTGGCAGGCTGTAAACATACTAACGGTTCGTACGGGTATTTAAGAGTTGACAAAGGCAACTGCATTCTTTCACTTTTAATCCCAATTATCTCGCTAAACTTTTTACTACTATCTTAAATCATTTAAGTTCACTAATTTTCCAAAATTATTTTCAACCAATTCCTCTATGAAAAACTCTTTATTAAATTTAATGTATAAGAACTTTGATTTTAATATTACATTTTTTTTTTGCACATATTTTGATATCTATGGCGTCATGATAGGATAATGGCATCCCGCATCAGTCAAATAATGGAATAATGCATAGTCTATAATTGTTTTGGTATCTTTTGTTACTCTAGCATACTCTTTAAAAGAAAGTAAAAGACTGCTTCCAACTAAACTCTTCAATTACTTCAATAATTTTAACTTTATCATTACTTCGTAGTCTATTGAAATCCCCACATATCAATTTTTAAAAAAATATCGTTGAAAATAGCTTATAATAGCTTAGTAGTTGGAAATAGAGCCTGTCAAGCATGTAGTATTGATATTATAGTATTAATACTATAGTATTGCTAATACCATAGTATTTAAACCCCCCTGACACACATCAAAATAGTATTATTTGCCTTTTAGTTTATAGTAATTAATTTTTATTTTTATTTTAAGTAAACAAATAAAATATTAAAATGAACCGTAAAATAACATTAATATTAAATTTAAGAAATAATCAAGAATTACTTAAAGAAATTAATTATGCAAACCAAAAACTCCTACTTCAATTAATAAATTCCAGAACAAAATTGATTCTCTACAAAAAAAAAACTAAATTATATAGAATATTTGAACTCGAAACAAAGGACTATATTTATATTGAAAATAATCTTTCAGAACACTAAATTCAAAATTTGAAACATAAACAAATTTGAAATTCTTTCATATTTTTGACGTAAAAGACAACGTTTACATGCGAATTTAAAAAAAACAGTATTTTTAGTTTCGAATACATTGCTTTGGTGTCGAATACTACATTAATACTGCAAACATAAACTTAGTATACATACCATATTTATACTAAGTTAATACTACAGTATTGATACTATAAACCTGACATATATGTAGTTTAAACGTAGTATTTGCAATACTATAGTATCAATACTATATGTCTGTTACGAGCATTATCCTGAACCTTTTAATAATGTTGCAAAAATGTTCCGTGTTAAATCAGGAACAATCATTATGAAGTTTGTGGATAGTTGTGTCAAATGCTACTGAAAAGAACGAAGTTTTACTTTAGAGGATCTTGGTTTCGGCAGTTCGTCCAGAGTTAATATTTTCGAAAGCTTACCTAAACTAATTTTAGCTTTACTAAGAACAGCTAATGGTATGCGTCGTAACAATATTATATCTAAAGTCATTACCAGAAATGGTTTTCTTTTTATCCAAAAAGCAGTAAATTGAGATTTCATCAAAATGTCAGCTAAACAAGATTTGCTTGCACTTGAATTTAGTCTTTAACTTCAGTCTTTTTTTTTTGTTTTTATACTTTCAAATTATTTTAATTTTTTTCATTTTTGTTAAAATTATTTTTTTTTCATTTTTTATTAAAGTTTAGTTTGCTATATTTTTATTTTTAAGTATTGTTTTAGTTTTTGGCTTCCTGATTTCGCCTTCATTGTTATGTCTACGGGATTATGTCTTTCTATAATAATGAAGTTGTTGCAGATGATATTAGTGTTGTTAGTTCGAATTTAAAAAATAAAGGATCATATTTCAATGTGGCTCATTTTAATGCTAAAAGTGTTTATCTGGACGAAACCGGGCAGATAAATTCGATGGCATTAAAAATATGTTGAATGGGAGATATTTAGACGTCGATGGTGCTTCAGAAACTTGCCTAAAATCAGCACTCACTTGTTTCTATTTTTGGATATAAATTGTACAGAAACGACAGAACTGATAGGCGTGGAGGGGGTGTTGGTTTTTATGTTTCAAATAATATTAAAGCAAAAGTTATTGATAAATCAAATTCTTCTGGTATTGAATATCTTTTTCTTGAACTTATAATTAATAACAATATTAAAGTTGCTGTTGGTGTTATATAGACCGGATGGTGATATTTTTGATCTTAATGTTACTTTGACTGAGGTTGTTTCTAAATGCAAAAATGTTGTCATTATGGGTGATTTTAACTTTAACTTGTTAAGTAGCAGTTTTAGCAATCAAATGGATCAATTTTCACAAGGTTTTGATTTGGTTGTAAACACCAATTCACTTAAACCAACTTATTTTAATGTTGTCCATGGAACTACCTCACTTATCGATTATTTTCTCTTAAAAGAATCTACTTGTACATTATTCGAATCAGTTTTGGAATTCGAATATTTCTAAACATTCTACTTTATATCTATTGCTTGTCCTTCCATGTTCAAATTCCCCTGAGTGGTTTTCCTATTACGATTATAATAGCATCTCGAAAAAAAATTTGCTCTTACATGCCCTAAATTATGATCTCTATGAACTTTATCTTACTGACGATTTAAATTTAAAGGTATAAATATTAATTTCAGCTATTTTATTTCTCTTTAAACAACATTTACCAGTTAAGAATGTTACTCGTAGGAAAGACCAGGGCCCTTCGATAACAGCAGAGATTGAAAGGGCTAAATTTCTAAAAAATTTCGCTTTTAAAGAATATACCAGACACCCTTCAAGGAAATGTTGGACCAACTATACTCAGTGTAGAAACAAGATTACTGAGCTGCATAAATATGCTAAAATCAATTATCTTCAGCGCATTTTTAATCAAGTTATCTATAATAAAGAATTTTGGAAGAAAGCTAGAAATATTGGATTAGTTGAAAAAAAGAGTCAAGGTAACGAAAGCTTTAATGTAGACGAACTTAATAATTACTTTGTTAGAGGTGCTTCTACATCAGATTCAATATCAGAGCGTGAAGATCCTCTTATTCCCGAGCATTGCCTTTTCGTGTCGAAATATTTTTTTAGACGAGCTGTTTTTCGGTTTTAGTACAATTAAATCAAATGCTGTTGGCTTAGATAAAGATCCCCTGTAATTCATTAAAATCTTATTTCCACCATTTGGTTGTCACATGCTTAATGTAACAAATTCGGGCTTACTTTGTTGACATTCCCTTCAGTCTGGAAAATGACGTTGGTCAGATCAGTACCTAAAACAAAACTGAATTGTCCAATCCAACTGAATTGTCAGATAACCGCCCTATTTCCATTTTACCTTTCCATGTGAAATAGTACTGAAAAAGCAGATTCTAAAATTTATTGCAGATGATTCAAGGGTTAAGTTATGTTCTATTGATCTCGTTTTTAGAACTCACCATAATACTACAAATGCTATGTTGGGAATAACTGAAAAATTAAGGAACAATATTGATAGAAAAATGATTTCTACTTTGCTCTTGCTGGATTTTAGTAAGGCGTTTGATAGTATCAGTCACTCTACTTTATGTTGTAAATTAAAAACAAACTTTTATTTTTCGAATCCCGCAAGTAGTTTAATTTTCTCCTATATTAACGATAGGACGCAGTGTGTCGTGAATGATAGTTCGTCTTCTAACTCTGTAAAATTTACATGTGGTGTTACTCAAGGATCCATACTTGGTCTCCTTTTTTTTACGATCTATATCAATGACCTTCCTGAATGCGTAAATCATTCCCTGGTTCACATGTTTCCTAATGATTGCTTTCGTCTGTTAAAGTCGAAAATGTTAATCATGGTGTTAGTTTGATGAATGGAGATATTGAGACGCTATCCCTTTGGGCTCGAGAAAATTACGTAGTTTTAAACCCTAGTAAATCTCAGGCAATTGCTTTTTTTAATAGATCAGGTCGCGGAATTCTACCTGCCCTTGAGTTGAATGACGTAATCATTCCATATGTTAAACATGTAAAAAGTCTTGGCCTAATATTATCTGAAGACTTATCTTGGGACCGTCATATTTCCGTAATTTGCTAAAATTCCTGAATTTATCTAAAAGGAATGTATATGCTAAAAAATTTTCTGCCTACAAACACTAAAATTCGGCTAGTAAAATCCCTCATCTTGCCAAATATTCTTTACGGTTGTGAAGTCTTTAGCGGTTGTAGTGTATTATGCTTTAATATATTAAAAGTAGCCTTTAATTCTGTCATGCGTTATTGTTTTTCGGTCAGAAGAAGGTACCACATTTCTATGTATATGAGTAGGGTAATAGGTGTTAATTTAGACAAACTTTTTGACTACAGAACTCTACTTTTGCTTTTTAAAACCATTAAATTCGATTGTCCTGCTTACTTATTATCTGAAATTGTTTTTCTCATTCTCTAAGATCTAACTTTATTACATTTCCTAGATTTCGTTCTCGTTATATGGATCAATAATTTTCTGTTACCGTCTTCTACTAAATCTTGTATATAGTTTATAAAAGAATACAAAACTTTCTTTGAGTTTCAGCATTTTTGAATAGAACTGACTTTTATTAAAACTTATTGTCCACACTCTTCATTTACTAAATTTTATTTATTCCTTTTTACGCTATTTTCAACTGTATCATTAACTGCAACAAACGTTATAGAAATGTAATTGAATTATTAGACTGTTCAATGAGGGAGAAATTAGGGAAGCTTTATTTTTATATTATTTTTATATTATTTTAGTATAACATATTACGTTATTATTTTAATTTTAATATTATTTTTATACCCGTACGATAAGTATCGGGTATAATAAAATGACTCCTCCGTTTGTAACACTTGGAAATAAGCGAGCTAGATATACCTTCAAAGGTATGGATCGGATCAGAAAAAAATTCTAAGACTTTTGAGCCATGTCCGTCCGTCCGTCCGTCAGCACGCTAACTCAAAAACTAAGAAAGCTAGAATTTTGAAATTTACACAAAGTATTGTGGAAGCAATTTGTAGGTTGAGTTCCGATCAAAACTTCCGGTAGCTTCCGAACAACAAACTTTTAGATCTCCACAATTTTTTTGAAATAGAGCCATGCAATTTTAACTGCTAATAGATATCATAAAAATATTAATTTTATGATAAAATTCATTTTTCTGTAGCTCCACCCGTTAAGGAGCTACAGCCCAACAAAGCCCCCAAAAATCTCTATATTTAAATTGTTATAACACAAGTTCTATAAGATACCTATATCTTCAATCTGAAAATTCCAAACGATAGGTGCTATTTTGAGCTTTACAAACACGCGTATAGTAAATATATACTTGTGCTATACGGTGTCTCAATTTACCGTTATGCGAAACTGAATTATTGCAAAATTCTTCAAATCTTCTATCTTCTAAATAGTTTAAGTTGGAAACTTGAACTTTTGACAGAAGTTAGATCTTTGAAAACAAGTATGAGCCATTTCAGAAATCTTTTTTGTATCACGAGGGGTGATACGGGGGTTATTAGGAGCTGTAAGGGGTCAAAAACTGAAAATTTCCTATTTTTAAACACCTGTTAAATTTTTTTGAAGTAATACATAAAAATTAAAGCTTCAACATTATACTCTTATTTCTGTTAACAAATTTTCTTAATAATGTAGGGTTACTTTATGATTGACTAAAGTGTTACTTGATTTTTTCAAATTTTCCAACAAATTTCTTTAACGAATTTTTTGCATTTTGTTTTACTCGATAATTTGAAATTGTTGAAGATATAATGTGGAGTACAAAAAAATGTAAATAAATAAACAACATAAAGAAGCTTGAAGAATTTTTATTTATATGACATTGATATACATACATACTTATATAATATCATGTTTATTTACATATCGTATATGTCACTGATGAATGAATGATAAGAGTATAGATGTATATTATATAGCGCCGCATTTACATACATATATATGTATTTTATTGTACTTATAAGAAATTATTCTATGAATGGAAATATTATTAAAGAAATATTGCAATGTATATACTTATGGTGATATACTTATAACAATATAAATATACTACGTGCGCATTAATATAATATAATATTGAAAATTATATTTACTATTTCATAATTTAATATACATTTACCGCTTAGTATTAAATGGTACTATAGAATATTTGAAAAAGTTTTGAATTGATAATCGTTATGTGAAAGGTTAGAATCTGCTTTTGAAGAATGTATAAACATATAGTTTGAATATATGTACAACACATAGTTGTAGAAATTATAAAATTCACCCAAATTATTTAAAATACTAAAATATTAAAAAAATAATATTTTAAGCAGAGTGGCAGACTGTGAACATACTAATGGTTCGTACGGGTATTTAAGAGTTGACAAATGTAACTGTATTCTTTCTCGTTTTAATCCCAATTACCTCGCTAAACTTTTTACTACTATCTTAAATCATTTAAGTTCACTAATTTTCCAAAATTATTTTCAACCAATTCCTCTATGAAAAACTCTTTATTAAATTTAATGTATAAGAACTTTGATTTTAGTATTACATTTTTTTCCACATATTTTGATATCTGTGGCGTCATGATCGGATAATGGCATCCCGCATCAGTCAAATAATGGACTAATGCATAGTCTATAATTGTTTTGGTATCTTTTGTTACTCTATTGTCTATTGCAAGGTACTTAATCTAGTTAGATTTAATATTTTCACTGATACAAAGTGGGACTTCTTCTGTGTGTCTTGAATTAACTTTGATATATCTTGTATCCGGCCGAGCTGATTTCACTGTTTTCTCTTTCTTCTTATAAAACCATATTTGTTTTTGTAATTATTTCTTCCGATTCAGTAAAATTTTCTGTAAGGCCTTATTTATTGATAACTAAACACATCGATTCATTCTCTGTTTTTTGTCATTATAAAAAAATTTTTTTTTCTGCAATGTTGGATATTTTTCATTGACTCTCACACAATTTATACATTTCCAATCATTGGCTTTACAATTTTTTATTTTATTTTTACCTCAACATCTCAGCTTTCCGTTAAAGTATTACAGTCAACAGCTTTATAACATCAAAACCTAAGTAAATGAGAACTTTGCACATGTCCCATCCTATTTTTATTTTACCTTCCTTAAAAATTGCTTTATAGTCTTCAATATTCAATTCCACAATCGCATTAAATAATAAGTCTGTGGTATCAAAACTTTATTTTTTTTTGTCTTTTATAATATACGCTATATATATGCTCTAACTTTTTTAACTTTTTTTTTTTTGTTCAATGTTGATTTTCAGCTACTACTTTCCTAATTATTTCATTATTTTAATATCCATCCTTTTAATATTCATTTTTAGGTATAATAGCCTCAAAGGTTATTATCTTTTAATTTATTTATAATAAATTATTTATTTATTTATAAACTTTTTAATACTTTCCACTGATTCGATATCTTTAAAAAAAACAGCTGCAGCTCCATTTTTTTTATTCAATATTCTCTATATATTTAAATTCATGTTAACTGGGTCTATTTACCATTTCAACTTTATTTTTGTTGCTCAGTTACGTCAGCTGCTTGTATTTTACTAGGTTATACTAATACTATTGGGTCTTTTTTTACCAGTTCAATAAATCTTTTTTTTTTTCAATTTTACTATTGATATTTAAGATTAATTCTATAAAATTCTCTCACCTTTCACTTTGCAGTTTCCTGTGTATTTTTATTTATTTTACTAAGCTCAGCTATACTTTTATGATGTGAACCTTGTACCTACGTTATTTTGAATAAGTACATTGATCATGTTGGATGAAATTGTGCTGAAGAATTTATTAATACCTCAATGAATTAATAAATCATTCAATGCCTTAATAGATCAATTAAGTCTTGTTAAGTAACTTAAATTACCTTTTATTATTTTTCTGGTAAATTCCGAAGACCAGCTCATAATGTTTGTAATTTTTTGCGTAAGACCTTTTTTTATATACAATAATAAATGGGCTTTTCCTCCTTTATCTTTCATAATTTTTTCGGGTATGATTGTCATTTATTATTTAAAGCTCTTAATATAGTTCCGGGTGAAATACAAATTATTCGTCTGAATAAAATAAAGTACATATTACTAAGTAAAAGAATTGCAATTGAGGATAGTAAAATTAGTTTTATTATAAGATTTTTAAATAACTTTCGATTTATGTCCTCAAGCTCAGATTCTTTATGCGAAAACTTAGATAAATCAAAAATGAAATACGTAACCAAAACTTTCAAAAATAATTCTGAGGTAGTCGAAAAAGTGCTTTTCCATAAAAATATTTAGATAATTGCGAGAACTCCAGTAAGAAAATTTATCGCTAGAAACAGATTTTTCCAACAAACTAACACAAACAGCTTCTTGGCAAGATGACTAAAATCATTCTAAAACAGTGTGCAAAATTTTCAACTTTCAATAAATAAAAAAAGGTAAAGGGCTCAATAAATGTACAAATAGAAAGGGCTGTGCTACAAATGAAAAAAGTTTAACCATAAATCTCTCGAATGCAAGAACAAGGAAACATGTCTAAAATGTCACCAAGAACATAAAACTAACATATGTAACAAAGAGGAAAGAAATAAATGCATAAATTGTATAAAATACAATGAAAAACTAAAATTAAATATGGATATTAACCAAAAAACACTTAGTAAATTATGTCCAGCATATCAATATAAATTAGGTTTAAAAAAAAACATTGGATATTAGCAATTAAAGAACATAGCTGTTGATCAAATAAATCATAAAAACTGTATGCTAAGTCATAAAGAAAATACAAAAAAAAATAATTATAAACCGAAATATTATATAATTAATGATAAAATTAATCATATAGCCAAAAATTTAAAAGAAGATAACACGATTAACACTGGTTCTAAATTAAAAGAACATATTAATTATAAAAATAAAGATGATAGTAGGTCACAAACCAAAAAAAAACAAAAATTGTAATAACATATTGAGTTATATTTCTAAATTATGGTTAAAAATATGCGCTTGATTCAATAAAAATAGCGAGTTTAAAATTGGAAATATTAATAATTATAACAAAGATAAATAAAGGTTTTCACTTAATTTGCAATACTAGTAGGTAGGTATGAAAAAGTAGTAACAAAAGATGTAACAAAAGACCTAACAACATACAGAAGCCATAAATGCAACAAATATAGAGAGCATCAGCAGAAAATAAGATTTTCGTGGCAAAACTATTTGATTGCAAAATGATGGAACACACAAAAGAACAAAATATAAGAGAATTAAAAATTGTATACGCAAACATACTATATCGCATCAGAAACAAAATATATGAAGTGGAAGCGACTATACAGAAAATTCAAAATATTGATATAGTGGTATTAAATGAAATTTGGATTTACGATAATGAAAAGACTTACTTTAATTTGCCAAGCTATATAGTTATTTTTAACTGTGTAAATATAAACCAAGGTCGTGGTACTGCTATATATAAAAAAAAGAACTTAATTTTAATATAATTATTCAAGAGGTGTTACAAAATCTAACCATCATTGAGCTAATTAAGACAACACAATAATAATTTAACAGATGAATTAAAAAATTTAACTTCCTACTGTTTATTTAAAATGAAAATTAGAGATTTTGTTATAACTCGAAATGTAAATGTAATAAATTAATTAATAACATTAAAAAAAAAATTAAAAATAATAACAATTCTAGTATATTGAAAATGTACCTTTAAGAATAAATAATAATAATTATTAAAGAGGAAAATGAAATTATTGTTATTTCAGAAGAAAATGAAATTTAGGAATTTTAAAATTGTTGTAATTAATGATATAATTTTTTTGATACTTATTAAACTATCGATACGACCATACAGCCACTTAATGACTAGGGTCTAAAATAAAATGATTATAATACAATAAAAAAAATATGTAAAAACCACTTTTTTTTTTTTTACGAGGGTTGGTAGAAAACTCGAAAGTCACCAAGTTAGTAGTTAGGGTAGTGTTGGACTTTAACCAACCAAAACCTCTCCCCTTTTAAAACATTACTTTAGGATGGAACCTTTAATACAAATATACACTTTGGTTTTGAGAATAGGGATGTGGGAAGGATAATTGGGAAAATTGGAATTAGGAAATTTGAATTATGGTGGATAGGTAGGGAAATTTGGGAGGGGGGGGGGGGGGCATTTTGAAGAAAGATGTTAATATTATTCTTAAACTTAATTAAATTGTACACATTTGAATTACCAACTTTAGGGAATACATGCGATGGGTTATGGTTCCACAAACGTGCCTGCGCATGACAAACGAATTTCCATGAGCTGTATTTCGCCATCTTGATAACTCTATCATTGTAAAGATGAGCTTCTCTTGCATTCCTTGTTTCTCGTTGGAAAACTTAGAGATGGAGGCATTAACTGTTTTCTTTCATTGGAACAGGTGTTAATCCCTACGAGATATCTATAAAACAAGGTGAATGATTCAACTATACGACGATGGCTCGATGGAGTGAATATTGAATTTACACTGGGGTCGTTGATAAGATGAATAACTCTGTTTTGCACATTATCTAAATAACACAGCACTGTTTGAGGGCCTGCAGCCCAAATGTGTCCATTATAATCCATTTTTGGCCGAATGTACGTTTTATAGATATTGATGATGATCAGATGCGGAAAAGTAAGATTTCCAGTGATACAAAAAACCCAAACATTTTGCTGCATCCATAGCTATATCAATAATGCGATTTGACCAAGTAAATTTTTTTGTTGAGCCGATACCTAGCATGTTTAGATCTGTTGAATGCTGCAAAACTTCTCCCTGAAATAGTAAGTTGGGAATAGCAGTGGCAATTTTTCGCGAGATCAGACAGCATTGTGTTTTTTTGTTGTTGAAATCCATTCTGTTTACTTCACCCCATTTTTGAATTTCTGTTAAATTGTTATTTAGATCACTAATAGTGAAATTTTTTGCTGTTGTATTAATCTGGTGATTAAAGTTACAGGGCTATGAAATTCATAGGAAGTTACAAGGGTGCTGTCGCCTGCGAAATTATGGATCGAATTGGAGGTTAATGAAAGCAGGTCATTGATAAATGTTATAAAGAGGGGGGGGAGATAAAACTGATCCCTGTGGGACACCAGCATTCTCTCAAAGGTAAGTCATGAGATCACCGGTTGAACGACGGGCTCTGAAACTGTATTGGCGATCATGAAGCCGACCTCTGTGATCTAGGTATTTTGGAAGCTTTTGGTTCACAATTTTCTCCATTATATTGAAGAGGCCCGAAGTTATAGCTATAGGACGGTAGTTGGAGGGATCACTTTTATTACCTTTTTTGGGAATTAGGAAAACATGTGCAATGTATCCATTGGATAGGATAAATACCCGAAGTGAAGGAGAAGTGGAAAAGGTTGTGCAGAGGTTTTGAAAAAGTGAAGTAGTTATTTTTGAGCACCATGGTGGTTATACCATGTGAACCGGCCATGTGACTTATTTGTATCAACAATTTTCAAGATTTTCATCACCGCCCGCGCCCAAATTAAATTTTACCGATGGAGCAGCCAACTCCTGGAACAGAAGTTGGCATCTGAGCTGACTGTGGTCGTGTCGAATTGGAAGCGAACTGTTTGCCAAATAGCTTAGCTTTGGAATCTGATACTGTTCTGTTATTATTATCAACAAGTGGTAGAAAAGAAGACACTCTAATATCTTCTTTTAGGCTTTTGTTAAATGTCCAAAAGGATTTGCTATTTATTGGAATGTACATGTTACACGAATTTTTGCTTGTTGATAAGTCTCTTGCATCTGTTTCTCAGCACTATATGGTTCGCGCTGCGAGCCTCAGACCTATTGTTTTGATACAGTTTAAAAGCCTCCTCTTTTCCAAAAATGGCTTGCAAATGCGACTAAACCAAGATTTGGGCCTTCTCTTGACAAATTCCATGAAATGAGGAATGAATAACCTCTTTCCAAGTAAAATAGTTTCACTAATCGCATTTGCAGCTAAGTTAATATTTCTGTATTAACTTAGTATGTTAATAAAAAGAAAAAAAAACAC
This sequence comes from Poecilobothrus nobilitatus, assembly GCA_947095535.1. NCBI lineage: Eukaryota > Metazoa > Arthropoda > Insecta > Diptera > Dolichopodidae > Poecilobothrus > Poecilobothrus nobilitatus. The sequence continues at coordinate 176,729,086 of OX352772.1, forward strand.
TTAAACTTAAAATAGGTACACTCTATAAAGTGCCGAATGTTAACAACAACCTATTTATAGAAGAAATGGAAAGACAAATAGACTGAAAACAAATCTAACAATTTTTGCAGATATACACATAAACCTATTTAAAAGCTCTAATACTGAGAACGAAAATATTGATCAAATTCATCAATTAATAGATATTATACAGGCAGCTAGGGAATTGAGCACTAAAAGTTATTCTATAAAAAGAAAAAACAATCATTAGATAAATGCAACTATACATCAATCAATTTGGGTTTCAAAAATCGCTTGGCACTGATGTAGCAATCAATAATTCTGTAAGATCAATTATTGATAATCTAGATAAAGGAAACTATTTATGCTCAGTTTTTGTTGACCTAAATAACGTATTCGGTGCAGTGGATCGTCAAATATTGTTGAACATAATACATAAAGTCAAAATAATAATGCCTCATGAATTAATGAGATCTTATTTGCAAAATGGATTTATCAAAACCAAACTTAATGGTGTTTGTAATAATCAACGTGCCATAATTATAGGATTGCCGCAAGGGTCAGTTATTGGGCCTACGTTGTACCTATTGTATGTACATAATATGCAATTCACCTAAAAGCTGTTTATCTCTCTTCAATAAGAGATTATAACTGTCTTGCTGAGAAATTAAAAAATGCAGTAACATACGTAGCTTCACTTTTAAATTAAAATTTTTATTAAAAAATTATCCGGTTCTACTCAAAAGATTGTTAATATTATAAATAAAATTACTTATAACTAGAATTTTAACTAAATTGCGTCATACCTTTTTGATTTCAAGCTCCGTAAAATCTTTGTGCTATTCGATATCTCTACATTTTTTTCAACATATTTGCTTTCTTCTCTTAATTTCATAATTAAATATTGGTGGCATTGGAGATGATAAAAGGACTTTACGTAATAATGTTAAAATTGATAATAATAAATCCATTTCTACTCCTAATCAATGCACACATTGTGACAAATTTAGTAAATCCATTGAAGATATTTCGAAGAAACTAAATGCTCTGGAAATCAATTTAACGATCATGTTCGAAAATAAGTTCGAAAAAGTACAAGAAGAAATTAATACAAAAATTCTCTTAATTTCATAATTAAATATTGGTGGCATTGGAGATGATAAAAGGACTTTACGTAATAATGTTAAAATTGATAATAATAAATCCATTTCTACTCCTAATCAATGCACACATTGTGACAAATTTAGTAAATCCATTGAAGATATTTCGAAGAAACTAAATGCTCTGGAAATCAATTTAACGATCATGTTCGAAAATAAGTTCGAAAAAGTACAAGAAGAAATTAATACAAAAATTGAAAATATTTCCGCTAGTCTACAAAATAGTATAGAAAAAGTGACTGATAAACTGAAACTATTGGGGTAAGCGATAGCAAAAAAGTAAACTTAGGCCGATATCGATAGCAAATTTAATGATTTTTCTGCCAGAATGAAAGCAAAATTTTGACACTGTAAATTATTTGATTGATACTGACACAGTTCTTGAACATTTGTCTTATTTTGAAAGATCAGCATGTATGAATGATCTTGTTGTTAAAAATATACCACGAGTTGATTTGCAAAATATGGAAACAATTTTTAAAAAAATATCGTTGAAAATAGCTTATAATAGCTTAATAGTTGGAAATAGAGTCTGTCAAGCATGTAGTATTGATATTATAGTATTAATACTATAGTATTGCTAATACCATAGTATTTAAACCCCCCTGACACACATCAAAATAGTATTATTTGACTTTTAGTTTATAGTAATTAATTTTTATTTTTATTTTAAGTAAAGCATAAAATATTAAAATGAACCGTAAAATAACATTAATATTAAATTTAAGAAATGATCAAGAATTACTTAAAGAAATTAATTATGCAAACCAAAAACTCCTACTTCAATTAATAAATTCTGGAACAAAATAGATTCTGTACAAAAAAAACTAATTTATATAGAATATTTGAACTCGAAACAAAGGACTGTATGGTCAGAGATCATTTTAAATGTGTTGATTAAATGTAAATTTAAATTGAAAATAATCTTTCAGAACACTAAATTCAAATTTTGAAACATAAACAAATTTGAAATTCTTTCATATTTTTGACGTAAAAGACAACGTTTACATGCGAATTTAAAAAAAAAGTATTTTTAGTTTCCAATAGATTGTTCTGGTGTCGAATACTATATTAATACTGCAAACGTAAGCTTAGTATACATACCATAATTATAATAAATTAATACTACAGTATTGATACTATAAACCTGACACATATGTAGTTTAAACGTAGTATTTGCAATAGTATTTGCGTAGTATTTGCGTAGTATTTTACTATAGTATCAATACTATATGTCTGTTACGGGCATTATCCTGGACCTTTTAATAATGTTGCAAAAATGTTCCGTGTTAAATTAGGAACAATCATTATGAAGTTTATGGATAGTTGTGTTAAATGCTACTTAAAAGAACGAAATCTTACTCTAGAGGATCTTGGTTTCGGCAGTTCGTCCAGAGTTTATATTTCCGAAAGCTTACCTAAACCAATTTTAGCTTTACTAAGAACAGCTAATGGTATGCGTCGTAACAATATTATATCTAAAATCATTACCAGAAATGGTTTTGTTTTTATCCAAAAAGCAGTAAATTGAGATTTCATCAAAATGTCAACTAAACAAAATTTGCTTGCACTTGAACTTAGTCTTTAGTTTCAGTCTTTTTTTTTTTGTTTTTATACTTTCAAATTATTTTCATTTTTTTCATTTTTGTTAAAATTATTTTTTTTTCATTTTTTATTAAAGTTTAGTTTGCTATATTTTTATTTTTAAGTACTGTTTTAGTTTTTGGCTTCCTGATTTCGCCTTCATTGTTATGTCTACGGGATTATGTCTTTCTATAATAATGAAGTTGTTATAAATGATAATAGTGTTGTTAGTTCGAATTTAAAAAATAAAGGATCATATTTTAATGTGGCTCACTTTAACGCTCAAAGTGTTTATCTGGAAGAAACTGGGCAGATAAATTCGATGGCATTAAAAATATGTTGAATGGGAGATATTTAGACGTCGATGGTGCTTCAGAAACTTGCCTAAAATCAAAACTCACTTGTTTCTGTTTTTGTATATAAATTGTACAGAAAAGACAGAACTGATAGGCGTGGAGGGGGTGTTGGTTTTTATGTTTCAAATAATATTAAAGCAAAAGTTATTGATAAATCATTCTTCTGGTATTGAATATCTTTTTCTTGAACTTATAATTAATAACAATATCAAAGTTGCTGTTGGTGTTATATAGACCGGATGGTGATATTTTTGATCTTAATGTTACTTTGTTTGAGGTCGTTTCTAAATGCGAAAATGTTGTCATTATGGGTGATTTTAACTTTAACTTGTTAAGTAGCAGTTTTAGCAATCAAATGGATCAATTTTCTCAAGGTTTTGATTTGGTTGTAAACACCAATTCACTTAAACCAACTCATTTTAATGTTGTCCATGGAACTACCTCACTTATCGATTATTTTCTCTTAAAAGAATCTACTTGTACATTATTCGAATCAGTTTTGGAATCCGAATATTTCTAAACATTCTACTTTATATCTATTGCTTGTCCTTCCATGTTCAAATTCCCCTGAGTGGTTTTCCTATTACGATTATAATAGCATCTCGAAAGAAAATTTGCTCTTACATGCCCTAAATTATGATCTCTATGAACTTTATCTTACTGACGATTTAAATTTAAAGGTAATTTATTAAATTAAATATTAATTTCAGCTATTTTATTTCTCTTTAAACAACATTTACCAGTTAAGAATGTTACTCGTAGGAAAGACCAGGGCCCTTCGATAACAGCAGAGATTGAAAGGGCTAAATTTCTAAGAAATTTCGCTTTTAAAGAATATACCAGACACCCTTCAAGGAATAGTTGGACCAACTATACTCAGTGTAGAAACAAGATTACTGAGCTGCATAAATATGCTAAAATCAATTATCTTCAGCGCATTTTTAATCAAGTTACCTATAATAAAGAATTTTATAAGAAAGCCAGAAATATTGGATTAGTTGAAAAAAAGAGTCAAGGTAACGAAAGCTTTAATGTAGACGAACTTAATAATTACTTTGTTAGAGGTGCTTCTACATCAGATTCAATATCAGAGCGTGAAGATCCTCTTACATTGCCTTTTCGTGTCGAAATATTTTTTTAGACGAGCTGTTTTTCGGTTTTAGTACAATTAAATCAAATGCTGTTGGCTTAGATAAAGATCCCCTGTAATTCATTAAAATCTTATTTCCACCATTTGGTTGTCACATGCTTAATGTAACAAATTCGGGCTTACTTTGTTGACATTCCCTTCAGTCTGGAAAATGACGTTGGTCAGATCAGTACCTAAAACAAAACTGAATTGTCCAATCCAACTGAATTGTCAGATAACCGCCCTATTTCCATTTTACCTTTCCATGTGAAATAGTACTGAAAAAGCAGATTCTAAAATTTATTGCAGATGATTCAAGGGTTAAGTTATGTTCTACTGATCTCGTTTTTAGAACTCACCATAATACTACAACTGCTATGTTGGGAATAACTAAAAAAATAAGGAACAATATTGATAGAAAAATGATTTCTACTTTGCTCTTGCTGGATTTTAGTAAGGCGTTTGATAGTATCAGTTAGTTTAATTTTCGCCTATATTAACGATAGGACGCAGTGTGTCGTGAATGATAGTTCGTCTTCTAACTCTGTAAAATTTACATGTGATGTTACTCAAGGATCCATACTTGGTCCCCTTTTTTTTACGATCTATATCAATGACCTTCCTGAATGCGTAAATCATTCCCTGGTTCACATGTTTCCTAATGATTGCTTTCGTCTGTTAAAGTCGAAAATGTTAATCATGGTGTTAGTTTGATGAATGGAGATATTGAGACGCTATTCCTTTGGATTCGAGAAAATTACTTAGTTTTAAACCCTAGTAAATCTCAGGCAATTGCGTTTTTTAATAGATCAGGTCGCGGAATTCTACCTGCCCTTGAGTTGAATGACGTAATCATTCCATATGTTGAACATGTAAAAAGTATTGGCCTAATATTATCTGAAAACTTATCTTGGGACCGTCATATTTCCCTAATTTGCTAAAAATCCTGAATTTATCTAAAAAGAATGTATATGCTAAAAAATTTTCTGCCTACAAACACTAAAATTCGGCTAGTAAAATCCCTCATCTTGCCAAATATTCTTTACTGTTTTGAAGTCTTTAGCGGTTGTAGTGTATTGTGCTTTAATAGATTAAAAGTAGCCTTTAATTCTGTCGTTCGTTACTGTTTTTCGGTCAAAAGAAGGTACCACGTTTCTATGTATATGAGTAGGGTAATAGGTGTTAGTTAAGAGAAGCTTTTTGACTACAGAACTCTACTTTTGCTTTTTAAAACCATTAAATTTGATTGTCCTGCTTACTTATTAGCTGAAATTGTTTTTCTCATTCTCTAAGATCTAACTTTATTACATTTCCTAGATTTCGTTCTCGTTATATGGATCAATAATTTTCTGTTACAGTCTTCTACTAAATCTTGTATATAGTTTATAAAAGAATACAAAACTTTCTTTGAGTTTCAGCATTTTTGAATAGAACTGACTTTTATTAAAACTTATTGTCCGCACTCTTCATTTACTAAATTTTATTTATTCCTTTTTACACTATTTTCAACTGCATCATTAACTGCAACAAACGTTATAGAAATGTTATTGAATTATTAGACTGTTCAATGAGGGAGCAATTAGGGAAGCTTTATTTTTATACTATTTTGGTATAACATATTACGTTATTATTTTAATTTTTTTGTTATTTGTGTACCCGTACGATAAGTATCGGGTATAATAAAATTACTCCTCCGTTTTAACACCTCGAAATAAGCGAGCTAGATATACCTTCAAAGGTATGGATCGGATCAGAATCAAATTCTGAGTCGATTAAGCCATGTCCGTCCGTCCGTCATCACACTAACTGAAAAACTAAGAAAGTTAGAATCTTGAAATTTACACAAAATATTCTGGGAGCAATTTGTAGGTTCCCTTTTGTTTTAGTTGATTTCCGACCAAAACTTCGGCTAGCTCCCGAACAACTAACTTTTAGATCTCCACAATTTTTTTGAAATAGAGCCATGAAATTTTAACTGCTAATAGATATCATAAAAATATTAATTTTATGATAATATTAATTTTTCTGTAGCCGCACCCGTTAAGGAGCTACAGCCCCCAAAGTTCGAAAAATCTCTATATTTAAATTGTTATAACACAAGCTCTATAAGGTATATCTTAAATCTGAAAATTCCAAACGATAGGTGCTATTATTAGCTTTGCAAACATATATATAAAAAATATATACTTGTACTATACGGTGTCTTAATTTGCCGTTATGGATTATTTACATTAATTAATAGATATTATTATATATACGTTGTACATTAATTAATAGATATTTAATAGATATTAAAATTAAGATTATTTAATTTCTTATACGCAATATAAAATTGTCTAGAAATAAATAAAACTAGAAAGAGTATAGTAGAGTAGAATGTGTTAACTCTCTTCAATCGTTGGAAGAACAAGGCAATCACTAACTGAGGATTGTAAATTCCTACTGTCTAGATTCAGATATGGGAGAATTCTTTATGACGTGAAACTTGTCTTGCTTATTTACATAATGATTCGTAAAATCCCGCCACAGAAGGAACCTTAGGCCTCACTTATCAGTTTTAATTCACAATGAGGGTCTGCCATCTGATTATAAAGATTTGTATAATCTTTATCTTAGATATCATGAAAATATAGGTTACACCACTAAATAGGTCGAAGAGGACATTAAGGCTTATCGTAGTCATTGTGATAGTAACTAGTACAATCATTTGTATATATCTCGTGAGAAATTATAACAAGTTTTTTCGTCCGAACTCGAAATAATTATTCAAGTCTTGAACAAAATTATAGTCTCATTTCATTATATAACGATACGGGATCAAAAATTAAGTTTAAGAAAAACCTCTCAATCTAATAACAAATTAATAACATTAAAATGTTTTGTCATAACAATAATTGTAGTGGCACGAAAGGCACGCTTAAAAAGCTTCATGTTGATGTTAGTTTATGTAATTTCAATATATTAGCTATAACTGAAACATAGCTCAATGATTCGTTTAAAAAGGAAGAAATTCTTAATGGTGATTGGTTTATTTATACAAAAGAGCGTGATTATAATTCCGTAAATTATCCGCGAGGAGGTGATGCACTTCTTGCGGTAAATAATAACTTATTTATTACTGGTACATACCATTCTTTTGATCATATTTTCGGAGATTTTAATCGTCCTTCTCTTTCCTTCATTGTCGATGAATCTGATAGTTTGTTATTACCAATTACCTTACAGGGTGAAATTACTTTGGTCTCGTTAGTGGGTTCTATGATAATGATTTACAACAAATTATTAGTTATCCTAATAGTAATAATAAGTGGTTAGATCTTGTATTTTCAAATGGATATGATAAAGTGGCGGTCCACATTGCTGATAATGCAGATAATCTTTTCAATAACACTATTCATCGTAATGCAAACATTTTCGAGGTCTCCTGTTCTATACCACTCTTCTCTTAATCTTACTATAACGAAATTGTATACATTTGTTTTAATGCTGATTATCAAAGTATAGTTAGTGCTTTGTCATTTATGAATTAGGTCGAACTGTTACTTCAACAGGATATTAATCCATTTATCTCTATCTTTTACTCAAAGTTGTTTGAAACTATTAACAGTTTTGTTCCTAAAATTCGTAATAAAATAAAACAACTGAATCTTAGCTAGATAAAGATCTTAGGAATTAGGAAAAAATCTGCGCAACGAAATATATAAAAAAAATCATTTAGCCATCAGCACCAAGCTACGATTTATTGAATAATTATAAGCAACTTGTCATTGAATTTAAACAAAAATCCGTTACAGCATACGAAAACTATGTCGCTAATATTTGCAGCTAACTCACAAATTTGCGTCTTTCTCAAAATGATATTCTTGAAGTAATTTTGAGTCTGGATATGACAAACGGTGCTGGTTCTTTTTTTTTTTTCCTTTATCAATTTATTAATTCCATATTATTAACATTTAAATTTTTAATTAGAAGATAACTATCTGCATACAATGATAACTCCAAAAAAAGTAATTACAATATTGAATACAGTTTTATAATCATTTATATGTGATATTTTAAAATAAGGTTTTGTTTTTTTCCAATTGGTTATGTGACCTTAGCCAATATCGGCTGTCTGGTCTTACTATTTTTTCCTTTTTTGTACAAATTCTTCTTTTGCCTCAATTACAATTTATCTTTCAATTCAAAAAAAATTTTTTTTTTCTTTTTATTTAAAATTAAAATTAAATCTTCATGCAATTTTAGAAAGTATAATTCTAAAATTAATTTCTTAAAGTTTGCGATACTATCAACCTCTTTCAAAATATTACCCAATTCATTAAACATTTGGAAGCAATTGTATACACAATGTATAGACTGTTATTTTTTTGACTATTGGTTTTAAAAAGAGATAAATAAAAATTTGTTTTGTTTCTGGTATTGTGAGTATGAATATTTATCATCCTACTTAGAATGAAGTTGTGTTTGATGAAATTGTTTTGATTTTATATAATAGCATATACTTTTCACGCTCACAAAGCTTAAATATTTTTTTGAATATAGCAATCTGATCTTAATATAACAGTTCTGATCTAATCCCCCCAATATTTTTACTTATCTCTGCTCAAAATTTAATTTTCCCTCTTCATTTCATTTTTAATAAGTCGCTTTTAGATGGTATTTTTCCACAAGTGCGGAAACTCCTATTTTTAAAAAAGGTCATAGAGCATCGGTAGAAAACTTTCAGGGTATAGCCATTCTATCGACTATCCCCAAATAAGAATAAAAAAAAAAAATTGGAAAAATCTGTTATATTAATTAAAATTTAACCTAAAAACAGATGCGTTTGAAAACTTTTATGAAATGTGTATAAAAATATATAATTTAGATCCCACAAATTGTCCGCCTGCCATTAAATGGGCAATTTTGAATTTTCCCGAAATTAATTTAGAACTACTTGTTGATATAAACAAATAAAATTTTCTGACGAAAGTATGCGTGGAGGAATTAATCAGTATTCTAAACATATATAGGTGAAAGATATGAGTCTAATGTTGAAGATGTCATGCAGTTCGTGTAATCAATGCAATAAAAAATAAATTCAAGAACGAATAAATTAATAAATTGCGATGGTCCATGCAAGAAGTGACTATGTTATGTGTGTTATGTGTGGAGATTGAAGTTATCAGAGATTGTTATGCAGATCCTGAGAAAATGTGGTTTTATATTACATGCAAACTAAAGAGACGAAATAGGAAATCAGTAGCAATGTATATATGTATGTCAATGTTCGAAACCTTAGCTTCTTGTTTACTTAACATTAATATTCCTAATTATTATCTATAGAAAAGTTAAAACTAATAGATTTAACATGTTAAACTCTCTATGCACATTTAACTTGTATAATATAATTTATAATAAATATTGCTAATTTGTATAATTATTAAAAAATCACAAACCTGTACTCAAATGACTTATAGTATTAAACATATTTGCATTAAGTATGAAACGCATTTCTTATCAATCATATAGTAAAATGATGTAAAATGAATTTAACATAAAAAAAAACTATGTAAAAAAATTACCCATAACAATAATGTAAACCGAAATATCATTCCCTACAAAAAAAATACAGAGAACAATACAGCTAATTCAATACAATCATGCTTATTCTAAATTTACATAAACCCATTACATATAATTCTCTTGGTGGGTCAGAAAGTGTAGCACATAAAGTTATTACACCTATCCCCAAAGAATTAGGAGCTTTAAAATGAAAAATATTGAAAAATATGATGCAATAATAGGCATTCATTGCTATTCAATCAAAGATCGACGTGGAAAATCGGTTTCTGGAATTTTTTTCCAAGTATAAAATTTCTTTCGAAAATATAAATTACTGTAGTGAAATTGTTTAAGCAAATCACTTAGAACCAATCAATAATATAAAAGCCGAAAGTTTTAATAAAATAAATTAAAACCATCTCAAATTCTGAAGAAAAACCCTATTTTTACCGTAACCTAAAAGATTAAATAAAAATCAAGAGTTATTTTTCAGTGAAGTCGAGAATTTGACCATTACACACGAAATAAATCATGGGTCTCATACATGCATGAAAATCCAATTCATGAAAATCCAATTTACAGTAAAATATTCCGCCATCTTCAAGATCATGAGAAAGAATCTAACTCACCATATAGTTTTCCGGATTGTACCAAAAGAAAAAGTCACAACTCTAATATAAAAAAATGGAGAATAGTAATAGACTATAGGAAACTCAACGAAATAACAATTATTGACGACAAGTTTCCTATACCAAATATAGACAATATTTTAGACAAACATGAAGGTTCGCAATACTTTACGACATTAGACTTAGCGAAAGGCTTTTACCAAATTATGGTGAATGAAAAAGATCAAAAGAATACAGTCTTTTCGACACCTTTCTGGTATTAAGGATATATTCGTATGCCTTTGGCCTGAAAAATGCGCCATCGGCTTTTCAAAGAATGATGAATTCTGTACTCAGAGAATACATCAACAAAATATGAGTAATATATCTAGATGATATACTGATTTGCAGCACATTTATTCAGGAATATTTAACCAATATAAATAAAATCTTCAACAAACTAAGACAAGTAATTTTGAAAATAGAAATAGATAAGTGCAATTATTTTTTCTATAAAGAGACAGAATATTTGGGACATGTTTGGGACAAAAGACGGAATTAAACCCAATTCAAGAAAACTTAATGACATTGTAGAGCTGAAACTGCCAACCACCCAAAAACAGATCAAGTCCTTCTTAGGAACTACTGGCTATTACAGAAAGTTCATTAAGAACTATGCCAAGATAGCCCAACTAATGACGAAGTATTTAAAAAAACGACGCTCAAATAAAAAAATTGGACTCTTCTTATATTAACGCTTCGAACAATTAAAAACTCTTTAGTTTCGCATCCCATTCCCATTCTGAAGTTTCATATCCCATTCTCAAATACCCAAATATTAACAAGCCTTTTAAACTCAATACAGATGTAAGTAATTACGCAATAGGTGAGTTTATTTACTATTTCAAGACAATCATCCTATTTCATATGCCAGTAGGACTCTAAACAATCACGAAATTAGGTACAGCACGACAGAAAAAGAACTTCTGGCCATTATATGGGCCATAAAATATTTTCGATCTCATATTTACGGCAAGAAATTTGAACTAAAAACAGACTACCAAGCTTTGAAATTGTTACATATCAAATATTTAGGTAAAGACTTAAATCCGAGGTTAAAAGGATGGATTTTGTCTTTAGGAGGATATAACATAAAAACCGAATCTCTAAAATAGAATAAAAATAAAATCGCTGATTTTCTCAGCCGAATCAATACGGACGAACATGAGATAAATATAGTTACCGATATGCTCAATCTTAACGAAGGAAGAGAAATATAAACTCGCAACATCATGAAAACTCTTTTCAAATCAATGACAATAATTCTCTACAACCGACAATTCATTCTCAGGAAGAGGAACAAAATGACTATACCTCTATTTTAAATACAATAGTAAACCGCTTCAAAACTCAAATAATAATTACTTCTAACTTTACCCAAGATTTTGAAATAAAGTTCCAATATATACCCAAAAACGTGATCATTAACGTTTTTCAACAAAGTTTAATCAAAGGATTTCCCAAAACTTAATTTGTAAAATGTACTTACTTTGCCCAAGATATAAAAACTGAAGAAGGATTAATAAAAACAGTATATATTCATCATAAAGAACAAAAACATCCAGGAATCTGCTCTTTATGAAAATTTGAAAAAAAAAATACGAGTATAACAAACAACTTAAATCTAATAAATAAGGAAAAAATTCTGTTTGTTTGTTTGTCTGTTTGTTTGTGCCCTTTTCACGTAAAAACCACTAGTCCGATTGCAACCAAATTTTGCAGGAACATTTCTACGACCCCGGAAAGTGTTATAGGCTATATGGTGTTTTGGTTCATTAACCCATTGCGGCCCGAGAGCAATTTAAAGCTTTTTTGTTTTTTCGTTGTCCTGCCTAAACGGTTTGATCGATTGAGTTGAAAATTTGTACAAATATCTTCTTAGCTTTGGACGGATGCCGAAGAAAATTGGATACAATATGTTACCCGGATTCGGCCCGGCGGGCTTCCAAAAAATTTTTTTTTCCGATTTATGTCCAATTTTGTATGGTGATTTTATGGTTCGAAAAAAAGCATGTTACAAATTTTTATGGAGTTTCGTTAACCAGTTTGGGCAGGAGAGCCGAACGAAGGTCATTAAATATTCTGTTGTCCTGCTTAAACGGTTTGACCAATTGAGTTGAAAATTTACAATAGTGTAGCTCTTTACCACAGGAGCTCATTGAGTTGATTTGGTTACGATCCATTAACCCGTTTCGGCACCAGGGGACAGTGAAGTTTTGTAATTTACTTAGTTGTCGCACTTAAAGTGTTTGACCAATTGAGTTAAAATTTTATCAAAGTGTAGCTCTTTACAACAGGAGCTTACTGAGTTGATTTGGTTACGATCTATTAACCCGTTTCGGCACCAGGACTCAATGAAGTTTTTCAAATTCTTTGTTGTCGCGCTTAAACGGTTTTTCCAATTGAATTGTAAATTTACAAAAGTGTAGGTCTTTACCACGGGAGCTTACTGAGGTGATTTGGGTACGATCCATTAACCCGTTTCGGCACCAGGGCTCAATAAAATGTTTTAATTTCTTTGTTGTCGCACTTGAACGGTTTTACTAATTGAGTTGAAAATTTACAAAATTGTAGGTCTTTATAACAAAAGGTTTCTGAGTTGATTTGGTTACGACACATTAACGCATCAGGCTTCAGGCCATGAAATTCTAATTTTTTGTTGTTGTGCTTAAACGATTTGACCAATTGAAAATTTGCACAAGTATTGCACTTTGGCAGACAAACTCATTCAATAAATTTTGTTGTAATACATTAACACATTTCAACACGATAGACTGTCAAAAAAAAATTTTGTTTCTCATGTCTGTCTAATTTGGCAGGATGAATTTATGGTTCTAAATTAAGCCTGTGACAAAATGTTTGTTAACGTTTCTTAACCCATTTCCGCACGAGCACTTATTAATAATATTTTGCCTAATTTTGTGTATTGTTATTATTATTAAAAAGATATTTCCAACACTCTTTACTTTTATCTATACTGTTTCTAAAATTCCATAAAAACCTTTCAATGCAAATTTCTAATATAGAACAGTAATTAAAGTAACCTTATTAAGTATCATAAGAATACTGTGTTTAAATCTTAACAACATAACATTTACGGCCGTTGTTAAAAAACCGAAATCTCAATACATTAGACAATCCATCATGTCATCATTCAGAAATGCATTACTTACATGTGGTCTTTACATGTGGTCTACCTATATAAGATGCTTGTGTATAACATATTTCCCATAAAATATCATTGAAATATGTATATATAGTATGTATAATATCCGTATATTTAAAAATACTATAAACTTAATTAATTAAATTAGAAAACATATTCACATTTCTGTACAGCATTTAATCAAAAATGAGTACATACATATTTAAAGAACAGAAAACCTTACATTCTTATCCATATACAATTTTTACACATATTTTTAGCCAATCAATTTGGAAACATAATTAGAAAAACTAAACGTAAAAAATGCTGGTTGATTTTTAAAGGTAAAAAACAATCAGGTATTTTTTATATTGAAAATATGTTAAACAGAACCTGAAATGTACGCATTTAAAAAGAAGTTTTTTCAAAATTTGAAAAGCTATCGGTGCTGTAGGATCTCCAGCGGTGAGGGTACATAAAAAAGTTGTTCTACAACATTACTCTTTTAAGAAACCTATGCATAGCTCAATGTTGTAGAACAAAGTTGTTCTACAACATTAATCTTTTAAGAGACCTTTGCATAGTTAATATTTCATTGCTCTTTATTAAACAGTATATAAGTTTTAACAGACGGAGGGACAGAGCGAAACTAATAACAAATTTTTCAAAATGTGCTTAAAATGATAATTCACCAAAACATGAAGTGACATTACTCACAAAAAAAAATTGATTACATTATAGCCTCTTATAATTTAAATACGATTTTATGTTTCGGTATTAACGAATATATTGTGAAAACTCACTTCACTGTAATTGTGTAGTCAATAGATTATTGATTCCTTTAAAGATTTTTTGTAGACAAATTATCTGTAAATCTTCGCTCTGTTTATTCAAGTATCAGTATCTGAAAATGCATAGTAATACGTGAACTATATTAATTTAATTATATTAACTCAAAAGCAAAAGTTAATAATTTTTATATCATAAAGCCGATCAAATACTCCGAGCAACGCCGGGTACTCTGCTAGTTAATAATAAATAAAATTACAAACAATTTCGATATATATGTATACTCAAAGGAAAAAAGAGTATACATATATATGTATTCTCAAACCAAAGTTTAAGAATCTAAAATATCTACAAATAAAGACCAAATTATACATGTAGATACCTACACAAATAAAAGACAAACATTTATAGTTTTTATTGATGAATTCACATAATTTTCAAGTTTATATATATAAAAAAATTCCTTAATAATGAAAATGTAGAACTACACCTTGCTAAACCTAATAGTCATACTGGAAACTCAGAAGTAGAAAAACTTAATAATACAATCACTGAAAAATTACGTATATTAAATTTAGAACAACCATACCCTATAAGAATTCAACTGTTAGGACCTATAAAATCCTACAATAACCAATACAATAAAAACAACTACAAACTTTGAAAATATTTAATTTCAATAGAAACTACATACAATAACCTCAAAAATCCCCAAAATAAAAGTTAATCAAGCACCAAAAAAACAGAAAAGACCACGAAAAAATCAGAAAACAAGGCTATATAAAAAATTGTAAATCTCTAATACACAAAGAAGAACACACACAGTACTATTATAAAAAAAACTTCTTAAATTTTCATACAATCGCAATGACGAAAATTTTTCTACTATTTATGATGTTACTGCTAGCTCAACCGACGTTGACTCAACTACAAGTAGAAAAATTGAGTCCACAAATGGTTATACTATTATACAAGAAAAAGATATTCTCATACCAAAAACTTTTACCTATTACCTTCATATCATTGACCTAAAACAAATCGATAAAGTAATAAATGAATTAATAACCAGTACAATACCAGTACAGTACAAATATCAGCTACTCATTACTTAAAGATATTGAAAAATTACAAGACAAACTAGCAACATTAGAAAACGGTCACCTCTCTCTATCAGCAAACTGATACTAAGGACGACGACGACAGAGAAATAATTAACCAATATGTTAAACTTTTGACAATAATAATCATAACGTTATAACAACAAAAATAGACAAATACTAATAAATAACAATTTTAATACATCCATAAATAAACTACTTAGCGTCATTAAAGAAGACAGAGAGCTAACTCAAGAATTTTTAAAAGAACAAACTAACCAAAACCAACTTAAAACTGCAATATTCGACATTAAATTAAACACCCAACAAGTAGACAGAATTATAAACGAACTACAAGACAATATAATACTTTCCAATATCAATATAATTCATCCATCGCTTTTAACTCATGAAGAAATTTTGGAATATCAAATTAACGCAGATAAAATAAAAAACCTAAAAGTAGAGTTTTCAAAAACAACAATAAACAAGTTAATACTATTAATTAAAATTCCATATAAAATGACTTTAATAAATAAAAAATTAATAGTACCGTGTAGCAAACCAAAATACTTGTAACTAATAAAATATCCGATTACTCAAACTTTAAAAATTGTAAAAATATAAAAAGTTGTCAAACAGAAATTTATAATATAGATAGACGATAGTAGTTTACGAATTCAATTAGGAAAAAATAATAGAAAAAAATAGAACTTAATTTTAAATTGTCATGAAATTTCAATTAAATGGAAATTATTTCATAAAATTTTACAATTGCATTTTAAATCTACATAATAAGACATATTATAATAACATTAAAGAAATAAAAAATAAACATGTAATTGCTAATTTAGCATATAAATCCCAAAATAAATCTTTAACTTTAAGTGATATTGTAATTGAAACAGAAAAAAATGTAGAAAAAATTGAGGAGCTAAAGTTCCATAAAAAATTTGTTTATTCAGGAATTACTTTATTTGTAATAATAACCGCAACACTAATAATAGTAAACATTCTATTATATTGTAAATAAAAGTAAAAACTATTAAAACAATTAGTAGTGTACCTAAGCGGATTCTAGACTAGGAAATGACGTAACAGATGTTAAAGATAAGGATTGATGTTAACGATAAGGAAATGATAAGAGATAAGATAAGGACTATGACTCATCTATGACTCATCTATGACTCATCGAATAAATTTTAGATTAAGTTAGTTATTTTGGAATTAAAATACCAGGCGCGCAGATTTGAAATATTTTTTAAAGAATTAAATTAAAACTTTTTTATAAATTTTTTTCTCACTTTGAATATTATGTTTTTGGTGAGATAAGAACTTTTTGTGATTTTTTATGAAATATTGTATTTTAAAATTTTTTTAAAAAAATATGACGTCAGGGAATCTCCTATATAATTAAAGTTTTTTTTTCTCACTTTGAATATTATGTTTTTGGTGATAAGAACTTTTTATGATTTTTTATGAAATATTGTATTTTAAAATTTTTTTTAAAAAATATGACGTCAGGGAATCTCCTATATAATTAAAGTCTTTTTTCGATGACTATACAGTAATTATAGAGTAATGTTGAAAATTTTGTTGATGTTGATGTTATTATTGTTATTTTTTTGGTTTTCTTTTATTTAAAGAAATAGTGATAAGCGATGCAATGAATTAATTTTAAAAATATTCTGCTATTATACAACTTAAAAGCGTTGATTTATTTTAGATGAAAAAAAATGAATAATGTTGCTAGTTTTTTTTTCATGAATAATGTTGCTAGAATTTTGTATAAAAGAAATGAAAAATTTAATTATTTCATCATTCAAACAATGGATACCATAGAAATCATAGATGACATCGTTATTGTACCACCAAGCACAGAAAATAATGGTGGATATAGGAACGCTGGATATAGCTACGCTGGATCAATAAGTAGTAACCAAATCGCATCAACTTTACATCAAATAGCATCAAATTCACATCAAATCGCAGCATCTACAAGCAGAAAAAGAAAGGCAGATGATGTGACAGATATTCTCAACCAATTTAATGAAGAGGTTGAGAAAAAATCAGCATTTAAAAAAACTTTATCAGCGAGAGACATCATTCGTGGTAAATACTACCACATATTAAAATTAAAAAAATTACATACTCAGTATGGCCCAAGAATCATGCTAGAGCTTGAGAGTACGGTTTTCTTTTTGCCTGCATATATGGTTAGAATTTTAACGGAACAACAAATACAAGTATTGAATGATGCACCCAACTTGCATATGCTGTCACCAACACCATTTAAATACAAGCTGGTGACTGAGGAAATATATTCGCAGAACCTATTAGCAATTAATCAATAAAAAATTATTGTAACTAAAAAAATTAAAAAATAAATATTATATTTATATTAAAAACAAAAAAAACAAAAAATCTTTTTATTTATTTTATTTATTTGCTGTGAAATAAGTAAAAATTAAAGCTTTTAGTAAAAATTAAAAAAAAAAAAAACTTTTATTTATTTTATTAATTTTACAGCTTTTTGAACTTTTGAACCTTATTATTCCCTTGTATGGAAATGAAATTTAATTAGAGAAGCTAGTTTCATTTAGAAATAACTCGTCGAGTTGAATAAAAAAATTAATTATTTTTATATATAAAAAATAATAATAAAAAATAAAAAAAAATGTCTGAAATCGCTAAAAAAATTTTAAAAACATAATTTTTTATTTAAAAAAAATAATAAAAGTGAAAAGAAAAAAGAAGTTAAGTCTTATATGATTTCGCTATTGAAAGACTTAAATGTGTTAGAAGAATTAGTTAAAGAAAATATAAATTCTAACAGTGGGGTAAAATCTTCTTTATTAACTTCTATAGGACATTTAGAATCCTTTAAATATAAAATAAAAACAAAATTATTAAATAAAGACACTGAATTGAAATGGAGAACATTAAATTCTGCATTTAAAAACAGAATTGAAAATGGTGTTATAACTAACATAACTGAGATAGACTCCAAAATTTTTTTAGAAAAGTGTAAAAAAATTGTAGAAGAAAAAATTAGACATATATTGCTAGAATATAATGCAATTAAAATTAACTTTGTCTTTTGTGGTGAATTTGTGAAAACAAACAATGAAGAAAATGAATATGATCTAAAATATTTAAATACAGAAAATGTTATAGTGTTAAAAATGAATAATGGTAATGATGAATAGTATGATAAACTGAAAAACCAAATTTTAATTAAATTTGATGATTTTCAAGAGAAAGGTAGTGGATGGGCATTATCTACTATAATCAATTTAATTATCAATGTAAATGTATTTTCTTCATTTGCACCATCATCTTACATTGATTTGTCACCTTCGATTAAAAATAAAAAAGCGTGTATAAATATTAAAAATAGTGATGATGCATGCTTTGCGTGGTGTATAATGGCTGCGTTAAATCCAAACACAGCTCATTCTGATCGTCCATCAAGTTATCAAAATTATAGTGAAGTATTGAATTTTAATGGTATTACTTTTCCAGTGTTACTAAATGACATTCCCAAATTTGAAAAGTTAAATTCAATTTCAATAAACGTTTTTGGACTGGAATTAATTAAAGCAAGTAATTTCAAAGTTATTCCGTTTTACCTAACTAAACTTAAAAAAGAAAAGCATGTTAATCTATTATTACTGCAAAATATTTATGAAAAAAAGGAAAAATTAAACACATATTACGAAGATGAAACGCATTCACATGAAAAAATCAAAATCATTATGTTTTAATAAAAAATATGTCAAGGTTACTTTCAAATGATCTATCTAAGAACAAAAGGCAAAAATATTTTTGTGATAGATGCTTGAATTATTTTTCAACAAATGAAAAATTATTATGTCATACAAAATATTGTGAAAAGGTTAACAACTGTGCTATCGTCTTACCAGAAAAAAATAAAAATAATCTCAAATTTAAGAACTTCAAAAATAAATTAATGGTGCCATGTGTAGTTTATGCAGATATTGAATGTATATTGAAAAAGATCAATTCAGATAATAGTTATCAAGAACATATTCCATATTCTATGGGCTACTATGTAAAATCAAATTATATTGAAACTACAAAATATAATTTTCATAGAGGAGAAAATTGTATTGAATGGTTTTTAAATGAGTTAAAAATGATTGCAATCTTTTTGGTGACAGATTTAAAATCACCACTAAGTATGAAATCGTTAACAAGCGCACAACAAGCTGAATTTGAAAGCGCTGAGGTTTGCTTCATATGTAACGAATCATTTTTAACAAACGAAGTTAAATGTAAAGATCATGATCATTTAAGTGGGGAATATCCAGGTGCAACACACAGCAAATGTAATATAGCCTACCAAAACGCGTTGTAGGTTCCTGTAATTTTTCATAACTTAACTGGATATGGTAATACTGATTCATTTTAACATTTAAAGAAATAGTGATAAGCGATGCAATGAATTAATTTTAAAAATGTTCTGCTATTATACAACTTAAAAGCGTTGATTTATTTTAGATGAAAAAAAATGAATAATGTTGCGGTTTTGACTGAAAACAATTTAAAATTGATAAGTTAAAAATAACAAAAAATACTGACGTCAGGGAATCTCCTATATAATTAAAGTTTTCAAATTTGATAAAAAATGCTATTTGGAAAACATCCATAGTTACACCTAATTAATATTAGAACAATTTGAACATTAAGGAAGTAGCGGTTTTGACTGAAAACAATCTAAAATTGATAAGTTAAAAATAATAGAGAATACTATTTTGAAATCATCTAGCTAAACAAATTGAATGTAAGAATATTAGGGATGTTGCAGTTTTGATTGAAAAGCTTTAAAATAATAGAAAATGCTTTTTTAGAAAACACCTACGCAAATATGGAATTTTGTATAAAAGAAATGAAAAATTTAATTATTTCATCATTCAAACAATGGATACCATAGAAATCATAGATGACATCGTTATTGTACCACCAAGCACAGAAAATAATGGTGGATATAGGAACGCTGGATATAGCTACGCTGGATCAATAAGTAGTAACCAAATCGCATCAACTTTACATCAAATAGCATCAAATTCACATCAAATCGCAGCATCTACAAGCAGAAAAAGAAAGGCAGATGATGTGACAGATATTCTCAACCAATTTAATGAAGAGGTTGAGAAAAAATCAGCATTTAAAAAAACTTTATCAGCGAGAGACATCATTCGTGGTAAATACTACCACATATTAAAATTAAAAAAATTACATACTCAGTATGGTCCAAGAATCATGCTAGAGCTTGAGAGTACGGTTTTCTTTTTGCCTGCATATATGGTTAGCATTTTAACGGAACAACAAATACAAGTATTGAATGATGCACCCAACTTGCATATGCTGTCACCAACACCATTTAAATACAAGCTGGTGACTGAGGAAATATATTCGCAGAACCTATTAGCAATTAATCAATAAAAAATTATTGTAACTAAAAAAATTAAAAAATAAATATTATATTTATATTAAAAACAAAAAAAACAAAAAATCTTTTTATTTATTTTATTAATTTTACAGCTTTTTGAACTTTTGAACCTTATTATTCCCTTGTATGGAAATGAAATTTAATTAGAGAAGCTAGTTTCATTTAGAAATAACTCGTCGAGTTGAATAAAAAAATTAATTATTTTTATATATAAAAAATAATAATAAAAAATAAAAAAAAATGTCTGAAATCGCTAAAAAAATTTTAAAAACATAATTTTTTATTTAAAAAAAATAATAAAAGTGAAAAGAAAAAAGAAGTTAAGTCTTATATGATTTCGCTATTGAAAGACTTAAATGTGTTAGAAGAATTAGTTAAAGAAAATATAAATTCTAACAGTGGGGTAAAATCTTCTTTATTAACTTCTAAAGGACATTTAGAATCCTTTAAATATAAAATAAAAACAAAATTATTAAATAAAGACACTGAATTGAAATGGAGAACATTAAATTCTGCATTTAAAAACAGAATTGAAAATGGTGTTATAACTAACATAACTGAGATAGACCCCAAAATTTTTTTAGAAAAGTGTAAAAAAATTGTAGAAGAAAAAATTAGACATATATTGCTAGAATATAATGCAATTAAAATTAACTTTGTCTTTTGTGGTGAATTTGTGAAAACAAACAATGAAGAAAATGAATATGATCTAAAATATTTAAATACAGAAAATGTTATAGTGTTAAAAATGAATAATGGTAATGATGATAAACTGAAAAACCAAATTTTAATTAAATTTGATGATTTTCAAGAGAAAGGTAGTGGATGGGCATTATCTACTATAATCAATTTAATTATCAATGTAAATGTATTTTCTTCATTTGCACCATCATCTTACATTGATTTGTCACCTTCGATTAAAAATAGAAAAGCGTGTATAAATATTAAAAATAGTGATGAGATGTACCACTAAAATTTGATAGTACATTATTTACTTCTTCCAATGTAACTTTTAACTAGAAGAACAAAAGAAGCTTTTTCTAACTGAAATTCTGGAGTATACATATTGTCCTCTGAGGCGGCTGAACACATATTTGCCATATAATTGACATTTTCAGCAGAGTTGTCTTGAACATCTACTATATTGTTTGCGAATTCTCCCCAAGATCTTTGCCTGGCAGTCTTTATTACTCTTCTTAATATGGCATTTGCTTTGCGCACTTCTAATAATTTGCTTTTATTGGGGTCCCTTTTATAATTTCTCAACCATGCCGGTTGAGTATTCTTAATTGGTTTAAATGTTCTCATTGATTGACTTGCCGCATATCTTATACTTTTAGAGAATGCTGCCACCTCCTAATTAATGTTATCAGTCTGCGGCCTTAAATGCAGTGTTTTATCCAAGTATTCTGCGAATCTTGCCCAGTTTTCCGTAATTTCGAGAAATTTAGGCTTACGTTTAAAGTCACTTTTGATATTTTCTGATTGCAGAAAAATCGCAAAATGATCGCTGCCTTTTGGATTAAGTGTTGTCTGCCAACGAAATTTTGGTGCAAATTCTGGAGAACATATTGTCATATCAATACATGTAAAAGTGTCTTGCTGAAAAGCGTTGGTGATCCAACATTTAAAAGTATAAGTTCATCATTTTCTTCAAGCCATTCTTCTACCATTTTACCCTTAGAGTTGGTTACATGATATCCCCAAATAAAGTTGCTAGCATTGAAATCGCCTGTGATAATAAACGGCCTTTGCACTTGTGATACCAAATTCTCTAAATGAGATTTCTGATAATTTATGTTGTGCTCAATATATAAATTTAAAATGGTTATTGGTTTGGAGTTGTTTGGAAAGTTTACTTCTATAGGACAAACTTGCATGTTTGAATTTAAAACTTTGTCTTTGTAACTTAGTCCCTTGTATATTAAAAAACTTACCCCACCTGTAGATTCATTTAAAAAGTTAGCATTAAAGAGGCAATTATAGTTTAGATATTCCGAGGGAGTTAATGATTCTGGAAGATGCGTTTCTTGCAAAGCTACTATCATCGGTTTATATTCCCTTATAAGTAATTCTAAATTTGCTTTGTTAGTCAGGTATCCCTGTATATTCCATTGCATAAGGAATATTCCATTCTATATTTATTAGAAAAGCTGTTCAAAGTATTGTTTGTCATCTAAAGATAATATATAATAATATAAGCAAATGGAGAGAACCACAAAAATAAACCATAAAACCAACAAAAATGAACTAAAAAAATTAAGAATTATTGTAGTGAAAGTAGGATTGCATATGTTAAGCATGGAAATTAAAATGAAATTTTGAAAATGTACAAAGCAAAAATAACCAAAATGTATTAAAACTTTAAATATTACTGTCGTTAGAGTAGAAATATATACATGATGTATAAAATTTAGGAACAAATATAGAAAATGTAGAACGCCAAAATATCCAAAATGTATTAAAAAATTAACAAATACTGTTGTGAAGGTAGATATATATACTTGATGTACAAAAATTAAAAAATAAATTAAAAAAATGAGCTGTCTCCACCACAGGACCGACCGCCACTATATGAAAAGTACAATGCCAAAATTTATAGATTTTTTATTTACATAATAATTTATATAAAAGCAAAATAACTTCTAATAATTTAACAACATTTTGTTTTATTCAATAACAATAATAAGCAATGAAATCGTAAAAATATATGTGCATTTATTCATACATCCATTTATATTATATGATTTTTTTTTCAGGTATATGTTTTTTTTTTCATTTAAAAATATTAGAAGTAAAAATTAATAAGAACTGTAAACAAATACAAAACAAACATAAGATTAATATTGAATCTGCTAAGTAAGTACATCTAAGTACATATATATACATATAAATTTTTAGATTATAAAAGAAAACAAAAAAAATTGTTCATATAAATTCATATGGAGTGTTATGCATGAAATTTGGACTTGGGAAAAAAAATTAAATAAAAGTTAAAGTTGGTCGGATCAAAAAATGTTCTATGGCAAAGTTGTTTCTCTTTACTTGGGTAACAACTTTTTCTTAATAATTTTTCTCATAAAATGTTTCTGTTACGAAATATTCGTAAAAAACTTGAAAAGTACACTAGTAAACTACCACTTGCGGTTGTCCGATTGGCTCCAAAAGCTTATCAATCCGAGATATTTACGTCAAAACCTTAAATATGAAATTTCAAACAATTCCGCTCAGTCGTTTAAGCTGTACACGTGCCCACAGACATACCCAAACCGCACCCACACCCACACACACACACACGGACATCATGCTGAACATTTTTTTACAGCCTTCTCCACACCGGAGTAGTGCACTTTTGCGAAAATCTCGGGTACAAATTTTTAGTATGAAAACAATACCTACCTTATACATTAATGTATACGGTCAGTAAAAATATACAGATACGAGATAACCAAATGCCTTAAAAAATTAAAAATTACTGTTGTGAACGTAGAATTGTATATTTTAAGCATGGAAATTAAAAAGAAATTTAGAAAATGTAGAAAGCAAAAATAACGAAAGTGTATTAAAACTTTAAATATTACTGTTGTGAGAGTAGAAATATATACATGATGTATAAAATTCAAAAATTGGTATAGAAATTGTAGAACTCCAAATAATCCAAAAAGCATTAAAAATTTAACAAGTACTGTTGTGAAGGTAGAAATGTATACGTGATGTACAATTAAAAATAAATATAGAAAATCTACAGAATGCATTAGAAATTTAAAAATTACTGTTGTGAGAATAAAGATGAGAGTTCTTGAAAAAAGAAATTAACAAATAAAGAAATTAACGGTTAAGTGGTGTGAGAGAGAAATGTGTATAATAATATGAAGTATATTATTTTATTATATAAGTATAATAGAGAATAAAAAATATGTATTTTTCTTTTTTTACAATTGATCTTCTATATCAGTATTCGCACTATCAATGCTTGTTGTTAAATTAATATTTGAATAATTGTTTGTGTTATATAAATTACTTGCCTGTAGGTTGCAATTTGCATTTCCATCATGATAATTAAGACTGTTTTGCTGACTAAAAGTATTAATATTATTATTGTTGGTATTACTAACAATATTTAATTACTAATAATAGCACTCAAATTAATGATAATGACCGTTAATTTGAGTGCAATTATTTTGACTTAAATGTATACTACTTATCGCATTGGAATTGTTGTTTTAGATTACTTCTGGTGATATTGTTAATGTTAGAGGTTCTTGAAAAGTTTGAGTGTGAATTTTTGAAATTGAGTTATTCTGTTTCTCTGAATTATTAATTGTTGAATTATGCTCATTGTTGAAATTCTTGTTAAGTGATATGTCGTTTTAAGCAGTTGAGCAAATTTATGGTTCTGAGTGTTTTGAAGTGTCAAACTATAATTTGATTCATATTGTTTATAAGCATCTCGTTTAGTGCAGTGCAAGTCGGTTTTAATTTTCAAAATTTCCTTTTCTTTGGCGTATAAGGGACAGCTTCTGGAAGCTGCACTATGATTAGCACCTTTGCAATTGACACAGCTAAATGTTTTACAAACTTGCGTATGGGTGTTCTCACCTTCAGGCCTTTCAATTTCACAATCAGCACATTTTGGTAAGTTTTTACAATACTTTTGTAGGTGACCAAGCATTTGGCATCTTTTGCATCTAATCGGATTGGGATACCACTTTTTGACTGTGTGAATTGTAAAACTACTTTTGACATATTCTGAAGGTTCAATTGAATCGAATGTAATAATGAGTGCTCCAGTGTAGGTTTTTTGTAAGTCTTTTTGTAATTTTGATAATTTATAAATTCTACTACTAAAGGATTTTTTTTAGGCCGGTTAGGATGTCATTTGTTTCCACATTTATTAAGTCTCTATCGAAAATCATCCCTTTGGAGAAATTCAAATTTTTATTCAGTTCAACCATTATATCTATTTTTCCCAGTTTAGTTTGTTTAAGGAAGATTTCAGCAATACGACGATTTGGATGTTCGACGACGATGTTCGATAGCATACTTGATTTAAAGCTTGAATTTTTCCTTTTTTTTAATCACGCCATCCTCCATTAACAGATGAAAACTGTTCGTCCCCGACAAGGACGGCATATTATTGAAGTATTTGTGCAACCAAGCTGTGTGTGTTAGCAGTTGCAAAACAAAAGTGGACGAATAAGCGGTAACAAAAAAAAAGCAAGAAGATAATTGCTAATATCACTTATAAAGTGAGAAAGAGAACGTAGATAAAAGAAAAATAACACAAAACTGTTTTAATTAAGGTTCCTTCCTTGTTAAAATACAAAAGTGGATTGAAAAAAAAAAAAAAAAAAATTTATTTTATTCTGTTACCAATTTGAATGTTACCGACTAAAACATATAAAAAAATTATTAAAGAATCTAAAGAAAAATCCAAGTAGAACTATTCTCAAAAATATATTGAAGAATGAAATATAGAGATCGAAGCAGTTTGGAAATACTATAATCAAAACTTAAGTGGAGAATTACAACTTGAATTAAGTTTAAAATTAAGAGAAATAACTGCACAAAGAAGAAAATTATTAAGAGTTAATGAAAAAAAGAAGACAAATGGCAAATTTTGAGCTCACAGCAGCAATCAAAGTGATACCACATTTTGAAGGAAACATTAAAGATGTATCGAATTTCCTAGGACTAATCGAGTTTTATGCTGAAAGTTTAAAGGACGCAACTGAAAAAATGAAACTAATCAAATTTATATTAGCCAAAAAACTAGCAGATAAGGTCAAAAATAGGCTAATAATAGAAGAGGAGATAACTACATTAGAAAAACTTAAAAAACCAATATCGACAAATTTTAAGTCAAACAAAAATCCAGTTAAGATTCAAACAGAATTAACGAATATTACTCGAGGTAATAAAGGCATAAATAAATTTGCCACAAAAATTGAAACTCTGACAGTGCAATTAAATGAATTGCAAATTACTGAACAATGAGAATCACATAGAGGCATTATAATAAAACTGAATGACCAACTGAGTTTAAATACATTTAAAACTATCATGGGGGAAATTCTTGGTGTCTTTGGAAGATTCCCACCTCCCTTAGGAAAAAAAAAAAAGATAGATTCAGATCAGTAATACTAGCAGCTAGACCAACAAATTTCACTGAAGCTTTACAGCTAGCTTCAGAAATGGATACTGAAGTTAGACCAAATAATATAATGTATTTCAGGTCAAACAATTTTAGAGATAGAAATAGCTATAACAGAAATAAAAGTAATACATACAATACTGGGTATAATTATAATAACAAAAATCGCAACAACAATAATTACAGCAGTTATTACAATAACAACAAATTTTCCAACACTCAAACGAGACAACAGGGAAACTTCAGGAAATCCGGGGCATGTGAACAACATGCAGAGAGGTGCTTAAAATCAATTCAACAGAAGAACATAATAAATATCAATAGCGCCAAAAGCTTCCAACTCACAAATTTAAAGCTTCCAACTCACAATCTTCCAAGAACAAAAAACAATGGATACCTATCTGACTCTATTAATAGACACATGAGCAGATATATCAATATGTAAGGATAACAAAATGAACAAAAAACAATCAAATGATGAAATATGCCAGATAAATGGTATAACAAACAAACATTTTTATACTAAGGGTGTAGCAAATTTAGAATTACTCATAGAAGATGAAAAAATTAACCATGAATTCCATATTACAGATAAAGAAATAAATATAGTAGCAGTGGTAAGGATATGGCGGTGCAAATGGCGGAGCTTTTAAATGACAAAACTTTTAAGCAGGTAAAGGACGAGTAAAAGGTTTGTGTCTTTGATATTTTGCAAGACCATGTGGAGAGGAGCAAATCAATGGCGCTGCGGCTTCAACGGAGTTTTTAAGCGGCAAAGTATGAGTAAAATGCTTATGTCTTTGATATTTTAAATTTATTTAAATATTTATTTTTATTGATAAAAGTTTTATTGATTTTGGAACTTAAGTTTAAACGTGGTTTAATGTTAATATAAAAAGTTTTTAAAGCTGCATTAAAAATTGATGAATTATTATGATCTTCGAGAAGCTTTAAAATTGCTAAATATTTCGATAAATTCAACCACTTCAATATGAAAAGTTTTTAAAGTTTAGTTTGAATACTTCATTAAAAATTTAGTATACCAAAATAAAGCTTGGTTTAAAATTGGTGAATTATTATGATCTTTGAGAAGCTTTATGGTTAAACGAGGAAGAATACAGTTGCCTTTGTCAACTCTTAGATACCCGCACGAACCGTTAGTATGTTCATAGCCTGTCACTCTGCTCACAATATTATTTTTTTAATATTTTAGTATTTTAAAATAATTTGGGTTAATTTTATAATTTCTAGAACTATGGGTTGTACATATATTCAAACTATATGTTTATATGTACATTCTTCAAAAGCAGATTCTAACCTTTCACATAACGATTATCAATCCAAAACTTTTTCAAATATTCTATAGTACCATTTAATACTAAGCGGTAAATGTATATTAAATTTACTTAGTACAAAGTAATAAATATAATTTTAAATATTATATTATATTATATTTAAATATTGCATTTACAGAATAATTTCTTATAAGTACAATAAAATAGATATATGTATGTAAATACCGCGCTATATAATATACATATATACTCTTATCATTCATTCACTAGTGACATATACGATATGTAAATAAACATGATATTATATAAGTATGTATATATATTAATATCATATAAATAAAAATTCTTCAAGCAACCGTTCTGTTGTTTATTTATTTACATTTTTATGTACTACTCATTATATCCTCAACAATTTCAAATTATCGAGTAAAACAAAATGCAAAAAATTTGTTGAAGAAATTTGTTTGAAAATTTGAAAAATTCAAGTAACACTTTCGTCAATAAAGTAACCCTATATTATTAAAAAAGTTATTAACAGAAATAAGAGTATAATGTTGAAGCTTTAATTTTTGTGTATTACTTCAAAAAAATTTTAACAGGTGTTCAAGTTACAGGTGTTTAAAAATAAGAAATTTTCAGTTTTTGACCCCTTACAGCTCCTAAACGGGGGCTGAATTTTTCAAAAAAAATTTCTGAACTGACTCATACTTATTTTCAAAGATCTAACTTCTGTCAAAATTTCAAGTTTCCAACTTAAACCGTTTAGAAGATAGAAGGGTTGAAAGATTTTGCAAAATTTGAGTTTCACATAACGGTAAATTAAGACACCGTATGCCACAAATATATATTTATTGTATATATACTTTTAAAGCTAATAAAAGTAGTAATCGTTTGGCGTTTTCAAAATGAAGATATATCTTATACAACTTGTACTATAACAATTTAAATATAGAGCTTTTTTGAACCTTTGGAGAGCTGTAGCTCCGTAAGGGGTGGATCTACAAAAAAAAGTTATTAAAAATAAAATTAATATTTTTGTGAGATCTATCAGTAGTTAAAATTTCATAGCTCTATTGCAAAAAAAATGTGGGGATCTAAAAGTTAGGTGCTTGAGAGCTACCCTAAGGCTTGGTCCAAACTCAACCAAAAAAAATAGGGAACCTACAAATTACTCCCAGAATATTTTGTGTAAATTTCAAGATTCTAGCTTTCTTAGTTTTTGAGTTAGCGTGCTGACGGACGGACGGACGGACATGGCTCAAAAGTCTTAGAATTTTTTCCTGATCCGATCCATACCTTTGAAGGTATATCTAGCTCGCTTATTTCGAGGTGTTACAAACGGAGGAGTAATTTTATTATACCTGATCCTATCGTACGGGTATAATTAAGAGTGCTAAATATGTTAAATTATAGTAAAGACATGAAAAGTTTTTTTAAGTTTGGTTATGACAAATCTAAGTATTGTAATACTGAAAAACTTGAGTTCAAAAAGTTCTTTTTATAATTAAACAAGGTAGAATGTAAACCATCGGTTTTTAAAAGCGCACATTTCCAAAACTCAATACAAACTGTTTAGAAGTGTGACTTACACAAAAATTTGAAAATTTCATGTAATAAGAAAAAACTTGAAAATAGGACATTTTTGAGATTTTGAGGGGCCGTAAGTCCGGAATCCTATATAATTAAGAAAAGCTGTTAACACACGTAAAAATATATTATTGAAGCTTTAAGTTTTATGTCTTGCCGAAGAAAAATTTTTACAGGTGCCTAAGTTACAGGTGTCTAAAAATAGCAAATTTCCAATTTTTAAGCCCTAATAGCTCATAAACAGGGGGTGGTCCGAAAAAATTTTCTGAGCAAACTTATACTAATTCTAAAAGTTCTTTCTTGCCTCAAAATTTCAAGCTTCTATCGAGAAGCGTACCGGAGTTATGAAAGTAGAAATTTCATGCAAAATTTGGTTTTCACATAACGCTAAATTTAAATACTAAATTTAAAAAAATTGTATAATTTTGATATTAATTTACAAAGATAAAAAAAATACCTGTCGAATGATGTTTTCAGATTGCAAAAATCTTAAGCAGAACATAAGATATATGCATTTAAAAATAGGGCTTTTTCAAAGTTTGAGGGTGTGTAGCTCCGTAATGGGGGGGCTACATGAAAAAGTTGTTCCACAAAATTATTTTTTTTTTGAGACCTACCTATAGTTAAAATTTTTTTTCTCTATCTTTAACGGTGTAGAAGTTTTGTAAACAGACGGACGGACGGACAGAGTGAAACTAATAAGCACATTTTTTCAAAATTTTTTTGGAAGTGTGCTAAAAAGAGTTTGCATTTCATATTTAAAGTTTGTTTTGTTTTTTCATTAAAAATTTTATTAATAATTTTAATTTTAAATTTCCTTAAACTAACCCTGCATTAGTTTTATAATGTCTACAATAATTACAATAAAGTTTATATAAATTAATTTAATTTACAATGACCCCATGCAAGGGTATGCATTTTATCATGTAATATCTCTTATTATCTAAAGAACTTAAAGCTATTTTATTTAAGTTTTGAGTAAATTACATGTAAATATGATTTAAAATTGTTCATTTCTCTATATATAATTTCATTTTTTAACAGACAGTCTTTATAATTATTTAAATTTAGGTTATTTACAACATATTATTTCACAAGTTTTGCCTTTTTTATCTGATCACCCTCTGATCACGACTCAAGGTAATACATTTTTGATCTTACACCAATAAATTCAGAAACAATTCTACTGTTGAATTCATCTTTAAATAATTCAAGTTGTTTTTTATTTAATAAAGGGAATTTGTATGGGTTTTCAGGAGTATAATCAGAAGTATCAAAATGTATGACTAAATCTTTATGTATATCAAAATAAAAATTATCTGTTTGTATAGTATAAATGAAACTGTCGGTATCAGTATAATTTAAAGAAACTCTACCATATTTTGGTTTAATATAATTATAGTGAAAATCATACATAACAATTTTTGATTGTTCTAATGCCCAGAAACCTAAACATATCGGTTTGTTATAAAGAACTTGGGATTTATTCAGTTGAATTGCAATTAAATTTTCAATAAATTTAGATAAACTATGGTAATTAGGTTTTGCTATCAGAATACGAGCCCGCAAATGTCTCCACTTCACTTCCCCATTAAGTGGCTATTTTCACATCGAATCTCTTGTCAACATTCTCCATAGTTTTTCCAAAAACGGCATTATTCATTAATTTAAAAAAGTCTTTCTAAAAATTATTTAATGCATTAGTTCTATGCATGTTATTTAAATCAATGTACTTTTTGTGATTGATTCAAAAAGTACATTGATTTAAATAACTGAAATTTGCTGAAATTGCTGAAATTTTAGAGCTCCATGAACTTTTTGAAGTACCATACCATTTTGAAGACATTGTTTTCAATTTCGGTAATGAATAACATATTTATGTTTATTATTTAAACCAAGCAATAATATTAGTATTTAGCTACCGACCGTAATTTTATTTTCTGCACAAAACGGAAAATCATTATGCAGTTCATGAAGATTCTGTGGATATCCTAAATGTGAATTTTTAAGATATTTTTATGTAATTTCAATTTGTCACTGTTAAGTGATCAATAATAATAGAAAAATATTACAAAAGTCCTTGACAACTTTTCAAATACTGCAACAATGTTGCATCGTATTAGATATTGAATTTATTACAAATTAAATTCTATGCTACCAGTTTTAGGTGTGTTTTTAAAAATATAATGTATAATGATTAAATAAATTAAATTTAAATAAATGCAACAATGTAATGCATAAGTAACAAATGTTTTTTTTTTCATTCTGTTAAAAATTAATTGATGCATTGAAAATTCCATGTGCTATGAAATTATTATCTATTCACGATTATTTAATCAATATTTTATTTTTTTTTTTAATTTTACAACATTGTATAATTAATTTTTTTTATTTTTATATCACTAAATGTGAAAAATGTGATTTTATGTTAATAGATTTATTTTAAAATTTTCTGGTGGAAAAAGGAAGGGATAATATGTTTGATTTGTTTATAATAAGACTGCAGGTTAAGCATTATATTACAAGCAAAAAGTAAGTTGCCATTATCAACAAAAAATGGTAAGTAAATTTGACAAAAAAAAAAAAATATTTTTCATTTATTTTTTTTATTTTTACTTCTAGTCGTTTTCAGATAATTTACAGGCAGCACCCAAAGATAAACAAAAGGTGTACCAAAGAATGGATGCTCTGGCAGAGAGAGAGAGCTCTATAAAATTCTTAAATGGTTTTTTATGACTACAAAAAGAGGTCAACAGGTACTGCTCGCGACAGTTAGTCGCGTCCCAAAGGGACAGGATCCAAATCGCCTGAATATGGCTCTTTTTAAGCAGGAAGGCAGTAGCTGATGTACAATTTATTGTTGGAAATAATAAAGAATATTTCTTGAAGGAATTTTTTTTGATTTCTGAAGAGACGCTGATACTGATGTTGTTTATGTTTAAAGCGCCCTATTCGTTCGAAGAGTTAAATAGTGATGTTAAACAGCAAAATGAATTCGATAAAATGCAAATAAATGGTCTTGACTGGGATGATGGCTTTATAGAATCTTTAACGATTAAAAATATCTTAAAGGAACATTTAAATTCATTTGATGTCGTTTACGTAAAGGGGTACCACAAAAAGGAATTTTTAGATAAATTTGTTTCCAGTTCAGTAGAAGTTATCAATTTAGATAATGACATTCCATCTCTTCAGAAACTAAGGAATTTCATTTGCCCTCACCATAACAAAACTGAAAATTTGAAAAGATGTGCTGTAAAAAACTGTATGAATTTGTATATGTATTTAATAAAAGAAAATAATTGGTTTTAAAAAATATTTATTTTATTTATTGTTGACCAAGATAATTTTTCTGACTGAAACATAGGCATTTCATAAAATAAGTAGTCTGGAATAGTTACACTGAGCTAAGTGTAAATTCATTGGAATGTAGAAATCTTCTTGTTCCAATCTTAGTTTATTCTTTTCAATACATCTCTCAAAATATTTTCATACATATTCCCGTTCAGCTCCATTGTGATATGACATCACTGCTTGTATAAAGTCTAGCATAAGACAAAAACTAGTGTAATCATCTAGCTGTAATGTAAGTTTTTTAGTGCGCTCTACATGATTAAATGTTAGCGAAAATCCTTTTGAATTTAATTTTGCTTGAATGTTTTTGAAATCATGATAATATGTATGTACCACTCCAAATAATTCATTTCGCTTATGACTTTGTTTTGTCGTTAGAAAATTATTGATGCAACACAATTTTCAATATTAAATAAAATTTGAGTTTTTATTGTTTGTTTTTTATCCAAAAAATAAATATAGCTTAATAAAAGGTTCTGCAGTGGCTCACCTTTTTCTGTTTTAAATACTTCTGAATTTGTAGATTGCTCCTTTTTTTTTTTTTTAACTGATGAATTCTATTTTAGAATTTTCTATTTATAGTTTTTCTCCCACATTTTTAAAAAAATTTTCGAAATGTTCTTTGTATGTTTTTGGGGATGATGTGTCGAATAAATTAAGAAAATATTTTATGCTTTTACGGGAACTTCGCATCCATAGATATACACAACAATAATATCCGCAAACAGATGTTAAATTACTTTGTAAATGCTTATTGTTGAAAACAAAACATGTCGATTGATTTTGTAGAAATTTTATAATCTCATTGCGAAACGGGGGATTTCCAAATGAATCAAAATATTCTGCACACCCTTGAACTGGAACAAATATTGCTAATCAATGTGTTCCCTTTTCCTTAGAAGTATCGGTATTTACCACGAAAATACTAGGTTTTGAAACTTGTTTTCGTAATTGATTAAGAGCATAAACACCTCTAAATATTTTATAAGTTAAGTTATTACATTTCAGCACCTTTGAAATCTGAAGTGTATGCATTATCTTGCAAATGAGAAATATCAATTAGTCGAGTATTTCCTCGTATAAATGTTGTCTAAAATTCTGCTTTAAGTTTTCCATTTGTT
The DNA here is from genome assembly GCA_947095535.1 of Poecilobothrus nobilitatus. Taxonomy (NCBI): domain Eukaryota; kingdom Metazoa; phylum Arthropoda; class Insecta; order Diptera; family Dolichopodidae; genus Poecilobothrus; species Poecilobothrus nobilitatus. Next base: position 176,763,545 of record OX352772.1, read on the forward strand.
AAGACTATATCAAATTTTTCAAGCAAATTTATTAAGTTATTAGTTATTTTTTCGTTATCGATATGTCCAAAAGAGTAATTCTGAATGTCTGTTTTTATTAAATCTCTGACAGCAAATTTATACTTTAATTCTTTTACAACAGTTTTACATTTTTCTTTTATACCAGCCACAACAATATTTTTTACAAATATTGTATTGTTATCGTCCGTACAGAACGATAAATCTACTAGAGCACATGTCATTTTCAAAAAAAAAAGATATGGTTCACTAAACTTCCTTTTATATGTCCACGTTGACGCAAAGATTATTCGATGTAAAACTTGTTTCAATTGCGGAGTTTGGTGTAGGCACTTCATTCACATATAATAGAAATTGTGTGAGATTTTAATGATCGAAATGGTTGGATTTTTGATCTTTTACCATTGAAAGTTTCATTATTAACCATACAAAATACTAGAGCTTTTAGTGTTTGCCCTGTAAATATATTATCCAATGATATGTTGGAAATGTCAGTTGGAATTGCAAATGTTTTGATTTCACTTCTCGTATAAAACTATTTTGCGTAGGCTTTTCCAATACAGTATTATGTGCTATCAATATGCTAGGATTAATTGTTAAATGTGTCATGTATCAATATGCTAGAATTAATTGTTAAATGTTTCATGTATAAAGTAGCTTCTAGAATTTTTAAATAGCTGTTTTCGGCATCGTTAATAAAAATAAAAAAATTTTGTTGTGCTAGGGCTAAAGCAATTCGAATGTCAACATTATATAAAAGTAATTTCGGAGTGTTGAAGAAATCTACATGTTATTTTCCCATTAATTTTACCTCTATAGAATTGTTGTATGATTTTTGTCTTGATTTAGAACCAAAATTATTAAAATCATTCACATTTGGTTTATCCATTTCCCAACCAGATGTTTCCAGATGTGTTTGACTGGAATCTGTACCATAATTTAGTAAAGTAGTTATGTATGCTTTATAATGGTATAAGGAGTCTGAAGGAGTGATGTTTTTTCCGTTTAAAGTTACATTATATTGTTTAATTAAAGAGTGTAATAAATTATTTACAATACTGGGCTGCGGGGCTGCTTTTACATCAGTTCCGGTTCCTAGTTTGTCATTTGCACTCCAATTTGATCTATCTTTTTTTAATATTTGAACTTTAAATTTTATGTAGGTTGAGGATAAATCTCGATATGTATCTCTATTTCCAAGCGAAACAAATTCAATAGTTGACGGTGATGCCTCTAAAGAAGCTAAAGAATTGTATGCAAAAAGATCAAGTTCAGATTTCATACATTCCATTTTTAATTGAATATGTCGGAGGTTTTACTTTGCTTTTTTCGTCGTTTCTACTTCAAATATGTCTTTTCAGAAACTGTTCGTCTTTTAAAAGCTCTTTGTCTTTTTATAGTTCCTCGTCTTCCACCATACCTCGAATGCAGTTGGTTAAATTTTTTATACAGTATTCTATGTTGATAGAAAATTGTAGAATACCTGCGTTGTAATTGTAGAATAAGTGCGTGTTGATAAAAACACGCACTTTGCTACTCCAAAAACAGAAGATTGAACTATATCTGAATCTTGCGGCAAAATAAGGAATCAAAGGTTTTTAAAATTAATAATCTTAATGATATTAACTTTGATGATATTAAATGATATTTTAACAGAACTGAATAGCTATTTAATTATTTACATTTTTTTTAAATATAATAACTTTTATTTAACTTCTTTTAAATTTTTATTTTTCTATACAATTATTTTAAAATTAATATTTTTTAGAATTGTTTACGTTTTACATAGATTATTTCACTTAACCTATAAACATTTAGACATTAACTTAAAATTATTAACACTAAAATTAAACAATTTTTTAAAAACAATTATAAAATTTAGAATCAGTACATATTATTAATATATTATATATTTGTTTCTTATTTTTTTTAACATAACACAAAAAAATAAAAATTACTTATATTTGAACAAAAACAACTTAATTAATAATTATCTAATCTTACTTTAAATATTTTTTATGTATAATATTATTTATGTTATTTATTTTATCAACTTAATCTCTTTTTCCCTAATCAATTTTCACATTATTTATTTATTATTTATTTATTACACATCATTATTTATTTACGATGTATTACAATTTACAATACATTACAATTTAAAAATAATTAAACAAATTTTAAATATTAACTTAATAAATTTTAATTTTAAATTACATAATATGTTACTTAAAAATAAAACAACACAAATGTTATTGTCAATACTATCACATCATATTTTAGATCTGTCAAAAATACTTTATAAAGATTTCATTCACATATTAATTCACAATTTTAAAATTGTTAATTTCTTCGTAATTACAAATACACTTTTTTTTCTTAATTTGCAATTATTTTGTGTAGTTGTTGTATCAAGCTTTGCAACAGTCAAAAATATTTTAATTAAATATTCAATTGGTAAAAACCCTTTCGAAATATGAAAAAGCTTTAGACCAATCTTTAAACATTTATACTGCAAAATTTTTATACAAAATCTTTATACTTTATATACAAAATCATTATACTTCGAGCGTCACACGGTATCTGTAATTAATTTTTATTTAACTCTTTTTTGTTTATTTATGTATGCTCTACTAATTTTAAATAGTATTTCTTTGTTTTGTTTTTATGATGGGTCATGATATAGAGAATATAAACAGCAACATAAAAGTTGTCATTATACAAGGGCAGATCAAAAAGAAATAGAGAAAATTTATAAAAACAATTTGAATATAATATATTTTAATATACAAAGTCTTAGAAATAAATTGTATAATCTAGAAGAATTTATCTGTAATTATAGTTGTGAAGTTCATATTGTCGTGTTAACAGAAATTTGGCTTAAAGAATCAGAAAATATTTTTTTAAATTTACCGAGCTGTATCCAAGTAACCAATGAACTTTTCAAATAGAGAAAATGCGTATGGGGGAGTTGCTATCTATGTCAGGGAATACCTAAGTAGCTGTATACTTTCAAGATAAAATTCAAAATTCAAACTTTTTAGGTATTAAGTTAGTGAAAGAAAATATTAATATTTTTGCAATATATAGATCTCAGGAAACAAAGTTAGATGAATTGATTGATAAGTTAGATGATATTACAACTAAATTTAGGCAGTCTATAGTCCTAGGAGATTTTAACCTAAATTTATTAAATAAAAAGAGTTATGATGTCATAAGTTATTGCAATATGCTTTTAGGTAACGGCTTCGTAATTTATAATAAAGTCACAGAGATATTCGCTACAAGAATTGGAACTACTTCTAAGACAGTAATAGATCATTTTATTACAGATATTGTGCAGAAACAGTACTTTTTTCATGTAATTGACACCTCTATGTCTGATCACCAAATGTTTTTAATAAGTTTAGATAAAAAACAGTTCTTGATTATGAGAAAATTGCAAAAGATTATTTTTGGGCTACAATAAACACACACAATAATTTTGACTGCTTTATTAGTGAATTAATCTCGTTAATAAACAAATACACAAAAATAATTCCTATAAGAAATAGTAAAAATGAAATAGAGTCATATAGTCAATGAAATGAAAATAAGAGATTCTTATTTAAAATTCAAACGAAAGTATCCAAATAATAAGCATATAGAAGAGCTATATTACAAATAAAAAAATAAAGTAGCCAAATTAGTATTGCAGGCCAAAAAACAATATTTCTCTAATAAATTATCTGCTGATCCTAATAATAGTAAAAAACTATGGGATATCTATAGACTGATAATGTTTAATAAAAATACTTCTTCTCCTAGCATTAATGAAATCGAGAATGGCAATGAAAATATTAAAAACAAGCAAGACATAGCGAATATAATGAATATTTTCTTTGTTAATGTCACAACTGAAATTAATACTTCTGAAGACCCAATTGATCGGGAATATATTAGTAGTTTTTCCAGAACTATATTTGAGCAATTTCAGTTAATACCAACTAATAATGACGAGGTTGATAGGGTAATAAACTCGTTAAGATCTGCAGTTGCAACTGGTAATGACCGTATTTCAACAAAGTTTATCAAAAAATTTGCTAATAATTTGACTCCTATGTTGGTCAAATTCATTAATATGATGTTTGAAACTTCAGTTTTCCCAACTTCACTAAAAAGTGCAATAGTAATACCAATATTTAAGTGAAAGTGAAAGAAGCCGAAATAACTATCGACCTGTGTCTATACTTAGTGCTTTTTCAAAAATTTTTGAAATTATAATTAAAACGCGGTTAGATACGTTTTTAACTAATAATAATATTTTGAATGAAGAACAATATGGTTTTGAAAAAAAATCTAACACTACAACGGCCTGTTTATGCTTAACAGACTTTATTGCTAGAAATATGGATAGTAAAAAGTATGTTTTGCTCGATTTAAAAAAAAGCTTTCGATTGTGTTGACCATAGTGTTCTTCTTTTAAAGTTTTCTAATACGCGCTTTAGTTTGAATCATAAAGCCCTTCTTAAATCATATCCTTCGGATAGCATACAAAAGGTTCGAATAAGGGACATAGCAGTGATAAGATGATAAAAAAGGGGTTCCTCAGGGTTCGATTTTGGGACCTAATCTATTCAAAACTTATATAGATGATATGTCACGTTTAAACTTAAAAGGATCTATACAGCTATATGCAGATGATGCTGTTCTAAAATACGCTAAAGCTAGTGAAGAAGAACTGAGGTGTGCTATTCAACATGATCTTAATGTAATAGAAGAGTGGCTCACCAAAAATCGCTTTGCTCTAAATATTCAAAAAACGAAAACTATGCTTTTTCAAAACAAAACCTACCTTAATAACACTACTTTTTATTTCAAAAATAATGTTATAGAAACTGTTGAATCGTTTAACTATCTTGGGCTAACATTAGATAACAAATTGAAATGGCATCATCACATTAACTCATCACAAAAAAATCTTTACATATATTTTTATTTTACGGCGACTGCAAACGTTTTTAAATAAAGAAAATTTGTATCAAATCTATTGCTCATATATAAAGTCACATTTTATTTATCTCACTCCCATTTGGAGCAGAGCATCGCAAACTGCCTTAAGTAAACTAGATATACTTAATAAAAAGGCTATAAAAATTAATTACCTAATAAGGTTTCCTACTAGTTTGCTATATGTAAATCCGTATATCAGCTTTAGTAATTTATGTGAACGGGAACTGTATTTAACTGCGTTTAAAATTATTTTTAATGAAATTAAACATAATTTTATACTCAATAGAAATTTTGATATTCCTTACAGAAATACAAGGAACCAATCAAACTTTTATTTAACGTTGTTCAGAACGGAAAATCAAAAAAAGAATACGTTGTACATTTGCTTAAGTTTAGTTTAAGTAAAAGTTTAGTTTTTAAGTAATAGTTTACAGATATTTAAGAAAAAAATTATTGATCATATTTTGCAGAGATAATGATATGACAAGTGAGAAGTATTATTGTAATAAAACTAGTTTTTAACTTTCTCTTTAATCTATTGAAATTGTAATATAAATAGAAATTAGTGATAAATAAAAATTAATAATAAATTGCAGTTGGAAATAGCGAATTGGAATTTTAATAAAAATAGATAATAAGTATAAACTTAAAAAAAAAGAAAATTGAAATTGTAATATAATGAAATTAATTATAGATTGACTTTGAATATAGTAAATAGTAAATTGAAATTGTAAAAAGAGAATGGATGTAAAATAATCATAGGAAAAAATGTACAGTCAAACAATGTTTTATAGAAATAATTTTTTTTACAATTGTTATAATTTTCAATTGTTTTATAAAAATAATAAGACCAAACAGCTAATAAGCTACGGTCCCAAAAAAAAAAAAAAAACTAATTAAAGTGTATAATGTTATATTTTTTAAATAAAGAAAAAAAAAACAAAATCATCACCATTTCACTTAACTCATCTTTATTATTAGCAACAGCTAATTTGAATAGTTCAGGTAATTTTGATTTGAAATTTTTTATATTTTTTTTCTGTTGAAATAATTCAGTTAATAATGTTTTTACATTATAACTCTGATTAACTTTTATATAGAAACTATCTTCATCAAAAGTCTGCGATATTCGAATTAAGTCCCCTCGGTTAAATTCTGACACTTTTTTAAATGTTACATCATCATAATTTTTAGAATTAGAGATATATGTTAAAACTTCATTAAAAAATTCTTTGAAAACTTGATTTCGAGTAAATTCGGGATTAGGAGTTATATTTTTAATAAGCGTTGGCAAAAAATTAAACTTCCAATCATCCAAATGTAATTCCGAACCGTCATAGGAATAATATGTGTAGCCTATAGATTTGGTTAATTTGCTTTTTTTCAAGAGGTTTTTCAATGTTTCTTACATAAACGTTATACTGTCCAATGTTGATAAGCGAACATTTCTCCTTGTTAAATTCTTCTGTTTGTAGGAAATCGTTCAGATATATTTCTGAAAGACCAATTTTCCAATATTTATTTCTTAAAATAAAGTGAATTGGTAATTTATTTTCGGTGTTGATGAAGTTTTTAATTTTGGACTTCTTAGTAAAGGTTTTAGTTTTCGCTTTTTTGTTTCAGGTAACTGTGTAAAGTATTCTTGAGGGAATTGAACTACCGACTGATCTTAGTGTCTTCTTTTTTTCAGGAGATGGTACAGCAACGGTAATTACATCACCACTTGGTGTTTCAAACATTCGATAATCAGAGCTTAGAGATGGTCTTTCGACTAATTTTTCATCTTTCAACATTTCAGTTTGAGCTAATTTTTAAATGAAATTTCATCATCCAAATCGCAATGTGTAAAATCAATATCCATACTTGAATATTGTTTTTTTAGGATCATATTCAAACACATCATCACTAACTCATGGTACAAAATCGGCCTGTGCTGATGTTGATTTGTATTTAGGTAATTTAGTTTCTGTATATGAATTTCGTTTAGAAAATAATTTTGTTTGAGTGCCTCTTGTAATTTTTTTGCGTATCAGTAGGTAATCCTGCACTTGGGGATGGGAAAAAATCATGCCATATCGCACCGAAGACCACGCCCACTGACCTATATTTTGATTGATGGGTTTAATTTAGGTTATTCTTGCTTAGTACGTCAAAAACTTGTTTTGTTTGTTTTAGTTTAGGTTATAAGCATGGGTTATAACCACTTATAAGTTGCAAGTGGTTGTATAGTAGGAAATGAAGGTTGTTGGTACTGTAGAAGTTGTTAGGCAAGGTTAATGAACTGAACAAGTTTAGGATATTTAGGTTTTTCAATAAATTCATTGATACTTTGTAATAGGATATCATACAAATAGAAAGATGATTTTTTTCAGGTCAAATCAAGTTTATTTTTTTAAATTGCGCAAAATCGCATGCTTAATAAAATATACCTACATACGTAACCTTTTATGATAAGAGATAAAAGAAACGAAAAAAACTTGTTTTTATTATTTAATAAGAAAAATATTCATAGGTACTTTTGAATACCAAGATGTAAATAATAAAAATAAAAACAAAACGTAAACAAGAAGTAGGTACAAAGTGTATTTTTGTTTATTAAAGAAGATCAATAATTGTTGTAAGTTGTTATTATAGTTTTAAAGCTGCAAAATAAAAAAAAAATAAAAATTATGGAATTATAGGTGCATCTGTTATGTAAGATTTTTTCTGTTCTATAATAACATTGAGAAAATAACCGGAAATCTTTGATTTACTTGGTTTTGTTATTATTGCGTTACATTCTATACTGTAAGGAATCAAAAAGGCAAGTTAATTGCTTTTGGTACCTCTTTGAAAACAAAAATAAAACAAATTTATTTATATGTTTGAAATAATTTTGTGTTCAAAAATGTTTTTACGATGATCAGATGCTAAGATTTTAGAAATAGCGAGACCAACTTTTTCTATACGTCGTTGAAATCTACTTCTATCACGTGCGTATTCTTCCCAATGACCTTTCCTTGCTGATCTGTAAGCATAGACCCATACATGCATAACGTGAATTTCTTGATTTATGTTGAAGTAAACTTTTTTTTTGTTATTTAAATTCATATTGTGCAAGTATGAAAATTGAAGGTCTTAATCTAACATTTTTTCTTTCAAAAAATGCATATATACATTAAAACAATTTTTAACAGCACATCTGAAACTCTTGTTTGATAAGCGTATAGGACAATTTGAATTAAAGTTTTCAATCTTTTGTAATGATGGCAAGTCTCTGCTTAGATCTTCTATTTTAACACTGTCAATGTACTTTTGAAAGAAAAGTTTTTTTTGTTCTCCTTTAACATAAATTTTTTCCGCTGACTCTAAATAGTGTTTTAATATACATTTTACATCTAAATATTCAACTAAACCGTTATTCCATTTAAGTCCATTTATTTTATTTTCGCAATACTGGTTATTATATTTCACATCTTGACTAAGCTCTTCTGCGGGGTAGGTTCTTTGAAATGATACACAGTTGGAATTAAAATTCCTTTTTCAAGTATGGCTAACTCTTTTAGGAAATATTGTTTTTCATTTCCTTGCAAAAATTGTAGGTCAACTATAAAAACTTGTTTAACCATGTCGAAGGTTTGTAAAAGAATGTTCAATGAAATAACTAAATTTACATTTATATTCATTTCGAAAAAGAGCTGTTCATATAAATATAGGTTAGCAATGATTGTTTTAACTAATACAACTATGTTGTTTTACCCATTTACATTGATGGTGGCGGGGCCATCCTGCTGTGGTAAAACCACATTTATTCGTAATTTAATAAAATATAAAGAAGAAAATATACTACCACATATTAATAGAATTATTTGGTGTAATCCAGACAAAAATTCTGTTCCACTATATATGACAGATGTTGAATATAGTAACACTATTCCAGATTTTATTGATAATCAAGAACCTTTGTTAGTTATTATCGATGATATGATGTTAAGTTCTCATGATAAGTTTGTATGTGATTTATTTACTAGAGGATCACATCATAGAAATTTATCTGTAATATTTGTAATACAAAATGTTTTTCACCAGGGTAAATTTTCAAGAGATATTTCAATCATCAGTAAATATTTAGTACTTTTCAACAATCCAAGAGATAAATCGCAGATATTACCTCTAACTCGCCAAATATATCCCAATCAAATTAAAGCATTTGAAAAAGTATATAACGATGTGACATCAGTCCCATATGGCTATATATTAATAGATCTTACTCAAGACGTTAATGATATATTTCGATTAAGAAGTGATATATTTGGGAAAGGTTTGTGTTATTGTACGAGAGATCAATTAGAACAATTTGGGGAGGAATATGAAAGTTTGAAGACCAATCGACATATATTGCACCTATCAAAAACCTCTAAACCAAAATTCCAGAAAGTAATTATAAAACACTGTGACCCTGAAGTAATAAAAACATTTTGCGAAATCTCTTTAAATATTTTAAAAGGTAATTGTAATCTAAGTAAAAAAGCAACAACCCAATTACTAAAGTATAAAAAAAAATTAAGATCACTTATTTGCCGGAAAAAATCTATAAATAGCAAAAGAAAAATTATTATTTAACGTGGTGGATTTTTACCTACACTTCTTGGTGCAATAATATCAGGCATAATCGGAAATTTTATAAAATTAATAATACAACGTTTAATAAAATGATAATTTTAAAACCTGAGATTTATGAAAGAATGAAGCAAAATGCAGATATTGAACTCAAGGAATTGCATAAAAATATGACAAAAATATTGTTAAATAAACCTCTCACTCAAAAATGGTATTTATACAGACAAAATTTATTTAAAATAAGAAACAAAAAACAACAACTTCCTAGAAATAAAGAGGAGAAAATAAAAATTACGGAAACAAAAGGTACTCAAACTCGTGCAAAACCAATGTATATAGATGCGGAAACTCAATCGCATTTTCCTGAATATAAGACTGTTGGAATACAAGTTGTTTCTGAAGAAGAAGAAGTAATAAAAGAAGAAGGTGATGACGAAGTATTTGATGATGAAATTTAGGAAAATGTTTTAACAAAAGCATTGTCAGCTGCTTCAGTTGGAGAACGTCTTAGAAAAAGAAAATCAATTAGAAATCAAAATGTACAAATTTTTGAAACTGATACAGGATACATTATAACTGTTCCTTTAGATAGCCCAAACCCACCATCGAAAAAAGAAAAAACTATAAATAGCAAAGAGTTGAATAATTCATCAAGACGTGTTTTAAGGTCAGCAGTAGGTAATACTCAAACAGAACTTAATTTTCCAATTCGTAAGAATAAATCCGCAAGCTCATGGACAACATACAAGTAAATGATGAATTTTATGTCACTTTAGTCAGTGATTCATCTATGAACTATTATCCAGAAAATTCATTATCATCTTTTAAAAATAAAATGAATAAATACATGTGTGATTCAAGGTGGAAAGTCGGTATTTCAGAAATGTATGTTAATGATTTCGTTCCAAATGTGTATGGTGAAGAATGGGAAAAAAGTACTCAAATATTTATTAAAGGTATGCAGAAAGATACGATAGGAGTTGGAACATCATATATTCCATACATAGAAAAACAAATGATATGCGACTGGAAAGTTTTTTTACTACCAACACTAATTCAAAATATACGCCCACTTAATAGGTTTACAAGAAAAAAAGTTGAACGACAGTTGATTTGGGGAATTTTTAATTTTATAAACGATGAAGTTCTTATACACAACCAACAAAAACTGAGGAGATGCCTAAAAATTTAAGTTACACCACAATATGTCTTACTAAGCCTAAAATAGATATAAAAATAAGAGCAAATTACGCTTATACCCTCGAAGGACTTTTGACAACATGTTTCAATCAAGTATCTTTTAAAGTTACAGATTTTAAAAAATATAAATCACGTGTAATAGAAGCTTTCAAAACTTTTATAGGTAGTATACAATTGATTCCCATTAGTAAGCCAGATATGTTTTTTATATACACAGACATAATTGAACCGCAAAAAATAGGTGATAAAGATATAAGGTGTTTAAGATTGTTAACATACAATATTCTTTCACTGATACTGTAAAAGAATTCAGTAATATTCAATATTGCAATGTGGAGAAATCATTTAATAACATTTCATTACTTTTATGTGATAAATATGGATACAAAAAAAACTTTTCGAATAGTTCAATTCCAACAAAAATTGTATTACATTTTAAAAAAGTATAAATAAAAGCGATTTTACAAAACTATATATTATTTTATTTTATTCATTATGGAGAGAGCGTACTATAAATATTATTTAGTTCAATCAGGAAAAGGTCTTGAGGATATTGGTCCTTTGTTACACTCAATTGTACCTTACCAAAGGGGCTGAGCGGTAGGGAGCTTTTTCGGTGGTCTTTTTAGATATTTAAAACCAATATTTACATCTGGAGCTAATATATTAAAAAAAGAGGTTATTAACTCTGGTATTAATGCATTATCTGATATTGCCACAGGTGCAAATGTAAAAGAAGTGGTTCAAGATCGAAGTAAAGAGATAATGAAAAATGTAATACGAGGTGTAGTTTGGAAACTGAATGAAATGTATGGACAAGGCAAAAGAAAACGAAGAAAACCTATAAAAAGGCCTCTCATTAATAATTTAAATTATTTTACTTCGAAGTGACGCAAAGTTAATAACAAAAACAAATAAAAAGATATTTTTGAATAATTATGATTGAATGTATGAAATCAGAGCTTGATATTTTTAAAACACAGCCAAGTATTTTATTCAGTCAAGTATTTTACGATCTGAAGAAGTTTCCTATAACCCTATTGCTTCTTTAGATAATCCATCTGTCATAGAATTTGTTTCACTAGGGCACGGCGATACATATAGAGACTTGTCTTCGACATATCTAAAATTAAAAGTACAAATTTTAAAAAAAGATGGAACTCAATGGAATAAAGATAAAAAAACTGATGGAACACCTATACAACAACCAAGTGTGGTTAATAATATGTTACATTCATTAATAAAACAATGCAATGTTCAACTAAATGGAAAGAATCTATCTCCATCAGATGGCAATTATCATTACAGAGCTTATATTGAATCATTGTTAAATTATGGTACGGATGCCGCTACAACGCATTTGGAGTGTGGTGGCTGGATGTTAGATAAGCCAAATATAGCAAAAACAGATAATAGTGGTTCAAAAGAACGTCAAAAATTTTACCAAAATAGCAATGTAGTGGAACTTATGGGGAAACTACATTTAGATATGTTTAACCAACCCACACTTCTCATAAACAATGTCGATGTTCGAGTTATCCTAACATTAGAAAACTCAGATTTTTACCTCTTTGCAGATGATACTGATGAATCTCAACTGAAAATTTTAGAAGCCACTTTATTTATAAGACATGTAACAATTAATCCTAGTGGGTAGAGGTAAAAACTTTTACCATTCCACAGAATAGTTCATCAATATCACTTGATAATGTTTTTATTGGACAGTTGCCAAACACAATCATTTTTTGCATGACAGAAAATACAGGTTACTCTGGGAAAAGATCAAAAAACCCATACAATTTTAAACATTTTGATATTTCACAATTTGTGTTAAACGTAAATGGTGTTCAAATACCTAATTCAGCAATTGAAACCAGTTTTTCAGATGAAAATAATTGCTGTACAAGAGCATACAGTACACTTTTTTCAGGAACTGGAATTTATCATAATGAGAAAGGTCATCAGATAACAAAAACCATGTTTAGTGATGGGTTTTTCATCCTAGCTTTTGATTTAACTCCAGATGCATCAGGAAATGAAGTGTGTCAAGGTCTACTAAATCAAGGCACAGTTAGAATTGAGGCAAGGCTATCAAAACCACTTACATCTACACTGACTGCTACTGTTTATGGAGAATTTGATGCAAGTTTACAAATTGATAAAAACCGAAATATATTCTCAAACCTATAAATAGCATACATAAAAGTAAATTTGAATATTTGACAAAATGTCACTGTGTTGTGCACTTCTGTGACGTATTAAGATGTAACAAACACACACGTACATTTTTTAAAGGAGTTTTTGCTCTGAATCAACTCCCCAGAATAATTGAAAAACAAACTTTTTTAATTGTAAACACTGATAAATCAAAAGATCCGGGAACACATTGGTTAGCTATTTTTAAGCCAAAGAATGGCTGTGTTGAATATTTTGATTCGCTTGGTAGAAAACCAGATAAATTAGAAATTTTAAGTTACTTAAAAAGCCAATGTATAATTTTTAATAAGAAACAGTTACAAAGTAACTATTCAGATGTCTGTGGGCAATATTGTTGTGTTTATACGTGGTATAGATGTTGCGGTTATAGTATGAACACTTTTTTAAAAAAATTTAATAAAGGAAATCAACTAGAAAACGATAAGTATATTTTAAGTACCTTTCAAAATGTATTTGGAAAATATAACTCATTACAAATTTGTGTTCCTAAAACGTATAAATAATAAAAACAATATAAACAGGTTTTAGTAAAATTAAAGGAATGGAAGCACCAGGTCAGAACACAAATTTATTGCTAAGTTACACATATTTTCTCAATAAGAGTCATACATTAAAAATTGCTGTTGGATTTGACTGTGAGTCATTTGAAGCCTCAAGTATAATTCACCGTATTGGTAAAAAGTCAATTGTCTTAAAATATCATGAATGGAATAAATTTTATTACGAATTTAACAAAAAATTCGATAAGCTGATAATAAAAGATATAAAACAGAATTTTCATCATGGTCTAAAATCAGCGAACAGGCAAAGTATAAGTATTAACAAAGAAGAAGCAGAGCAGTTTTACAATTTAAGCGATTTTCTTCACGCAGTGATGACCTATTATAAATCTGCTGAGTTAAATGTAAAAGACTATGTTCGGGAATATCTAAATTTATGTGTCGAACAACAAGTATTTAGGTTAGAAAGAGAAATTTATGTACCAATACAAGGTTTTAATGTACAATGTAATTATTCAAGGTTATTTTTTAAAATTCCTGTAATTTTAAAGGAACAAATCTGTAATATACTACATAAAACAAACAAAATAAATCACAACAAATAATATAAAAATTTTTATTTTTTATTTATATGTTTTAGATAGACAAATATTTTTCTGTACACCTTTCATTAGATTATTTAATTAAAATTATTTAGGATTATTAAATCATTGAAATAATCAAGATCTCCCTGCTGATTATTTATGCCCCAAATTTCATTAAATGGAACTGCTCCCTCATCTTCCTCAATTTCTTCTTCCACTTCTTCTTCTTCGTCTTCTAATTCAACTATCTGGAACGGTGGTATAAATTCCTCAGTTTCTGCTAAATCTTCGTCGTCCATGGTGGACGTAATTTCATTTTCTTGTATCTGACCTTGTGTATTTACATCATCTACAGTTTCTTTAAATGGAAATGATGTAGAATCAGGCAGCATTTCAGTGAGTTGTTGAGCAGTCAGAAAGGAAATTAATTAAATTTGAAAATAAAAGTTGAGTTATATACTCATGTAGAAAAGTATAAGCAAATTAAACTCAATTAGATGATTAGTTTAAACCATGCTTTGGTCTATCATTTTATGTATAATAATTATTATAACATTACCTTTAACATTTTTATCAAGAGCTCAAATAGTGACTGAAATTCATAGACAGGCAAGACATAAATTTCTTAGAAGAAAATTCAAACAGAAAGGTCTAAATGACACGTGGCAAATCGATTTAGTCGAAATGATACCTTATGGAAAATTTAATAATGGTTATAAATATATGCTGACGGTCATTGATACTTTTTCTAAATATGCCTATGCTGAACCTGTGAAAACAAAAAATGCTGAAAATGTTTTAAATGCCTTAAAAACAATTATTATTAGAGCTAAAGTTATACCAAAAAATATTCACTCTGCTCAAGGCATGGAATTTTTTAATTTACAATTTCAAAATTATATGAAAAAAAAATCAATCAATCATTATCACACATTTAGCGAATTAAAAGCATCAATTGTTGAGCGATTTAACCGTACATTGAAAAATTCTATGTGGCAAAGATTTAGTTTAAACGGGAATTATAAATGGTTACCTATTATACAATCATTAATAAAAGAATATAATTCAACAAAACATAGCACAACAAAACTTCCTCCTGAAAAAATTACAAAGGAAAACGAAACAAATATACTGCGGAATGTATATACTGAGCCTAAAATTTTTCAAAAAAGTAAATATAAAACTGGAAATTTTGTAAGAATAAGTAAATATAAAGGTCATTTCGAAAAAGGTTATCAACCGAATTGGTCAACTGAAGTATTTAAGATTGATAAAATCAATAATACTTATCCTGTTACATATCAATTATCGGACTATACTGATACGCCAATTTCTGGGGGTTTTTATCAAGCTGAGCTTACAGCTGTAAAATACCCACATACTTATCTTGTAGAAAAAATTCTGAAAAAGCAAGGAAATAGAGTATAAATGGCTAGAGTATAAATAGAGTTAAATGGCTAGGTTTTGATGACACACATAATACTTGGATAAATTCAACAAATATTGTTTAATATCTGTAAAATAAAACTATAATAAACACCCGAAAATAAAACTTAAAAACATCTGAAAAATAAAATAAAATCTTAACGTCTGAAAAATCAAATAAAATCTTAACATCTGAAAAATGAAAATAAAATTAAAACAGTAGAAAATTTCTTTGAAATAAATTTTTTTTATTCCATATAAAATTAGTCTAAAACTATTACTGATTTGTGGAGAGTTCAAAATCACCATGTTCTTCTTTTAAATTTAATTGGCTTTCCTCATTTATAAGGAAATATTCATTTTTTTCGATTTCCTCACGGAAATCATTATCTTCAAATACCCCAACTTTTTGATGTGGTATAAATATAATATTATTTAAGGTCTCGAAGACCCATTTTTTACCGTAAACGATGTTTAACTTTTTAATTTTATTTATTTTATAGAGCCTACTTGGCTCCATATCTTTAACTTTTAAAAATTTAAAAATTTTTTTTTTTTTTAAATTAAATAATTCCACCAGTTTCCTTTTTGTGATGGGATTTGATGTTGCCTTA
Organism: Poecilobothrus nobilitatus; assembly: GCA_947095535.1. Classification (NCBI taxonomy): domain Eukaryota; kingdom Metazoa; phylum Arthropoda; class Insecta; order Diptera; family Dolichopodidae; genus Poecilobothrus; species Poecilobothrus nobilitatus. The sequence continues at coordinate 176,779,694 of OX352772.1, forward strand.
CTCTGATAATCTTGTTGTTGCTGTAGTTGCTGTTTTTGTAGTTGCTGTTGATGTTGCTGTTATTGCGGTTGTTGGTGTTGTTGTTGATGATGATGCTGTTGATGTAGTTGTTGTTGTTGTTGTTGATGAAGATGAGTAGAAGCTTCATCTTCATTTTTCGCCTTTTCGTAGGAAGACGCACTGCTGTACTAGTAGCATATGCTGTACTAGCATATCTTGCTTGTTTGCAATTAAACTGATATTTTTGTATAAAATCCCGATGTATTTATACTAATTAAAATGTATTGAAGATAAATTTAGATTGCTTTTTGTTTTTCAATTCTTTCTATTTTAAGATAGTATTAAGATGGGATTCTAGCTAAACAACTATAATTTATTAAAGCGACATTTGATGACAATGTAATTGTTCATTTAACAGAGTGAATCTGTATTAAAAATTTAATATTATTCTGTTATTCAAGCATTTTTTTTTTTTTTGTACGAGGGTTGGTGGAAAACTCGAAAGTCACCAGAGGAACTGGACGTGCTTCCTCAGGGTAGTGTTGGATTTTAGCCAACCAACACCACCCTCCTTTTAAAAGCAAACTTTAGGATGGAATCTTTAATACGAATGTACAGTTTGGTTTTGGGGATAGGGATATGGGAAGGATAATTGGGAAAATTGGAATTGGGAAATTTGGATTATGGGGGATAGGTAGGAAAATTTGGAGGGACATTTTGAAGAAAGATGTTAATGTTCCTCTTAAAGTTAAGTAAATCGTACACGTAAGAATTACCAACTTTAGGGAACACATGCGATTGTATATAGTTCCACAGACGGGACGTGCGCATGACAAACGAATTTCCATAAGCTGTATTTCGCCATCTTGAAATCTCTACATGGTAGGGATGAGCTTCTGCTGCCCGCCTTGTTTCTCGCTGGAAAGCCTTGAGCGGAGGCATTAACTGTTTTATTCCATTCGAGCAGGTGTTAATCCCTACGAGATATCTATAAAACAAGGTTAGTGACCCAACTGTGCGACGATGACTGAGTGAAGCGAGCATTAAAGTTACACTGGGGTCGTTGATAGGACGAATAGCTCTGTTTTGCACATTATCTAGGTAACCCAGTGCTGTTTGAGAGCCTGCAGGCCAAATGTGTGCATTATACTCCATTTTCAGCCGAATGTACGTTTTATAGATATTGAGAAGATCAGATTCAGAAAAGTAAGTTTTGCAGCGATACAAAAAACCCAAACATTTAGCTGCATCCTTAGCTAGACCAAAAATGTGATTTGACCAAGTCAATTTTTGGTTTAACTCGATACCCAACATGTTTAAATCTGTTGAATGCTGCAAAACCTCTCCCTGAAATAATAGGTTGGGAATAGTAGTGGCAAATTTTTCGCGAGATCAGACAGCATTGTGTTTTTTTCGTGTTGAAATCAACTCTGTTGATTTCACCCTATTTTTTAATTTTGGCTAAATCGTTATTTAGCTCACTAATACTGAAATTTTTTGCTGTTATATTAATCTGGTGATTAGTGTTACAGCGGCTATGAAATTCATAGGAAGCTACAAGGGTGTTGTCATCTGCGAAATTATGGATCGGATTGGAGGTTAAAGAAAGTAGGTCATTGATAAATATTAAGAAAAGAGTGGGGTATAAAACTGATCCTTGAGGGACACCAGCATTTATTTTGAATTTGTCAGATGAATATCCATCGACCAGTACACAAATCATACGATTCGAAAGGAAATCTCCAATCCATTTTACAAAGACCCTACCTAGACCTATTGCTTTGCATTTTGCCAGTAAAGTATCGTGCCAAACTCGATCGAAAGCCTTAGAAATATCAAGAACCACAACATCCGACTCACCAGAATGATGAAGGCTGATGCTTAGCATCTCACAAAGGTAAGTCATGAGATCACCGGTTGAACGACGGGCTCTGAACCCGTATTGACGATCATGAAGCAGACCTTTGTGATCCAGGTATTTCAGAAGCTTTTGGTTCACAATTTTCTCCATCACATCTTTAACATCTAAAATTCGTATAAAGAAAATGTCGAAAAAAATTATTTTACAAAAGTTTCTTACCGAAACTATAACACCTTATATAATCGAAAGTGAAATTTCGACATTTGTTAAACGGTTTAATATAAACGGGCACAAAATAAAATTTGTAATTAAATTCGTACCTGACAATAGAGAACCAATTAGCTGGATTAAGGATGCTATACATCAAATAATCAACATTGCTGTGAAAGATGTGAGTTCCAGGGATAAGATTGGGTTAACATTTTGTGGAGAGAGCTTTGAACATCAATGTCCTGCGTATCTCAGTTTCAGATCAGCTCATGAACTAAAATTTAGCGACGTTTGGGATGTAATTTCTAATGTTTTTCAAAGTAATTCTGAAGGTAGTTATTTATAATACATTTTGAGCTTCATTTATTATAAACTATTTTTATTTTACGTCTACAGGTTTAAGTACAGACACTTTTTGTTTAACAGTTACCCATGTTAAATTACCCGTTGGTAGAGGTAGAAGTAATAAATATTCAAATTTTGATGAGGAATGCTTAAAAAGGAGAGGAATAATAGCAATAAAAAATAGCGATAATTTATGTTTACCGCGTGCACTGAAACAACAAATAGCTAAAACTAAAAAATTTAATGATTATGAAAAACTTCGAAAAAATATAGGAAAACTTCAAACTTTAACAGCTTTAAAATTATTAGTAAAATCAAAAATAACAATTCCATCTGAAGGTTGCGGAATTCGTGAATTGTATCAATTTCAAAAATTTCTACACAAACACAAGATTGTTATATATAAATATGGAACAAGGGGTGCAGAAATAATATTTGTTCAGCTTGTTCACTTAATGTTAATCGAAGTATAATCGAACATTTCGTGGTCAAACATGTTTTGAAAGCCATAAGGCTTCCAGTTCAAAGAATAGAAGCATCTGTGAAGAAATTAGAAAATGCAAATCTTGTTTCAAGTTCTCATATATGTGGAGAATATTTTTGTAAGATTTGCGATAATCATGTTCCTGAAAACCATAAATGCTTCATTCAGCAAGATAAAACAAAAGTAAATTTTGAAAATTGCATTTACGTATTTTATGATTTAGAAACAAGACAAGAAGAAATTAGCTCTACAAAAATAAAAGAACATGTTCCAAGTTTATGTGTGGATCAGCTAAGATGCTTTAAATGTAGTAACATTGATTCTCTATACTTCTGTGGAAAATGTAAATTAAGAGAGAGAATTTTTAAAACGACAAATGTGATAGAGGATTTCATGGAATTTATTTTAAAATTAAGAAAGGAATTCAAAAAGATTGTCATAATTGCTCATAATGGTCAGGCGTTTGATCATCAATTTATTCTGAATTATATACTCAGTAAAACTGTACTTGAACCAAAGTTAATTATGCGAGGTACAAAAATTATTGTTATGATAATTGATAATATTAAATTAATAGATTCTATGAATTACTTTTCCTATGGCCTTGGCAAAATTACCAAAACCTTTTAATTTATCAATCAATTTCAAAAAGGGTTATTTTCCGCATCTATTTAATAAATTGGAAAATGAAAATTACATTGGCCCACTTCCAGCAATTAAATACTATAACTCTAATACAATGAAAGCAGATGAGCGTAATGAATTTTTAATGTGGTATGAACAAAATAGAAACTCAGAATTTAATATGGAGAAAGATATTTTAGAATACTGTATAAAGGATGTTGTAATTCTAACTAGAGCATGTCTGGTTTTCAAATTTGGTTGGAAAATTTTTTATAGAAGAATGTAATGTGGAACCATTTGTAGAAGCAACAACAATAGCTTCAGCCTGTAATCTTGTATGTAGAAGAAACTTTCTCAAATCGAATACTATAGGAATTATACCAAGAAAAGGATATAGGATGGAAGACAATCAGTCAAAAATTGGCACTTAAATTATAAACTTAAAAAAAAAGGAAAATTGAAATTGTAATATAATGAAATTAATTATAGATTGACTTTGAATATAGTAAATAGTAAATTGAAATTGTAAAAAGAGAATGGATGTAAAATAATCATAGGAAAAAATGTACAGTCAAACAATGTTTTATAGAAATAATTTTTTTTGTAATTGTTATAATTTTTAATTGTTTTATAAAAATAATAAGACCAAACAGCTAATAAGCTACGGTCCCAAAAAAAAAAAAAAACTAATTAAAGTGTATAATGTTATATTTTTTAAATAAAGAAAAAAAAAAAAACAAAATCATCACCTTTTCACTCATCTTTATTATTAGCAACAGCTAATTTGAATAGTTTAGGTAATTTTGATTTGAAATTTTTTATATTTTTTTTCTGTTGAAATAATTCAGTTAATAATGTTTTTACATTATAACTCTGATTAACTTTTATATAGAAACTATCTTCATCAAAAGTCTGCGATATTCGAATTAAATCCCCTCGGTTAAATTCTGACACTTTTTTAAATGTTACATCATCATAATTTTTAGAATTAGAGATATATGTTAAAACTTCATTAAAAAATTCTTTGAAAACTTGATTTCGAGTAAATCCGGGATTAGGAGTTATATTTTTAATAAGCGTTGGCAAAAAATTAAACTTCCAATCATCCAAATGTAATTCCGAACCGTCATAGGAATAATATGTGTAGCCTATAGATTTGGTTAATTTGCTTTTTTTCAAGAGGTTTTTCAATGTTTCTTACATAAACGTTATACTGTCCAATGTTGATAAGCGAATATTTCTCCTTGTTAAATTCTTCTGTTTGTAGGAAATCGTTCAGATATATTTCTGAAAGACCAATTTTCCAATATCTATTTCTTAAAATAAAGTGAATTGGTAATTTATTTTCGGTGTTGATGAAGTTTTTAATTTTGGACTTCTTAGTAAAGGTTTTAGTTTTCGCTTTTTTGTTTCAGGTAACTGTGTAAAGTATTCTTGAGGGAATTGAACTACCGACTGATCTTAGTGTCTTCTTTTTTTCAGGAGATGGTACAGCAACGGTAATTACATCACCACTTGGTGTTTCAAACATTCGATAATCAGAGCTTAGAGATGGTCTTTCGACTAATTTTTCATCTTTCAACATTTCAGTTTGAGCTAATTTTTAAATGAAATTTCATCATCCAAATCGTAATGTGTAAAATCAATATCCATACTTGAATATTGTTTTTTTTAGGATCATATTCAAACACATCATCACTAACTCATGGTACAAAATCGGCCTGTGCTGATGTTGATTTGTATTTAGGTAATTTAGTTTCTGTATATGAATTTCGTTTAGAAAATAATTTTGTTTGAGTGCCTCTTGTAATTTTTTTGCGTATCAGTAGGTAATCCTGCACTTGGGGATGGGAAAAAATCATGCCATATCGCACCGAAGACCACGCCCACTGACCTATATTTTGATTGATGGGTTTAATTTAGGTTATTCTTGCTTAGTACGTCAAAAACTTGTTTTGTTTGTTTTAGTTTAGGTTATAAGCATGGGTTATAACCACTTATAAGTTGCAAGTGGTTGTATAGTAGGAAATGAAGGTTGTTGGTACTGTAGAAGTTGTTAGGCAAGGTTAATGAACTGAACAAGTTTAGGATATTTAGGTTTTTCAATAAATTCATTGATACTTTGTAATAGGATATCATACAAATAGAAAGATGTTTTTTTTCAGGTCAAATCAAGTTTATTTTTTTAAATTGCGCAAAATCGCATGCTTAATAAAATATACCTACATACGTAACCTTTTATGATAAGAGATAAAAGAAACGAAAAAAACTTGTTTTTATTATTTAATAAGAAAAATATTCATAGGTACTTTTGAATACCAAGATGTAAATAATAAAAATAAAAACAAAACGTAAACAAGAAGTAGGTACAAAGTGTATTTTTGTTTATTAAAGAAGATCAATAATTGTTGTAAGTTGTTATTATAGTTTTAAAGCTGCAAAATAAAAATAAAATAAAAATTATGGAATTATAGGTGCATCTGTTATGTAAGATTTTTTCTGTTCTATAATAACATTGAGAAAATAACCGGAAATCTTTGATTTACTTGGTTTTGTTATTATTGCGTTACATTCTATACTGTAAGGAATCAAAAAGGCAAGTTAATTGCTTTTGGTACCTCTTTGAAAACAAAAATAAAACAAATTTATTTATATGTTTGAAATAATTTTGTGTTCGAAAATGTTTTTACGATGATCAGATGCTAAGATTTTAGAAATAGCGAGACCAACTTTTTCTATACGTCGTTGAAATTTACTTCTATCACGTGCGTATTCTTCCCAATGACCTTTCCTTGCTGATCTGTAAGCATAGACCCATACATGCATAACGTGAATTTCTTGATTTATGTTGAAGTAAACTTTTTTTTTGTTATTTAAATTCATATTGTGCAAGTATGAAAATTGAAGGTCTTAATCTAACATTTTTTCTTTCAAAAAATGCATATATACATTAAAACAATTTTTAACAGCACATCTGAAACTCTTGTTTGATAAGCGTATAGGACAATTTGAATTAAAGTTTTCAATCTTTTGTAATGATGGCAAGTCTCTGCTTAGATCTTCTATTTTAACACTGTCAATGTACTTTTGAAGGAAAAGTTTTTTTTGTTCTCCTTTAACATAAATTTTTTCCGCTGACTCTAAATAGTGTTTTAATATACATTTTACATCTAAATATTCAACTAAACCGTTATTCCATTTAAGTCCATTTATTTTATTTTCGCAATACTGGTTATTATATTTCACATCTTGACTAAGCTCTTCTGCGGGGTAGGTTCTTTGAAATGATACACAGTTGGAATTAAAATTCCTTTTTCAAGTATGGCTAACTCTTTTAGGAAATATTGTTTTTCATTTCCTTGCAAAAATTGTAGGTCAACTATAAAAACTTGTTTAACCATGTCGAAGGTTTGTAAAAGAATGTTCAATGAAATAACTAAATTTACATTTATATTCATTTCGAAAAAGAGCTGTTCATATAAATATAGGTTAGCAATGATTGTTTTAACTAATACAACTATGTTGTTTTACCCATTTACATTGATGGTGGCGGGGCCATCCTGCTGTGGTAAAACCACATTTATTCGTAATTTAATAAAATATAAAGAAGAAAATATACTACCACATATTAATAGAATTATTTGGTGTAATCCAGACAAAAATTCTGTTCCACTATATATGACAGATGTTGAATATAGTAACACTATTCCAGATTTTATTGATAATCAAGAACCTTTGTTAGTTATTATCGATGATATGATGTTAAGTTCTCATGATAAGTTTGTATGTGATTTATTTACTAGAGGATCACATCATAGAAATTTATCTGTAATATTTGTAATACAAAATGTTTTTCACCAGGGTAAATTTTCAAGAGATATTTCACTCATCAGTAAATATTTAGTACTTTTCAACAATCCAAGAGATAAATCGCAGATATTACCTCTAACTCGCCAAATATATCCCAATCAAATTAAAGCATTTGAAAAAGTATATAACGATGTGACATCAGTCCCATATGGCTATATATTAATAGATCTTACTCAAGACGTTAATGATATATTTCGATTAAGAAGTGATATATTTGGGAAAGGTTTGTGTTATTGTACGAGAGATCAATTAGAACAATTTGGGGAGGAATATGAAAGTTTGAAGACCAATCGACATATATTGCACCTATCAAAAACCTCTAAACCAAAATTCCAGAAAGTAATTATAAAACACTGTGACCCTGAAGTAATAAAAACATTTTGCGAAATCTCTTTAAATATTTTAAAAGGTAATTGTAATCAAAGTAAAAAAGCAACAACCCAATTACTAAAGTATAAAAAAAAATTAAGATCACTTATTTGCCGGAAAAAATCTATAAATAGCAAAAGAAAAATTATTATTTAACGTGGTGGATTTTTACCTACACTTCTTGGTGCAATAATATCAGGCATAATCGGAAATTTTATAAAATTAATAATACAACGTTTAATAAAATGATAATTTTAAAACCTGAGATTTATGAAAGAATGAAGCAAAATGCAGATATTGAACTCAAGGAATTGCATAAAAATATGACAAAAATATTGTTAAATAAACCTCTCACTCAAAAATGGTATTTATACAGACAAAATTTATTTAAAATAAGAAACAAAAAACAACAACTTCCTAGAAATAAAGAGGAGAAAATAAAAATTACGGAAACAAAAGGTACTCAAACTCGTGCAAAACCAATGTATATAGATGCGGAAACTCAATCGCATTTTCCTGAATATAAGACTGTTGGAATACAAGTTGTTTCTGAAGAAGAAGAAGTAATAAAAAAAGAAGGTGATGACGAAGTATTTGATGATGAAATTTAGGAAAATGTTTTAACAAAAGCATTGTCAGCTGCTTCAGTTGGAGAACGTCTTAGAAAAAGAAAATCAATTAGAAATCAAAATGTACAAATTTTTGAAACTGATACAGGATACATTATAACTGTTCCTTTAGATAGCCCAAGCCCACCATCGAAAAAAGAAAAAACTATAAATAGCAAAGAGTTGAATAATTCATCAAGACGTGTTTTAAGGTCAGCAGTAGGTAATACTCAAACAGAACTTAATTTTCCAATTCGTAAGAATAAATCCGCAAGCTCATGGACAACATACAAGTAAATGATGAATTTTATGTCACTTTAGTCAGTGATTCATCTATGAACTATTATCCAGAAAATTCATTATCATCTTTTAAAAATAAAATGAATAAATACATGTGTGATTCAAGGTGGAAAGTCGGTATTTCAGAAATGTATGTTAATGATTTCGTTCCAAATGTGTATGGTGAAGAATGGGAAAAAAGTACTCAAATATTTATTAAAGGTATGCAGAAAGATACGATAGGAGTTGGAACATCATATATTCCATACATAGAAAAACAAATGATATGCGACTGGAAAGTTTTTTTACTACCAACACTAATTCAAAATATACGCCCACTTAATAGGTTTACAAGAAAAAAAGTTGAACGACAGTTGATTTGGGGAATTTTTAATTTTATAAACGATGAAGTTCTTATACACAACCAACAAAAGCTGAGGAGATGCCTAAAAATTTAAGTTACACCACAATATGTGTTACTAAGCCTAAAATAGATATAAAAATAAGAGCAAATTACGCTTATACCCTCGAAGGACTTTTGACAACATGTTTCAATCAAGTATCTTTTAAAGTTACAGATTTTAAAAAATATAAATCACGTGTAATGGAAGCACTATCTAAAACTTTTATAGATAGTGTACAATTGATTCCCATTAGTAAGCCAGATATGTTTTTTATATACACAGACATAATTGAACCGCAAAAAATAGGTGATAAAGATATAAGGTGTTTAAGATTGCTAACATACAATATTCTTTCACTGATACTGTAAAAGAATTCAGTAATATTCAATATTGCAATGTGGAGAAATCATTTAATAACATTTCATTACTTTTATGTGATAAATATGGATACAAAATAAACTTTTCGAATAGTTCAATTCCAACAAAAATTGTATTACATTTTAAAAAAGTATAAATAAAAGCGATTTTACAAAACTATATATTATTTTATTTTATTCATTATGGAGAGAGCGTACTATAAATATTATTTAGTTCAATCAGGAAAAGGTCTTGAGGATATTGGTCCTTTGTTACACTCAATTGTACCTTACCAAAGTGGCCGAGGGGTAGGGAGCTTTCTCGGTGGTCTTTTTAGATATTTAAAACCAATATTTACATCTGGAGCTAATATATTAAAAAAGGAGGTTATTAACTCTGGTATTAATGCATTATCTGATATTGCCACAGGTGCAAATGTAAAAGAAGTGGTTCAAGAGCGAAGTAAAGAGATAATGAAAAATGTAAAACGAGGTGTAGTTCGGAAACTCAATGAAATATATGGACAAGGCAAAAGAAAACGAATTATTATTGAATGTATGAAATCAGAGCTTGATATTTTTAAAACACAGCCAAGTATTTTATTCAGTCAAGTATTTTACGATCTGAAGAAGTTTCCTATAAGCCTATTGCTTCTTTAGATAATCCATCTGTCATAGAATTTGTTTCACTAGGGCACGGCGATACATATAGAGACTTGTCTTCGACATATCTAAAATTAAAAGTACAAATTTTAAAAAAAGATGGAACTCAATGGAATAAAGATAAAAAAACTGATGGAACACCTATACAACAACCAAGTGTGGTTAATAATATGTTACATTCATTAATAAAACAATGCAATGTTCAACTAAATGGAAAGAATCTATCTCCATCAGATGGCAATTATCATTACAGAGCTTATATTGAATCATTGTTAAATTATGGTACGGATGCCGCTACAACGCATTTGGAGTGTGGTGGATGGATATTAGATAAGCCAAATATAGCAAAAACAGATAATAGTGGTTCAAAAGAACGTCAAAAATTTTACCAAAATAGCAATGTAGTGGAACTTATGGGGAAACTACATTTAGATATGTTTAACCAACCTACACTTCTCATAAACAATGTCGATGTTCGAGTTATCCTAACATTAGAAAACCCAGATTTTTACCTCTTTGCAGATGATACTGATGAATCTCAACTGAAAATTTTAGAAGCCACTTTATTTATAAGACATGTAACAATTAATCCTAGTGTGCTATTAGCACATAATGCTGTATTGGAAAAAACTAATGCCAAATACAATTACAAACGGGTAGAGGTAAAAACTTTTACCATTCCACAGAATAGTTCATCAATATCACTTGATAATGTTTTTATTGGACAGTTGCCAAACACAATCATTTTTTGCATGACAGAAAATACAGGTTACTCTGGGAAAAGATCAAAAAACCCATACAATTTTAAACATTTTGATATTTCACAATTTGTGTTAAACGTAAATGCTGTTCAAATACCTAATTCAGCAATTGAAACCAGTTTTTCAGATGAAAATAATTGCTGTACAAGAGCATACAGTACACTTTTTTCGGGAACTGGAATTTACCATAATGATAAAGGTCATCAGATAACAAAAACCATGTTTAGTAATGGGTTTTTCATTCTAGCTTTTGATTCAACTCCAGGTGCATCAGGAAATGAAGTGTGTCAAGGTCTACTAAATCAAGGTACAATTAGAATTGAGGCAAAACTATCAAAACCACTTACATCTACACTGACTGCTATTGTTTATGGAGAATTTGATGCAAGTTTACAAATTGATAAAAACCGAAATATATTCTCAAACCTATAAATAGCATACATAAAAGTAAATTTGAATATTTGACAAAATGTCACTGTCTTGTGCACTTCTGGATGTAAAATTTTGTAGTGATGATAATAATATCTTGTTTGCGAAAGATATTTCTATAGTTGGTTTTAAAGAAACTTGTAAAAAGTTTGTAAAAGAGCTCAAGTATAAATTTCCAACTAGGGATTTTATAAATGATAATTTTGATAATTACTCTTTTGGAACTGTGTACAACGATAAAATAAATAAAGAGCTCTGTCAAATACTAGAAAAATTTGATGTTATTATAACAAATAAAAAAATCAAAAAAGAGTTTTTATCAAATTATATTAAAGAAACAACTAAAGTATATGACTTGAGTGAATTTGATTGATGAATACCCTAGAGATAAGTGACGTATTAAGATGTAACAAACACACACGTAAATTTTTTAAAGGAGTTTTTGCTCTGAATCAACTCCCCAGAATAATTGAAAAACAAACTTTTTTAATTGTAAACACTGATAAATCAAAAGATCCGGGAACACATTGGTTAGCTATTTTTAAGCCAAAGAATGGCTGTGTTGAATATTTTGATTCGCTTGGTAGAAAACCAGATAAATTAGAAATTTTAAGTTACTTAAAAAACCAATGTATAATTTTTAATAAGAAACAGTTACAAAGTAACTATTCAGATGTCTGTGGGCAATATTGTTGTGTTTATACGTGGTATAGATGTTGCGGTTATAGTATGAACACTTTTTAAAAAAAATTTAATAAAGGAAATCAACTAGAAAACGATAAGTATATTTTAAGTACCTTTCAAAATGTATTTGGAAAATATAACTCATTACAAATTTGTGTTCCTAAAACGTATAAATAATAAAAACAATATAAACAGGTTTTAGTAAAATTAAAGGAATGGAAGCACCAGGTCAGAACACAAATTTATTGCTAAGTTACACATATTTTCTCAATAAGAGTCATACATTAAAAATTGCTGTTGGATTTGACTGTGAGTCATTTGAAGCCTCAAGTATAATTCACCGTATTGGTAAAAAGTCAATTGTCTTAAAATATCATGAATGGAATAAATTTTATTACGAATTTAACAAAAAATTCGATAAGCTGATAATAAAAGATATAAAACAGAATTTTCATGATGGGCTAAAATCAGCGAACAGGCAAAGTATTAGTATTAACAAAGAAGAAGCAGAGCAGTTTTACAATTTAAGCGATTTTCTTCACGCAGTGATGACCTATTATAAATCTGCTGAGTTAAATGTAAAAGACTATGTTCGGGAACATCTAAATTTATGTGTCGAACAACAAGTATTTAGGTTAGAAAGAGAAATTTATGTACCAATACAAGGTTTTAATGTATAATGTAATTATTCAAGGTTATTTTTTAAAATTCCTGTAATTTTAAAGGAACAAATCTGTAATATACTACATAAAACAAACAAAATAAATCACAACAAATAATATAAAAATTTTTATTTTTATTTATATGTTTTAGATAGACAAATATTTTTCTGTACACCTTTCATTAGATTATTTAATTAAAATTATTTAGGATTATTAAATCATTGAAATAATCAAGATCTCCCTGCTGATTATTTATGCCCCAAATTTCATTAAATGGAACTGCTCCCTCATCTTCCTCAATTTCTTCTTCCACTTCTTCTTCTTCGTCTTCTAATTCAACTATCTGGAACGGTGGTATAAATTCCTCAGTTTCTGCTAAATCTTCGTCGTCCATGGTGGACGTAATTTCATTTTCTTGTATCTGACCTTGTGTATTTACATCATCTACAGTTTCTTTAAATGGAAATGATGTAGAATCAGGCAGCATTTCAGTGAGTTGTTGAGCAGTCAGAAAGGAAATTAATTAAATTTGAAAATAAAAGTTGAGTTATATACTCATGTAGAAAAGTATAAGCAAATTAAACTCAATTAGATGATTAGTTTAAACCATGCTTTGGTCTATCATTTTATGTATAATAATTATTATAACATTACCTTTAACATTTTTATCAAGAGCTCAAATAGTGACTGAAATTCATAGACAGGCAAGACATAAATTTCTTAGAAGAAAATTCAAACAGAAAGGTCTAAATGACACGTGGCAAATCGATTTAGTCGAAATGATACCTTATGGAAAATTTAATAATGGTTATAAATATATGCTGACGGTCATTGATACTTTTTCCAAATATGCCTATGCTGAACCTGTGAAAACAAAAAATGCTGAAAATGTTTTAAATGCCTTAAAAACAATTATTATTAGAGCTAAAGTTATACCAAAAAATATTCACTCTGCTCAAGGCAAGGAATTTTTTAATTTACAATTTCAAAATTATATGAAAAAAAAATCAATCAATCATTATCACACATTTAGCGAATTAAAAGCATCAATTGTTGAGCGATTTAACCGTACATTGAAAAATTCTATGTGGCAAAGATTTAGTTTAAACGGGAATTATAAATGATTAACTATTATACAATCATTAATAAAAGAATATAATTCAACAAAACATAGCACAACAAAACTTCCTCCTGAAAAAATTACAAAGAAAAACGAAACAAATATACTGTGGAATGTATATACTGAGCCTAAAATTTTTCAAAAAAGTAAATATAAAACTGGAAATTTTGTAAGAATAAGTAAATATAAAGGTCATTTCGAAAAAGGTTATCAACCGAATTGGTCAACTGAAGTATTTAAGATTGATAAAATCAATAATACTTATCCTGTTACATATCAATTATCGGACTATACTGATACGCCAATTTCTGGGGGTTTTTATCAAGCTGAGCTTATAGCTGTAAAATACCCACATACTTATCTTGTAGAAAAAATTCTGAAAAAGCAAGGAAATAGAGTTTTAGTTAAATGGCTAGGTTTTGATGACACACATAATACTTGGATAAATTCAACAAATATTGTTTAATATCTGTAAAATAAAACTCTAATAAACACCCGAAAAAAAAACTTAAAAACATCTGAAAAATAAAATAAAATCTTAACGTCTGAAAAATCAAATAAAATCTTAACATCTGAAAAATGAAAATAAAATTAAAACAGTAGAAAATTTCTTTGAAATAAAATTTTTTTTATTCTATATAAAATTAGTCTAAAACTATTACTGATTTGTGGAGAATTCAAAATCACCACGTTCTTCTTTTAAATTTAATTGGCTTTCCTCATTTATAAGGAAATATTCATTTTTTTCGATTTCCTCACGGAAATCATTATCTTCAAATACCCCAACTTTTTGATGTGGTATAAATATAATATTATTTAAGGTCTCGAAGACCCATTTTTTACCGTAAACGATGTTTAACTTTTTAATTTTATTTATTTTATAGAGCCTACTTGGCTCAATATCTTTAACTTTTAAAAATTTAAAAAATTTTTTTTTTTTTTAATTAAATAATTCCACCAGTTTCCTTTTTGTGATGGGATTTGATGTTGCCTTACTCTGATAATCTTGTTGTTGCTGTAGTTGCTGTTTTTGTAGTTGCTGTTGTTGCTGTTGATGTTGCTGTTGTTGCGGTTGTTGCTGTTGTTGTTGATGATGATGCTGTTGATGTAGTTGTTGTTGTTGTTGTTGTTGATGAAGATGAGTAGAAGCGTCAAATTCATTTTTCGCCTTTCTCCTTTTCGTAGGAAGACGCACTGCTGTACTAGTAGTAGCAGTTGTAGCAGTTGCAGCCTCTTCTGCAGTCATGAAGAAGTTTAAATATTCCTGTGCCATATCTTGCTTGTTTGAAATTAAACTGATATTTTTTGTATAAAATCCCGATATATTTGTACTAATTAAAATGTATTGAAGATAAATTTAGATTGCTTTTTGTTTTTCAATTCTTTCTATTTTAAGATAGTATTAAGATGGGATTCTAGTTAAACAACTATAATTTATTAAAGCGACATTTGATGACAATGTAATTGTTCATTTAACAGAGTGAATCTGTAATAAAAATTTAATATTATTCTGTTATTCAAGCATTTTTTTTTTTGTACGAGGGTTGGTGGAAAACTCGAAAGTCACCAGAGGAACTGCAAGTGCTTCCTCAGGGTAGTGTTGGATTTTAGCCAACCAACACCACCCTCCTTTTAAAAGCAAACTTTAGGATGTAATCTTTAATACGAATGTACAGTTTGGTTTTGGGGATAGGGATATGGGAAGGATAATTGGGAAAATTGGAATTGGGAAATTTGGATTATGGGGGATAGGTAGGAAAATTTGGAGGGACATTTTGAAGAAAGATGTTAATGTTCTTCTTAAAGTTAAGTAAATCGTACACATAAGAATTACCAACTTTAGGGAACACATGCGATTGTATATAGTTCCACAAACGGGACGTGCGCATGACAAACGAATTTCCATAAGCTGTATTTCGCCATCTTGAAATCTCTACATGGTAGGGATGAGCTTCTGCTGCCCGCCTTGTTTCTCGCTGGAAAGCCTTGAGCGGAGGCATTAACTGTTTTATTCCATTCGAGCAGGTGTTAATCCCTACGAGATATCTACAAAACAAGGTTAGTGACCCAACTGTGCGACGATGACTGAGTGAAGCGAGCATTAAAGTTACACTGGGGTCATTGATAGGACGAATAACTCTGTTTTGCACATTATCTAGGTAACCCAGTGCTGTTTGAGGGCCTGCAGGCCAAATGTGTGCATTATACTCCATTTTCAGCCGAATGTACGTTTTATAGATATTGAGAAGATCAGATTCAGAAAAGTAAGTTTTGCAGCGATACAAAAAACCCAAACATTTAGCTGCATCCTTAGCTATACCAAAAATGTGATTTGACCAAGTCAATTTTTGGTTTAACTCGACACCCAACATGTTTAAATCTGTTGAATGCTGCAAAACCTCTCCCTGAAATAATAGGTTGGGAATAGTAGTGGCAAATTTTTCGCGAGATCAGACAGCATTGTGTTTTTTTCGTGTTGAAATCAACTCTGTTGATTTCACCCCATTTTTTAATTTTGGCTAAATCGTTATTTAGCTCACTAATAGTGAAATTTTTTGCTGTTATATTAATCTGGTGATTAGTGTTACAGCGGCTATGAAATTCATAGGAAGCTACAAGGGTGTTGTCATCTGCGAAATTATGGATCGGATTGGAGGTTAAAGAAAGTAGGTCATTGATAAATATTAAGAAAAGAGTGGGGTATAAAACTGATCCTTGAGGGACACCAGCATTTATTTTGAATTTGTCAGATGAATATCCATGGACCAGTACAAAAATCATACGATTCGAAAGGAAATCTCCAATCCATTTTAGAAAGACCCTACCTAGACCTATTGCTTTGCATTTTGCCAATAAAGTATCGTGCCAAACTCGATCAAAAGCCTTAGAAATATCAAGAACCACAACATCCGACTCACCAGAATGATGAAGGCTGATGCTTAGCACCTCACAAAGGTAAGTCATGAGATCACGGGTTGCACGACGGGCTCTGAACTCGTATTGACGATCATGAAGCAGATCTTTGTGATCCAGGTATTTCAGAAGCTTTTGGTTCACAATTTTCTCCATCACATCTTTAACATCTAAAATTCGTATAAAGAAAATGTCGAAAAAAATTATTTTACAAAAGTTTCTTACCGAAACTATAACACCTTATATAATCTAAAGTGAAATTTCGGCATTTGTTAAACGGTTTAATATAAACGGGCACAAAATAAAATTTGTAATTAAATTCGTACCTGACAATAGAAAACCAATTAGCTGGATTAAGGATGCTATACATCAAATAATCAACATTGCTGTGAAAGATGTGAGTTCCAGGGATAAGATTGGCTTAACATTTTGTGGAGAGAGCTTTGAACATCAAGGTCCTGCGTATCCCAGTTTTAGATCCGCTCATGAACTAAAATTTAGCGACGTTTGGGATGTAATTTCTACTGTTTTCCAAAGTAATTCTGAAGGTAGTTATTTATAATACATTTTGAGCTTCATTTATTATAAACTATTTTTATTTTACGTCTACTGAGTGGTCTACTGAGTGCTTACGTCTACTGAGTGCAGGTTGAAGTACAGACACTTTTTGTTTAACAGTTACCCATGTTAAATTACCCGTTGGTAGAGGTAGAAGTAATAAATATTCAAATTTTGATGAGGAATGCTTAAAAAGGAGAGGAATAATAGCAATAAAAAATAGCGATAATTTATGTTTACTGCGTGCACTTGTTGTTTCAATAGCTAGAATTAAAAAATTTAATGATTATGAAAAACTTCGAAAAAATATAGGAAAACTTCAAACTTTAACAGCTTTAAAATTATTAGTAAAATCAAAAATAACAATTCCATCTGAAGGTTGCGGAATTCGTGAATTGTATCAATTTCAAAAATTTTTACACAAACACAAGATTGTTGTATATAAATATGGAACAAGGGGTGCAGAAATAATATTTGAATAGTAATAACCTAATAATAACCTCACTAACAGCTGCTTTTTGCACAGCATTTTATTGTGAAGAATGTCATATTCCGTATTCTAAGAAAAATGAACATAGATGTTCGAAAAGTTGCCCTTGCTGTCAAAACTCAACAGCTTGTTCACTTAATGTTAAAATATTTGCAGTGTAATCGAACATTTCGTGGTCAAACATGTTTTGAAAGCCATAAGGCTTCCAGTTCAAAAAATAGAAGCATCTGTGAAGAAATTAGAAAATGCAAATCTTGTTTCAAGTTCTCATATATGTGGAGAATATTTTTGTAAGATTTGCGATAATCATGTTCCTGAAAACCGTAAATGCTTCATTCAGCAAGACAAAACAAAAGTAAATTTTGAAAATTGCATTTACGTATTTTATGATTTAGAAACAAGACAAGAAGAAATTAGCTCTACAAAAATAAAAGAACATGTTCCAATATGTGTGGCTCAGCTAAGATGCTTTAAATGTAGTAACATTGATTCTCTATACTTCTGTGGAAAATGTAAATTAAGAGAGAGAATTTTTAAAACGACAAATGTGATAGAGGATTTCATGGAATTTATTTTAAAATTAAGAAAGGAATTCAAAAAGATTGTCATAATTGCTCATTATGGTCAGGCATTTGATCATCAATTTATTCTGAATTATATACTCAATAAAACTGTACTTGAACCAAAGTTAATTATGCGAGGTACAAAAATTATTGTTATGATAATTGATAATATTAAATTTATAGATTCTATGAATTACTTTCCTATGGCCTTGGCAAAATTACCAAAAGCTTTTAATTTATCAATCAATTTCAAAAAGGGTTATTTTCCGCATCTATTTAATAAATTGGAAAATGAAAATTACATTGGCCCACTTCCAGCAATTAAATACTATAACTCTAATACAATGAAAGCAGATGAGCGTAATGAATTTTTAATGTGGTATGAACAAAATAGAAACTCAGAATTTAATATGGAGAAAGATATTTTAGAATACTGTATAAATGATGTTGTAATTCTAACTAGAGCATGTCTGGTTTTCAAATTTGGTTGGAAAATTTTTTATAGAAGAATGTAATGTGGAACCATTTGTAGAAGCAACAACAATAGCTTCAGCCTGTAATCTTGTATATAGAAGAAACTTTCTCAAATCGAATACTATAGGAATTATACCAAGAAAAGGATATAGGATGGAAGACAATCAGTCAAAAATTGGCATGCAATGGCTTATTTGGGAAAAAGATTTGAGAAAAATTGGTTTGAAAGGTGCATATAATGGAAAAGAAAAATAAATCGGAAATGTTAAAGTCGATGGATTTTGCAAAGAGACTAAAGAAATATTTCAATTTTACGGTTGCTATTATCATGGACATCCAAAATGTTTAACAAACCAGAGGGATATACCATTACATGACAACTCTGGCGATACTTTGAATCTACGATATGAAAAAACATTAATGAGATCAGAGTTTATAAAATCATGTGGATATAAAGTTATTGAGATGTGGGAATGTGAATTCCGGGAGCCAATGAAAATATGAGATATTTAGAAAATCATTCATTAATTATTTTAGTTCCTTCAAATCCTCGTGATGCATTTTATGGCGGAAGAACGGGAAATACTTACACATATTATAAATGTAAACAAGGAGAAAAAATTAAAACATAGATGTATGTTCCTTATACCCATATGTTTGCAAACGAGGAAAATTTCCCATAAACCATCCTTAGATTTATGTTGGAGAAGATACTTGGTCTAAGTTAAATAGAATGACTATTGACGGTATTATTAAATGTAAAATCTTACCACCAACAAATCTATTACACCCCGTGTTACCTGTCAAACAAAATAATAAATTGATGTTTTCACTATGTAACACTTGTAGTGAACAAAAATATCAAGGAAAATACTGTGAACATACAGACGATGAAAGAGCATTAGTAGGAACTTGGGTAATTGATGAAATTAAAAAAGCAATTGAAAAAGGGTATAAACTTTTAAATATTTATGAAGTCATCATTATTTATCTACTGTCAACATAAGTATCGCTGCTTATACAACAACAAATGCTCGTCTTCAACTTTACAGTTATCTAGAGAAGCTAGATAGTAGAGTATTATATTATGACACCGATTCGATGTTGTATATTAGTCGAGAAGGAGAATATGAACCACAAACAGGAGAATTTATAGGAGACATGACAGATGAGTTAGAGTGTTATGATATAGGAAGTTATATTATAGAATTTGTAAGTGGTGGTCCCAAGAACTACGCCTACAAAATTTACTGTACAAAAGATAATACCGAAAAAATTGTTTGTAAAGTTAAAGGATTCTCTCTTAGTTACGAAGCTTCACTAAAAATTAATTTTAATAGCATAAAGGAAGCAGTTTTAAATTCATTTAATAGCACAGACACATACGTCATTTCAGAAAATATTAGTCGAAATAAAAATCACGATGTACTTACGATTCCTGAAATAAAAAAATATCAACGAAAATCGGAAAAACGAAAATTTAATGAAGATAGTAGTTCTTTACCGTATGGATATAATAGGAAAAAATCACGTGTTGATAAGTAAATCATTGAAATTAGTTTACATATTAATTTAAAATTTTTAAAATCTGGTTATCGTAAAAAATTTTTCAACTTAGATTTAAATAAAAATATAATAATAAAAAATTTAATAAAAGATTTTTGACATAAAAATAAAAATGTCTTTTATTTTTATCTTATGTTTACAAAATAGGTACCAAAAGCAATTAACTTCTTTTTAATTTTTATTATTTTTTATTTTTTCATTTTTTACAGCATAGAATGGAACGGTATAATAACAAAACAAAGTAAAATCGATGATTTCAGGTTATTTTCTCAATCATCTTATAGAACACAAAAAAGAAATCCTACATAACAGATGCACCTATAATTATATAATTTTTTTCTCTCTTTTGTTTTTATTTTTACTTTTTTACTGCATTCATAAATTTTAACATTGTTTAAAAGAGTCAAACTAGTTTTAACAATTTATTTTACACCAGGTAAACATAAACTAGAAGAATGCAAAATATTTTTTAAGTTCATATGTACTTAGAACAAAATATAGAATATAGAGAAACAACTCATATCCTAAAATAGGTAACATATTTTTCTTATTTTTATTTTACACCTTAAAGCTATAATAACAACTTTTAACAATTATTAATCTTCTTTATAAGCTAAACTACACTTTGTACTTCTTGTTTACATTTTGTTTTTATTTTTATTATTTACATCTTCGTATTCAAAAGTACCTATGAATATTTTTTTTATTAAATAATAAAAACAAGTTTTTTTCGTTTATTTTATCTCCTTTTACGTATGTAGGTATATTTTATTAAGCATGCGATTTTGCGCAATTTAAAAAAATAAACTTGATTTGACCTGAAAAAAATCATCTTTCTATTTGTATGATATCCTATTACAAAGTATCAATGAATTTATTGAAAAACCTAAATATCCTAAACTTGTTCAGTTCATTAACCTTGCCTAACAACTTCTACAGTACCAACAACCTTCATTTCCTACTATACAACCACTTGCAACTTATAAGTTAACAACCCATGCTTATAACCTAAACTTGTTCAGGTCATTAACCTTGCCTAACAACTTCTACAGTACCAACAACCTTCATTTCCTACTATACAACCACTTGCAACTTATAAGTTAACAACCTATGCTTATAACCTAAACCAAAACAAACAAAACAAGTTTTTGACCTACTAACCAAGAATAACATACATTAAACCCATCAATCAAAATATAGGTCAGCGGACGTGGTCTTCGGTGCGATATGGCATCATTTTTTCCCATCCCACGGTGCAGGATTACCTACTCGTATCTTTTGTTAATTCCATATTTGAGGAGTTTTTGACGATATAAGTACCATTTTTGCAATGATTTTAATTTTTTATCATATAAAACTTTTTTCATTTTTTGATCTAATAAATCCAAGTTTTTATTATCTTGAAATAATTTACTAAATTTTGAAAATATTTCTGATGACATAACAATCATTCGCTGCATTATGTCTTACTGAGCAATTTTCCTATTTCACCAGATAATATAGTTCCGATTAAAGTTGGTAAAAATCCACCATGTTGAATTAATAATTTGCGTTTGTCTTTTATACTTTTCTTAGTACAGGCTAGAAATCTGAATTGTTTTTGTTTTTTTAATTTAGCTTTTTGTGCTGGTGAAATTTTATTATTGCCATTTAATATATTGATTGCAATTTCAGCATTAGTTTTTATTATATATTTTATTACAATATTTAGAAAATATTTTCACGAAATTTCTTCTTGTTACACTTTCCTAGTACATGTAATATATATTGGTTTTTCTTCAATCG
This sequence comes from Poecilobothrus nobilitatus, assembly GCA_947095535.1. Lineage (NCBI taxonomy): Eukaryota > Metazoa > Arthropoda > Insecta > Diptera > Dolichopodidae > Poecilobothrus > Poecilobothrus nobilitatus. The sequence continues at coordinate 176,801,772 of OX352772.1, forward strand.
TTTCATACTTTTGACAGTAGTTGTTATTCAAATCAGTCGTATCACAGAAGCATCTACAATATTCTTTTGAAAAATATTAGTTCTAATACGAAACAAATCGTTAACGTCTTGTGTTAAATACAACACAATATAACCATGTGGACTTGAGATTGATTCATTATATAATATCAAGAAACCCTTTATATTTTCCGGATATAGTTGTCTAGCAAGAAGAAAAATCTGCGGTTTGTCTCGAGGGTTTTTGAAAAGCACTAAATATTTACAATTTAATGAAATATCTCTTGAGAATTTCCCCTGATGAAAAGCGTTTTGCGTTAACAATACAATAAATAAATTACGATGGTGGGAGCCTTTAGTAAATAGTTCACATATCTGTTTTTTTGCAGAATCTAATATTAAATCATCTAAAATAATTAAAGAAGGTTTATTTTCATTCCCACTAAACTCTTTGGGAATACTGGTATAAAAGTCTATGTCAGGAAAATCTATCTATAACAGCAGACATTTCTGGGTTACACCTTTTTATTTTTTTAATTTTCTGATAAATCAATCTGTCAATATTTTCAATTAAATTACACAAAATTTAATAATTAAATAATTTAATTTTTCGAACAACCAGATGGTCTGGCAATCATCATTGTAAATGGATTAATCATTTTTGGTCTGTGTCTGATAAGCAACTGAATTATTAAAAATTAAAATATAATTGAGAAATGATATAAAAGCAGCGAACATATTCTTAGTACAGTCATTTTGAATTATGGAAGTAGAAGAGTTCTTAAATATTTATTCCTCCGTCTAATTAGATGATCATAAGAAACTAATATTACATCTATACACAGACATTAAAAATTATTCTGGAGTAAATAAGTACACTTCAATTTATAGTACTCATTTTACCTTTTGTCCATGGGCATATGATAATTCTACTTCTGGACCGGACACATTTGAATTTCATACAATAGAAAATTATAGAATCACTTTTTAAAATTTAATTAAGTGGTACGGGAATAACTTCGAGGTTACAAATTGTATCAAAAATGCATAGAGGTGCTAGAAAAATATTTACGCGAAGAAAATTTATTCAAAAGGGTTTAAATGATACTTGGCAAATTGATTTGGTTGAAATGATTCCATATGGAAAATTCAACAAGGGATATAATATTTATTAACAGTAATTGATACATTTTCAAAATTTGCGTATGACGAACTGGTTAAAAACAAAAGTGCTAATAATGTTTTAATCGCAATGAAAAATATTTTTAAGCTGGTAAAAAACCAAAAAATTTACAATCTGATCAAGGTACGAAATTTTTCAACAAAAAATTTCAAAATCTAATGAGGAAAAATAAAATTAACCATTATCATACTTATTCAGAACTAAAAACATCAATTGTAGAACGTTTCAATCGCACGGTAACCCGATGTGAAAACAATTTGGTTTACAAGGCACATATAAATGGTTAACTACTCTACCATCGCTAATAGAAAAATATAACTCAACTTACCATCATACAATTAAACTTCCACCTAAAAAGGTTACAAAGAAAAATGAGACATTATTATTAAAAACTGTATACAATAAATTAAAAGTATTCCGAAAAGCAAAATATAAAGTTGGAGATAAGTAAATTTAAAGGTATAAGTAAATTTAAAGGTATATTTGCAAAAAGTTATCAAGCTAATTAGTCAACAGAAAAATATACCATAGCAAAAATAAAAAGAACCCAATAACATACAATTTACTTGATTACACACAAAAACAAATAAAACGCAGTTTTTATGAACCTGAACTTACATGTTCCTAATGAAATTTCCTTCTAGAACAAATAATAAGAAAAAGAGGTAATCAAGTTTTGGTTAGGTGGCTTGGCTTTGGTAAAAAACATGATTCATGGATAAATAAACGAGATATGATTTAATGAATAAAAATTTATAAACTTTTAGTAAAAAATGCAATGCTGTTATTTAATATTAAAAACAACTTTTTAAATCCAAGTTTTTTTTTCATTTTTTGTTTACTTTTAACTTGAACTTGATCACGTTTTCATTAATACAATTTCAACCGTTAACTCAAAGCTTTTATTAAAGTAAAAACATATTTACCAAAACTTGATCACGTTTTCATTAATATAATTTCAACCGTTAACTCAAAGCTTTTATTAAAGTAAAAACATATTTACCAAAAGGCAAATTTACATTGTATTAAGAGCATAACAAAACGTTCCATTTTTTTTTTACTTTCTACTTTCTATTTATAAAATGTGAACCTTAAGCTCGATTATCTCTATATTTGATACAGTGGTTGTATTCCATAGTTCAATGCCATATGTCCAAATTGGTTTCAGTATACATTTGTAAATCAAAGCTTTATTTTGCAACGATAGCAAGGATCTTTTACCTAGTAATTAGTGCATACTATTTAGTTTAGTTCGAAGCTGTTTAATTTTGTTAAAAATATGTGTACGCTATGTTAGCTTTTGATCTAGGTGAGTCCAAGGTATTTAGCTGAATTTGCCTGTGGAATGTCGATGCCGTTCAATGTGACAGGTGGACAGGTATATTTTTTTAAGGTAAAGCTGACATGCACTGATTTGGCTTCATTGGCTTTATTCACTTTTCCACTTTTTCAACCATAATTTCTCCACTTTTCCACTTTTCCAACCATAGCTGTATATCGTTCAAGGCGAGTTGCAATTTTGCAGATGTATTTTCTAAAATTGTGCTAGAAGCTAATAATACAGTGTCGTCAGCATAGGCTGTCATGGTTATTTCACTATTTTTGAGAAGGTCTGCTGTGTATATTAGGTAGAGTATTGGTCCCAGTACACTGCCTTGTGGTACTCCAGAAAAGATGTCGAGTAGCGGTGTACATTTTCCATTATATTTGACAGCGAATTTTCTGTTAGTTAAATAAGAATGTAAAATTTGGTAGAATGGATGTGGTAATTCCTTTTTTAGCTTGTACAAAATTCCCTCGTATCAGACTTTGTCGAACGCTTGACTAATATCCAAAAAAAACTGTAGCGCAATAGCTTTTGTTCTCTAGATCTGTTCTTATATAATCAACCACTCTATGTACCTGTTCAGTTGTTGCATGGTGTTCTCGGAAACCAAACTGATGATTAGGTATGGCTCTCCTTTCATGTAATATCGGTTTTAATCTGATCATGAGGAGCTTTTCAAAAATTTTTGAAAATGTTGTTATAATCGGTCTATAAGAGGATACTAAGTTCATATCTTTCCTAGGTTTTGGTATCATTATTATTTCGGCAATTTTCGATTCAGCCGGAAAATAGCTTGTTCTGAGAAGAGCATTGAAGAGATAGGTAATGTATTTAGTGCTTTTGGTAGATAGTTCTTTTAGAATTTTCCCGTCTGTTTTATCATACCCCGGTGTTTTCCTGTTGCTGATCCCATTGATAATATTTTCAACTTCCTTTGTAGAAAAGCTTTTGATTGGCACACTCATTTGATATGGTGTTGATAAAAAATTAATAATGTTATTATTTTCTGCATCAGATATTTCTGAATCAAAAGGCTTGAATACATTTCTAAGATGCTCCGCAAAAGCTAAAGCTTTATCAGCATCGCTTCTTGCCCAATCTCCATTGTGTTTTCTTATTAGCGGAATATGTATTTGCGGTCTCTTAAGATTTTGCTTTGCCTTCCATAAAGAAAAGTTGGTATTCTCAGTAGATGTTAGATGTTTTAAATAATTTGCAAACCATTCATTTTTGATTTTATTCAGTGTTTTGATATTTTCCGTAGCCTTATTTAATTTTGCTTTATCTACAGGAGGTCTAGTTCTTTGCCAAATTTTTCTTAGTTTTCTTTTTTGCTCTATTTCTTGTTTAATATCGTTTGGTTAAATATCTTGCCTTATTTGTTCTTTATGTTTTGGGTGTTGTATCCTCAAGAGCTTCTTTTACGATGTTACTAAAGTTACTGATCACTATCGAGATCTCATTTTGAGTTTTAAAAGGTATGTTTAATGACAATTTTCCATCTGCATCTAAATTTGTTCCAGTCGATGTTGCTTGAATACGACCTTGTAAATTTGGTTGTTGTACGGATGGTTGTCTTAGTAGATACGATTATTGGACTATGATCGGGTGAAAGGTCAAAGTATGGCCCTACCAATATATGGTTACCACAAATTCCTTTTGTGATGCAGAAGTCTATAACATCTGGGCTTTTACTTAAATCTGTGAGCCAATATGTTGCTGGACCTGAAGAAACACTGTTAAGCCCACATTACTTCATAGCCAAAAACAATTGCCTGCCTCTGTGAGTGATGATGTGTGTGTTTACAGTTGTAGTCACCTCCAGCTATGAATTGTGTTTTGAAAAATTCGACGAACTGTGTTGATCTAATGTTATGTTTTGGTGGACAATATAGAGCCCATATCGTAATAGAGCCATTATAAGTTTCCATCAACAAACTAGTTGCTTGCAGATAAGCTTTCGAATATTTGTTGAATTCAAAATGTTTTAGTGAACTTCTGATGATGATTGCTGATCTTCCATGAGCTGTTCCAACCGGGTGTTTGGTATCATAGATGTTGTAATGTTTTATTTTAAAATAACTTCTGTTAGTAAAATGTGTTTCCAAAATTAGTAGTATATCAATTTTGTTTTGACTTAGAAATAATTTCACTTCTTGCGTATGTTGTGCTAGGCCGTTGGCGTTCTAGTAAGCTAGTTTAAGTAATTGAGACATGATTAAATTTGTTTGTGACTGTGGATAGCATATTTAACATTATGCTCATTTGTTGTGTGAAGTTTTGCATTAAAGTTTGAAATTCTGTTATTTGATTTTGCAGTGATTTTTGATTTGTTGAAGAAGTTTTTTCTTTTTTATTATCAATAGTAGTTTTTACAGCAAACGTGTGGTTAGATTGTACCGCTTGACCAGCTGTAGTTGGTACATTGGGTACAACGTTATTTATTGGTTTTCTTGCGCGTAATGGAATGTTTTCCTTTGCAGGTTTTTGTAGTCAGCCTTTGTAATTAGTTGGATGATTTTTTTTTTTTTTTTGATCAAGCAGGTTACAAAATCAAAATCTTACTTAAAATTAATATTAACAATATAAAGAGAAAAAAAATGAAATAAAATAAAAACTACAATTAAAGATTATTAATTAAATTTGAATTAACAAACTAGAAATAAAGAAATTGTACTAACAAAAAACAAAACAATAAATTTTTAATGAAGATAATTTGCTTATTTAAGAAAATTGGTAAATAACAGAATTAAATTATTAAATATTATAAGCTTTAGTTGACTTGATAATGAAATAAACCTTATGAACATCAATTAAAAATAAAAAAATTAATGACACGAATATAGACAGTTTTTTAAAGAATATTTTGTTAATAGGAAATTAATGTGGGATTTATATTTATTAGATAAACACATCATTCTATTGATCGGTTCATGTTTACCATAATTGGTTCGGTGAAATTGTAAATTGAAAATATTAGCAGATCTTAACCTGGAATTGGAACAAAAACTTAAATTGTGTAATTGGGATGACAAAATATTTCCTTTAATCAGTTCACTCAGGAATATGATATCAGCAATTTCACGCCGTTTTTCCAAGGTGTTGAGATGAATTAAATTTAATCTATGTTCATAAGGAGGTAAAATTTAAGGATTAGATCAAGGTAGATAACGAAGAGCAGATCTAAGAAATTTTTGAACAGTTTCTATTCTTTTTATATGGATTTGGTAAAATGGGCTCCAAACTTGGCTGGCATATTCAAGGTTAGGCGTAACTAAGCAAGTGTAGAGAGATTTAAGAACATAAAGAGCATTTAAGTCATTATATCAACGTTTTATAAAACCAAGCATAGAATTGGATTTATTTAAAATATAGGTGTAGTGAGAATGAAATAAAAGCTTACTATGAAAAAGTACGCCAAGATCTTTAATTAAATTGACGTTTATAACAAATTGGTTATTAATAGAATATGAATACAAAATTGGAATAGAGCGACGTATGAAGCGAATAAAAGCACATTTTTTATATTTAGAAGGAGGTTATTATTACAACACCAAATATAAAAACGACTAAGATCATCTTGTAAAGCTAAAGCGTCTTTAAAAGAAGTAATTTTTTTATACATTTTCATATCATCAGCGTAGATTTTAATTTCATTTCTCTGTTTAATATAGCTGATATAACGTCGTTGATAGAAATTGTAAATAAAAGGGGACCAATATGACTGCCTGGAGGTGCACCAATTGTAGCTTTAAATTTAGAAAAAATTACAGATCTAAATGAAATAGAGTAACTCCGATCGGAAAGTAAGAGTACATCCAATTTACGAAATAAGTAGGAAAACCTTATTCAACTTAAAAATGATAATATTATGTGGTAGCAAGTCAAAAACTTTACTAAAATCGGTATAAATCACATCAGTTTGGAAGCCTTCTTCCATATTTTTTAAGAAAATAGAGGTAGCTTCAACTAAATTGGTGGTAGAAGATTCTTTTTTGTACGAAACCATATTGATATGGAGATAAACAACAAGTACAGTGATCGTATATAGAATCGAATACTATTAGCTCAAAAAGTTTAGGAATATATGATAGTTTAGCTATTGGGCGATAGTTAATTGCATCTTTTTTTTGATCTTTCTTGTAAATAGGTTTAATGAGAGCATTCTTTCAAAATGATGGAAAAATACCACAAGCTAACGAGAGATTAAATAAAATGGATAGAGGTCTTGATAAAGAAGTAGAACATTTTTTCAAGAAAATATTGGGGATGCCATCTGATCCAGGGGTATGATTATCATCTAATTTACTAATATAATTTAAAATCACATTAGTCTATTGAAAAAGTTTAAATGAGGAAATTCTATTTGATTTATGGGAAAAGCTGATACAGGATAGCTAGATGAATAAAAGTCACGGAAAAAGTCAGCAATTTATTGTAGGATCACTACTAGTGATCAAAACTGGATATTCATCGCCTTTTCTTTTAGAATTTACAAATTTCCAAAATATTTTAGGGTTAGCTTTAATATTGGAAGACATATTCTGAACATAATTTGAGTAAAGTTTGTCTGACATAGATTTAAAATAATCAAACAAGTAACAGAAATTTATATAATCATGAATACTATTATTTTTTATAAATTTACGCCAGGCTTTATTTTTTTTTGTTTTTTAATTTCATGAGATGTTTAGTATACCATGGCGGACTTGTTAAATTTTTTCTGTCAACGACCAACGGAACAAAACGTAATATTGAGGAAAGGAAAATTTCATAAAAAGTATTGACTGACTCATTAGGATTGGAAGAACAAAAAAATGAGAAATCATAAGAACATAGATAATTATTAATACCTTCAAAGTTCGCTTTATGAAAATTAAAAGAGTAAGAACAAGTTACATCTATATTTGTAAGTGAGGAAGAATAGAATGAGAAACAAATTGGCGGATGATATAGATCAATTTTTATCAGTTCTAATGGACAATTAAATGTAACTAAATTATACCAGTTGGTTGTAAAAACAAGATCTAACTGATTACCAGGAAAATTACATAAAGAGGATACCTGTTGAAAATTAAGAGAGTTTAAAGAGTCGATTAGCAATCATTCACAATTACTTAATAGTTCCGTTGGAATTAGGTAAGGTTCTTCATCATGAGCAATCCATGTAATATTCGGCAAATTAAAATCACCACAAAGAATTATTTCATGATCAGGATCTAAATTACTAGAAATGGAATCTATTAACAATAAATATTTCGAAAAGAGTTCAATACTTGAAACGGGAGGAATATAGCAATTTATAATTATAGGATGTTTGTTTGTTGTTTGATTTTAATATCAATAATTTCAATAATATCATCCGAATCAATCAATGATAAAGTTATTTCACAAGAACAGAAGGTATTTTTGATGGCTATTGGGGTGCATTAGGAATATTATCCTTTATTATCCTAAAACCACCTTCAGGAATATTATCGGAAATAAGAGAACCATGTCTATCTTTTCTGTAAACAGCATAGGCAGAAGGAAAAAGTACGAGATTAATAATTGACGAATGAAGACATGTTTCAGTTAAAATAAAAATTTCGAAATCGAGAAGTAACGAATTAGAAAAAGTAATTTTTGTTTTAGTTCGTAACCCTCTTACATTTTGATAGTACATGGAAAATTTATGCGAACATTTTGAAGGTATGTTGAAAAAAGAATTAATATTGGTTACATTAACTAGACTTTTTCTCACTGGGTAAGGAACGAAAGTACTTATCATGGTTTTCTCTTACCTTTTGAAGGTAGTTAATTTTATTAGACGAAATATGAAAGCATAGGACTCAAGGTCTGATAAAGCTAATTGGGATGAAATAATGAAAATTTCAAAATATCTCTCGAAAATGTGACGAAGTTCCTTCACTTCCGTTGGTAATCCTTTTTGTTGGATTGCAATTTTTTATGATGTGTTTGTTTTACCACCAATACATACAGAGTTAGGTTTATCATGCAAAATAAGCTAAATAGAGTCTAACATTTTCAAAAATTTTATTATCTTTCAGTCTAGCTAAAACATATCTACTATTATTATTATATTCTAGAGATTTTTGAGTAACTTTTACGACAGGAGGTAACAGAGGATCTGAAACAGGTGGAATTGAAGCAATATCGCTTTTTAAACTATTTGAAAAGAAGATTGCATCTTTATTAACTTCATGAGAAATATTAGAGTTTAAGACAGAAGAAGAAATATTAACGGTGGAAGAGTTTAGACCAGGCTCAGAATGATTTTTTTTTTAAGATTTTTGTTAAGATTACTCATTAGTCTGCCGTGGTTTACTATAAGGTTTTATAGTTTCACCTTGAACAAAGTTTAGATATTTAGTAAAATTATTTGATGATCGTTTAAATTCAGTCAATTTATGTTTTAAATAAGAATCGCTAATTTGCTTATTGTTTGGAATTTTAATATGATTAGTACAATTAAATGAAGGAGAAGAGATGTTTAGATGTTTATTAGTATTCGGAATAGGGTGAGAGTGAGAGTTTGAGCAAGAATTAGAAATAGATGTAGAATAATTGTTAAAATTAGAAGGAGCGACAACAGGTATACCTAGAAAACTTTTGATATGAGTAGAGTTTGTAATAGAAGAAGATTCATGGGACTTAGAAGAACTATCTATGAGTGTGTGAAATATTGTTTGTTAAAATTTTGTTTTTTCTTTTGATTTTATTATTTAGTATAGTTTGTTCATTAACCTTAGGCTTACTTACTTGAATAATAATATTTCCGAGTTTACTCCACTTAGTAAAGTTGTTAGGATGTTTCAATATTTCCATGCAAGAAGCCGGCCGGATAGTAGAAAACAAAGATATTTAGATATAACTTATAATATACTAGCACTTATTCTTCTTTCTTATTCGTTTCGGTGTAACAATCGAGCAAGAAACTGTATCGATATTGAATTCCTTTCTTAAAAAACTTAACACACTATTAACACTGAAGGAGCAAGGAACACCTTTGATGACCAACGATTTCTTCGCAATTTTGGATATGCTTGAATATTGATTTGATTGTTTTAATTTACGAATTCTGCAATTCCAATCCTCTTCCGTGCACTGAACTCCAAATTTATGAACAATTATGGGGTCAGTTTGAATAGTTTTATGAACCGACAGAACACTTTTAATACGTGTCGGTGGAGTATTACTGATGGGTGAAATTAACGTATTTTGGCCCTTGAACTCTTCTAAAAGCTCAGATAGCATAGAGTACGACGAACTTAATATATCATTATGTAATGATTCGAAATTAGAAAGTAGCTTATGATGATGAGCTGACAGTATACTATTCAAACTGTCTAAATCTAAAAACGGTTGCTGACGACTAGGACCGGCTTTAATGACATCTTTTAAGTTTCTTTCCAAGCTATTTATTTGAACAGGAATTAATTTTAACAGTTCCTGCTTGAAACCGGAGTAGGGATCATCAAAGTCACTATTCAGAGTAACTTTTTTGTAGAAAGATCATTACATAGCGCATCAAATGATTTAGCCATGTCTTGAAATGCGTTGGTGTTGGCATTAATTGTTTGACTAGTCTTAGCTAATAGTCCCGATTTAGCACTACCAAGACTAGAAAATAAATTGTGTATGTTATCAAACATACTTTTTAACATTCCCTCGTAGTTCTGGCAATCCTCACTTATGAAATATGAGTCAAGAGTCTAGTGATATCAATCTCTACTTAAACCCATGCATACACCATGGAGTTTTCTTTTACAAAAAACTTTACAGATTACAAATTTAATTTTTTTATCATTAATAAAACAATTTTCGAGATTGCATTTGTAATTCATGGCTTATAAATTTTTGAAATGATTTATGAAATGAAATGAAATTTTTAATATTTTATAAAATGAAAACAAAAGTTTAAAGGTACTTGATATAAATAAGTTTAAAATATGTACTATATATGTTTTATACTTTTTTAAAAAAGAAAAAGATGTTTTTTCTTTTTATAATTTTAATTAAACTTATTAATTACGTTTAACAGAAGCAAAAAAAAAAAATTTAAAAAGATCAAGTTACACAAATAAAAGTTTAATAGAATTATTGTTTTTGTTAGAGTATGATTTCAATTGTTCTTATTTTATTTTTATTTATTGTTGTTTTTGTTATTTTTATTAAAATCAATTAAAGTTAGTTATATGTGGCGATTATACATTTAGTAAAAATGCAAACACTGCGAAATGAATTAACACACTTTGAATTACTGAATTTGTAAAAACAGAAATAAATTAAATTTAATAATATTAAGTAAGAACTTTTATAAGAACTAATTAACTTGAGGTTAGAGAAAGAACTCAGAACATAGTACACATTTTAAGTACACTTTTGACTAGGTTATCTTTACTTACTCTTTGGCATTCAAAGGAGTGATGATCTTCGGCACATTTTACACATCTAGTATTCCTGTGGTAATATTTACTGATGTGACCATAACGCTGGCATAATATGCATTGCGGAATTTCCTTTTTTGGATGTGGTAGTTCGAAGGATACTATTGTATGAAGCATTTTTTGTATGGAGTATATCTTTTTATTGCTCGTATTTGGGCTTAGATTCTGGCGATGTAGAAGGATGTGACCCTCGAAGAACCACTCTAAAACTGCTTTCTGATTTCATTTTGTACGAGTGGTATTTTTGACTTTTATCCGAGAGAGCTTTAACTATTGCTCTATATGTTTCAGGTGCATTAGCTTGGATTTTAACCTCTTCACTGTTTATCACTATAATTTCGTGCTGACCATGAGCTATCTCTTTAAGTAGTTCCGTGAGGGGAAAAATATGTTGTACTTTGGCCACGTATATTGGTGGTGGTTTGGATGCTTTTTGGTTTACTTTTCCTTTTGGATGATTTACCGTTTTGAGATCTGGTATGTTATTTTTATTTTCAGCTTTATCTGGTAAACCCAACCATACAGACAACTTTTGCCATTTGGTTCTTCTACAGGGCTATCGAATTTTCTCTTGATAATGGGATTAACTGGATAATTTTTGATTGACTGTTTTGTAAAAGTTGTTCCTTGTTTGTTTCCGTTCCAAGTTTGTTAAAACGTTCCATTTAAAAATTATTTTGTGTACATTATGTATTCAAATCAAGTGTTAGAAACTTTTTTAAAATATTTTTCAGATAAATATTAAATTAAGTTTAAATTTTAATAATAAAAAATCGGTATTTAAACCAAACTTTAAACTTTTCATATGTTTAATAGTCTAATAATAATATGTTGAATAATCTAATTTAGAATATTCAGCACTTTAAGTTAAATATTAGATCATTTCACCAATTTAAAATATCAAAGATACAAACTTTTTTTTCTCATTCTTTATGCTTTAAAAAAATAAATTTAAGTTACTTTTATTTCGTTTTTTCCAGCCAATATTATAAAAACTTTTTATTATTTTTGTATTAGCTTTTAAACTCTTATAGTAATTCTATTACATTCTATATTTAAACCAAGCTTTATTTTGGTATACTAAATTTTTAATGAAGTAGGTATTTAAATCAAACTTAAAAAACGTTTCAAATTGAAGTGGTTGAATTTATCTGAATATTTAACAATTTTAAAGCTTCCCAAAGATCATAATAATTCACCAATTTTTAATCCAGCTTTAAAAACTTTTTATATAAACATTAAATCAAGTTTAAACTTAAATTCCAAAATCAAGAACATTTTTATTAATAAAAATTATTAAGCTTCTGAAAGATAATCCAGCTTTAAAAACTTTTTATATAAACTTTAAATCAACTTTAAACTTAAGTTCCATAATCAAAAAAATGTTTTAATAATAAAAATTATTAAGCTTTTCAAAAATAATAATAATTCACGAATTTTTAAGTTTTAAAAACTTTTTTAAATTTTTTATATAAACATTAAATAAGTTTAAACTTAAGTTCCAAAATCAATAAAACTTTTATTAATAAAAATAAATCTTTAAATAAATTTAAAATATTAAAGACATAAGTCTTTTACTCATACTTTGCCGCTTAAAAACTCCGTTGAAGCCGCAGCGCCATTGTTTTGCTCCTCTCCACATGGTCTTGCAAAATATCAATGATACAAACCTTTTACTCGTACTTTACCGCTTAAAAGTTTTACCGTTTAAAAGCTCCGCCATTTGTACCGCCGTATCCTTACTACTAGTAACAGATGGTATCTTACGTAGAGACTTTTTATACAAGCACAAATGTAAAATAGACTATGAAACTTGCACATCGGTCATATCACCACAAGAGCAAGATGTAATAATACCAGTGAGAATAAATTGTAAAACAATAACAAATTTAAAAGTACTACCTCGAAGCAATATTGGCAATAAATCTAGAAATAAAACAAGATAGTACAATTATAGGTAAGAAAAAACCTAAAGTTGCTTTTTTTAGCAAATTCAATAGTACCAGCAAATGGTATAAAACATGTTACAGCATCTTAGATGGAGAAACTTTTCTGTATGCAGATGATATCTGTATTATCTTCGTACTACAGTGTAGTTACTACTCACTCAGCATAATAAAATTAAAAGCGCTATCACAAAAGTAACTAAATAGGCGATTACCAATAAATCAACAATTAATGCAAAAAAACCAAATACATGATTATCAGTCTCTCGGCGCCACAACTCAAGATCAACTTAGGGAACGACCAGTTAGAACAAGTAAGTGATTTTAAATATTTGGTTTTTGGATTGATAACAAACTAAAATGCGATGTTCACACCACACTGCAAAATAGTAACCTCGCAGCTGTAGCTGGTATTTTCAAAAAAGTAGCCAAATCTATATCTTACTCTAAAAAAAAAACAATTTTTCATGCGCTTTTTCAGAACCATTTAAATTATGGTATAAAAATATGGGGAACCTTAGGAGTAATTGAAACTATGCAAATAACTCAGAATAGGGTAATCAAAACATTTTTGCGTACAACAGGTTGGAAAGTATTGAGTACATACATAAAACCAATAAACTACTTTTGCTAAAACACATCATAAACATACAACTAATCATACATATTCACAATATTTTAAACCTAAATATCCACACTACAACAATATTGATCTACTCTTAACATTCGTTACCAACACCAAATCCATTTGGATCGTAAAAGAACAACCCTTTTCGGCACAACAACAACATTATATAAGGAAATCAAATTTTATAACACGTTTCAAAGTGATCAGAAAAAATTAAGCATTAGAAATTAACCTAGTAGGTTCACGAAGTAAGGAAACTATCCCACTCTCAGCAAGAGTCAAGAAATATGAATCAGTTATATTATTATTTAATAAAATATCTAAGTTAAAATCACCAATAATAACAATGTTATCCATATTTAATTTACATAAAAACTTGGAAAATTCTTGTAAAAACCTAATAACACTACAAGAATGACGTCTATAAACACCTACAAAACAAAAACTTTCCTTATTTGTATTACAACGCAATTATATTACATCTGCAGAATCAAAATTGTAATAATATAACTGACAATCGTAATCATGTTTTACAAAAACACCTACTCCTCCAACAGCATAGGATTCGTTTGAGAAACAAAAAAATTTGTACCCAGGAATATAGAAATCATCAGCTTTGCACTGAAATATCCAAACTTCTGAAACAAAAATAAAGTCAGGAGACTTAGAAAAACAATCCAAATGTGCTACCAGCAAACCGAAATTTTTTCTAAGACTTCTAATATTTTGATGCACAATGCACAAAGAATTATTTAGAGAAACATCAAAGTTAGCGATACTATTTTGTATGTCTGAATTAACAGAGTTGGCAAAATCGTCGTTATAAGAATCAAATAAATCATCAATTAAAACCGACATTCTAACCAAGTTTTATATTTAAGAAATTATCAAAAGTTCTTACGACCATGGCTTTACCATTTTCAGACTATTTTAACATAATATTTGAATTCTGTAACCACAAGTTCTTAAAATTATATTCCTTTTTAAATTTTTTTGCTTCTACAAATATGGCACTAGTATATCTTGTAGAACTTTCATTGATAAATATATCTTTTTTCCTACCATCACCAAAAACTAAAGTATTTAGTTTTTCCCTTCTAGAATATTTACCTTTAAGAATTTTTTTCTTACTATCTACTGTTGAAAGCTGTACACAGATGACATTATTCACCTCAGTTGTTCTCCCCTTACTTCTGCTCTTCCTTTTTTTAATGTAACATTTTTCAATATTCATATCCGCATCAGCAATGTCCAAACATTCACAGAAAACTTTTTTTGATAATAGAAGTGCATTTTCATTTGTAACATTAGGTACACCTACAATTTCAATTATTTTCTCTCCTTTTGTTCATACCAATGCATCTTCCCCTGCAGACAATTTACTCTATTTTTTAACATTGCGTTCTCACCTGTTAGCTCTGTCGTGATCTCCATAAACATCTTAATTTGTTTACTCATTTCAATCAATTGAGCATATATTTGCTGATTTGTAATAGTGTGAGTAAGTTGAGACGGATCGTCATTTTCACCGATATTTAAAATGGTATTTAAAGAAACACAATTATTAGGTGTGGTGGATATACCCAATTTCTCCTGTGTTGAACTTTTAATATGAAGAGGTAAAGAAGAGTTTATAATAATGGGCGGGGTAATTCTATTGCTCAGTGTTGTGAGTGCAACAGAGTTCTCTTTAGTTGAATTAATACTTTCTTTAGATGAAGATTGTTGTGTATCAATTATCTCACATGAAGAGTTTAAAATATGTTGAAATGTTAATTACTATTTCTCCTTTTTAAACTATATATTTATTTTATATTATTAACAGAAATAAACTATAACACAAAATAACTAGTATTTAATTATTTAATATCTTTTAAAAGTATATTTTCTGTATCAAAAATTTTGTTTTATTTTTTTTCTATTTAAAATTAATTAAAATACTCCTAAAATTCCAATCTGTGCTCACCTCACAGCAACATAGTTATATGTGGCGATTATACATTTAGTAAAAATGCAAACACTGCGAAATGAATTAACACACTTTGAATTACTGAATTTGTAAAAACAGAAATAAATTAAATTTAATAATATTAAGTAAGAACTTTTATAAGAACTAATTAACTTGAGGTTAGAGAAAGAACTCAGAACATAGTACACATTTTAAGTACACTTTTGACTAGGTTATCTTTACTTACTCTTTGGCATTCAAAGGAGTGATGATCTTCGGCACATTTTACACATCTAGTATTCCTGTGGTAATATTTACTGATGTGACCATAACGCTGGCATAATATGCATTGCGGAATTTCCTTTTTTGGATGTGGTAGTTCGAAGGATACTATTGTATGAAGCATTTTTTGTATGGAGTATATCTTTTTATTGCTCGTATTTGGGCTTAGATTCTGGCGATGTAGAAGGATGTGACCCTCGAAGAACCACTCTAAAACTCCTTTCTGATTTCATTTTGTACGAGTGGTATTTTTGATTTTTATCCGAGAGAGCTTTAACTATTGCTCTATATGTTTCAGGTGCATTAGCTTGGATTTTAACCTCTTCACTGTTTATCACTATAATTTCGTGCTGACCATGAGCTATCTCTTTAAGTAGTTCCGTGAGGGGAAAAATATGTTGTACTTTGGCCACGAATATTGGTGGTGGTTTGGATGCTTTTTGGTTTATTTTTCCTTTTTGATGATTTACCGTTTTGAGATCTGGTATGTTATTTTTATTTTCAGCTTTATCTGGTAAACCCAACCATACAGACAACTTTTGCCATTTGGTTCTTCTACAGGGCTATCGAATTTTCTCTTGATAATGGGATTAACTGGATAATTTTTGATTGACTGTTTTGTAAAAGTTGTTCCTTGTTTGTTTCCGTTCCAAGTTTGTTAAAACGTTCCATTTAAAAATTATTTTGTGTACATTATGTATTCAAATCAAGTGTTAGAAACTTTTTTAAAATATTTTTCAGATAAATATTAAATTAAGTTTAAATTTTAATAATAAAAAATCGGTATTTAAACCAAACTTTAAACTTTTCATATGTTTAATAGTCTAATAATAATATGTTGAATAATCTAATTTAGAATATTCAGCACTTTAAGTTAAATATTAGATCATTTCACCAATTTAAAATATCAAAGATACAAACTTTTTTTTCTCATTCTTTATGCTTTAAAAAAATAAATTTAAGTTACTTTTATTTCGTTTTTTCCAGCCAATATTATAAAAACTTTTTATTATTTTTGTATTAGCTTTTAAACTCTTATAGTAATTCTATTACATTCTATATTTAAACCAAGCTTTATTTTGGTATACTAAATTTTTAATGAAGTAGGTATTTAAATCAAACTAAAAAAACTTTTCAAATTGAAGTGGTTGAATTTATCTGAATATTTAACAATTTTAAAGCTTCCCAAAGATCATAATAATTCACCAATTTTTAATCCAGCTTTAAAAACTTTTTATATAAACATTAAATCAAGTTTAAACTTAAATTCCAAAATCAAGAACATTTTTATTAATAAAAATTATTAAGCTTCTGAAAGATAATCCAGCTTTAAAAACTTTTTATATAAACTTTAAATCAACTTTAAACTTAAGTTCCATAATCAAAAAAATGTTTTAATAATAAAAATTATTAAGCTTTTCAAAAATAATAATAATTCACGAATTTTTAAGTTTTAAAAACTTTTTTAAATTTTTTATATAAACATTAAATAAGTTTAAACTTAAGTTCCAAAATCAATAAAACTTTTATTAATAAAAATAAATCTTTAAATAAATTTAAAATATTAAAGACATAAGTCTTTTACTCATACTTTGCCGCTTAAAAACTCCGTTGAAGCCGCAGCGCCATTGTTTTGCTCCTCTCCACATGGTCTTGCAAAATATCAATGATACAAACCTTTTACTCGTACTTTACCGCTTAAAAGTTTTACCGTTTAAAAGCTCCGCCATTTGTACCGCCGTATCCTTACTACTAGTAACAGATGGTATCTTACGTAGAGACTTTTTATACAAGCACAAATGTAAAATAGACTATGAAACTTGCACATCGGTCATATCACCACAAGAGCAAGATGTAATAATACCAGTGAGAATAAATTGTAAAACAATAACAAATTTAAAAGTACAACCTCGAAGCAATATTGGCAATAAATCTAGAAATAAAACAAGATAGTACAATTATAGGTAAGAAAAAACCTAAAGGTTAATTACTATTTCTCCTTTTTAAACTATATATTTATTTTATATTATTAACAGAAATAAACTATAACACAAAATAACTAGTATTTAATTATTTAATATCTTTTAAAAGTATATTTTCTGTATCAAAAATTTTGTTTTATTTTTTTTCTA